>JADDOH010000117.1:25074-165496 GCA_016648135.1 Agrypnia vestita | reverse complement strand
TTCGTGTTTAAAACCTAAGAAAGTTTACATCAATGAGAGAAGTTTTTGTTGGATCAAATAAATTATATAAGCTTAAGATAAAATGATTATAAACGGTTTTCATAAGAAAGAAACGGCTAGATTAATGAAACGAAAGCAGAGATAAATTGAAGAGTCAATAAGGGTAACAAAAAGCCGTGTTTCTACTCAAAAAACCGATTCTGTCTCAGCAAATTGTGATGAAGATTCAGTGCGTGAATCTTCCCCAGAAACGTATCCGATAACAGAGGCATTCCCGACAAACACGCCCTCGACAGAGACAGCATCGACTTCAACGGCGAATTGGAATACATTGCCGTTGCCAACAGTTACTAAAGTCTGTGATAGATACGGTTTATCAACGCGATCTGCTGCTGCTGTTTCTGCTGCGGTTTTCTCTGACGTCGGCTTGGTTTCTAACGTTTAACTCTGATTATTGATAAAAATAAGATCTACAGAGATGTATCTAAAGCCCAGATGCTTCAAAAGATATTGGAGGTATTGTTATAAAAAGCATTTACTTTGATGGACGAAAAGACCATGGCAAAGAAGTTTTAGAAGACCACATCTCAATTTTAGCACAACCTGGATCAATTTATATGGGACACACAATACCGAAAGACATGGCACTTTAAAGGGAATTATTACTTCAATCACAACTTTAGTAGAGGATCGAAGTTGGAATTTAGATAACGTGACTTGCGTTGAATGTGACGGAACTGCAACTAACACCGATTGGAAGGGTGGCGTGATTCAGTATTTAGAGGAGTATTTGGAGAGACCGTTACAATGGTGTGTTTGTATGCTTCATGTCAATGAGTTACCCTTTCGACATTTATTCTTGACCTTAGATGGTTGCACTTTGGGTCCTAGAGAATATAACAGACAACTCACAAAGTGTAACTGACGTTACTTCTAGAGATGGCTTTATTAGAACCAGGATGCAATCTCGAACAGAAATGCCAAATTTTGGATACAAAAATAAGTTAAAATTTTTACTTTTTGTCATTGATTATAATCTATATTTTGCTTATTTTAGTTTCTTGTGCCTTGTTTCATTAATTTCAATACTAAAATACCTTTTAAACTTGATTTTTTTTATTATTTTAGGCAAACTGTTTAACTCTATAAAAACGTAAAATTTACAAAACTTCAAAGCTCAGTAGAGCCCTCAAGATCATAGACAATTCTAGGTTTTTTACCTTTTTCGCAATTTGTGTAAAATTACGCAAATTACTTATTGCGATTATATAGCTCAAAAATTTTTTTTTCTCATACATGGACGGGACACTCTATTGTCCATCTATAGATAGTAATTGGGAAAAAATATTAGAGGTTGAGTACAAAATGAGTACGAGTTAAATCTTGGATTGCGAGCGGAATTTGTTCTGGAAACGTGTTGGTAATCCGAAGCACTTCAATATCAAAGCTCCAAAAGAATTTTCTCTTAAGAAATAATGGAAACTCTGATGATTCGTTCCACAACCCAAAAATATTAAAACAAAAATTAATAATAAAAAAATAACTTTTCATATTTTACTAAAATAAATTTTACTTTGTAGTATGCACGCGTTAAGTCATGTAAACAATCACTACTAGATCTTCTGTGGGGAATGCTCCTCTCTAAACTATAGGTAGTAGTGATTAATAATCTTTTGTGTATAGTTTTCTGGGATATTCTGTCGTGTGTATCTAACCTTTCTGGCCGACTGCAATGAGATCCGAAACGTCGGCCAGAGAGGTCAGATATACACGGCAGATTATCCCGGAAAACTCTACACAAAAGATTCTGAACGGCCAAGAAAACATGAGAACATTTTAATCACTACTACCTATAGTTTAGAGGAGCATTGCCTGTATAATAACTAATCTAAATACATCGTGTCGTATTTTCATAGCACAAGCATTTAGCTAATTTGAAAATACGTAGATAGTAAGAATAGTGATGTAACACATATTCTGTATGCGTATCTGTATTTAAAAAAAAACAGTGGTTGCAGATTTAGATTAAGAAAATTCGTGCGTGTACTCGGTAGAAGTTATACTTAATAACAAAAATATGGACAAAATTATGTATTAATGGAGCTCAAAGTATTGAGTTGTAAAAATCTATACCTACTGATCATTGTCAATTATTATATCGTGTTTCGTAAAAATTAAAACGCATACTTACAGAAATGTAACCTACAATATTTAAAATAATTAGGGCAAGCAAAAACATTCATAAAAAACGAACGAAACATTCGTGGACTCGCATGTAAACAGAATCTGACAGCTGACATGAATTCAGTTCTGGTATCGCATTTCTGCAACACGTTCCGCTACATGCTGCGTGCACGACTTCCGTTAGAACAAAAAATTTACCCTGAATGCGCCAAAAGAAATATAACTTCCAAACACACACACACACACACACACGAACACAAAAAACGCGTACACACACGTACACATAAAAACACACAAATACACACACTCAAACAAACTCACTATTTGATATATTGTTTTCTCTTATTTTTTTATGGATCATGGTATAATATTTTTGTATATATGTGTTTTCTTGTAATTAGCCCAAAGCTCTGTACATCAATAATTGTCTTTTTTCAAGATTTATTAATTATATGGCTGTAAGAAAACCAATAAATGAAAAAAAAAGAAAAACAATAGTTTCTTCGTATATTTATTTTGCTGGTGTCAGAAGGTGTGCACTTTTTATTAGGTAAAAAATCATTAGAGCAAAAATATTTAAATGCATTAAATTCTTTAATAGATTCGTGTTCTAGTTTTTCTTTGAGAATTTATATCGCTGGTATCAGAATTATTAAAATAAAGTACTTTTAAAGCGTTCATTTTAAAAATTCTGTTAAAAGAAATGTATTTTTAGTATATCTGATTGTGGAAATTTATAGCCTATTATATATTGCATTGTTAAAGATTTACATTTGTGTATTATAAAATATAGGTATATGAATTAAATTTTATACAAAAACCTTTTATTCTTTTGTGTTTATTTGGCAATTTTCACGTAATCGTATTGCGAAAACTTATCAGAAATATTTTTCAAAAGTGCAAATTTTGATATTGCATATCTCCATGATTGCCTGAACATTTTCGGCACATTATCGAGGCAGGAATCCACCTGTAAAGTTTTTGCTACGAGACACCTGTATAGGTATAATGACACAAAATTATCGTTATCGAAATACAGTGACACCTCGATATACGTCCTTAAACCATTCCAAATTTCCAGATCCTTGGATTTATACGAAACAGGACGTAGATACACCAAACGAATTTTTCCTATAAGAAATAAACGGGAAATTGTGGATATGAAAAAAATCTTAATTGTTAATGGAATATTGTGCTTACATTGATTGGATTGTATACATATATAATAATGGATAAAATAATTTAAATACTGCTTAATATTGAAGTCTTTATAAATAAAAATGTAGATGGTCGTTTGTACAAAATCGATAATCTCTGAAAGTTCTTCACCGATTGCTTTGAAATTTTGGCACAACGTTGCATTTGATTACGAGGATGTTTTTGTATACCTAATTTGTTTTCATATACTATATTTATATATTTATATAAATAAAAATGTAAATTTTCGATTGTCCAAAATCATAAATCTCCTAAAACTCTCTTTGACACAACGTTGCATTCGAATTCGCACAAATTATTTGAAAAAAAAGGCGCAGGTACCTACCCTTTCAATATTGATAAATTTTTTGATAACATTCGGTCTTCTTTGAACCGATGAGAAAGTGCAGCCAATCGTATCGGGATATCTACACCTATAAAACTCAATGTCTGTCTGTCTGTCTTTCTATTCTTTATACAAATCTACGCCGTTTATCCGATTCGACTCACATTTTGCATACTTATGCTTTAGGACATTTCTCCCCTCCCATTCTATCACTTCCCCTCCCCCGATATATTTTCAGTGCAAATCTGTACCGTTCGACCCATCGGACTCAAAATTTGGAACCTTATTCTTTAGGACCTGGCGGGTAATATAGGTGACATTTCCGCACACGCACGTTAAATATAAGTAATGACATGTGCGTCATTACTTATATTTAAATATTATATTATTAATCCTTAACTAAATACCAATAGGTACCAAATATGAAGAGTAGCGTCGTATGGTGAGGCAGATACTAGAAACTCGTCACCCTCCCTGACAATGTGCATTATATTATACATTATACGGTTAACTTACACTTTTTCTCCTTAGGTAGTATCGCTGAGTTTTAACCATGTCTATTAAATTAATCATTTTATTATTATGTTAATGTTAAATTAAAAAAGTCTGTTAAATAAGTTTGTAAAATTATCATTGTCTTATCTGTGTCGTTCTATAATTGTGAGAGACATAATAATATTTTTTTGTATTCTTTTCTTACCTTAATTTATGTTTTCCTGCTGGATGACCAAATAAATAAATACTTGTATAAAAATATTTTTCAAAAACCCATTATAACTTTGACAGCTATAATTTTTTACAAGAAAAAGCTTCTGATTGAATGCTTTCCTTCGCAGGCAGTGACTCCAGTTGAGATGAATACAAACACAAGCTTTAGTGGCAATATGGACAATTGTACTTAATTAATTAGCAGCTTAGAGTATATACAATCTGTAGAGGGATAACTACACATTCTACCAAACCTGTACGCGTGCTAAAATAGAGCTTAATCAGTTTAATCTAGTAATTTTATAAAATAGAGCTTAATCAGTTTAATCTAGTAATTTTAATCAGTTCAATATAGTAACACGTAAGAGAAAAAGGGACAAAAAAGATCACCCGGTCGGGTACGTCTTTAATTGCTTTGTAAGCGTTCTTCTGCCCTCATTGCTAAAAATGAGGGCAGAAAGCCAATAAAGCTGTCAAATTTGTTCTCCGTATTTTGGATAATAATTGTGTATTTACGTGCAAATAATAAAAAAATTGATATGCCTTCTTGTGCAATGAAGGGGTATTCTAATAGTACTGGAAACGGGATGAAAAATATCAGCTATCACAGGTATTTTATCAAAAATATATCAATTTTACTTTTATACGTTTAATTTCATAATTTGAACAACAAACCAACTGCAAATATATAATATTGTTTAAATAAATTCTAGAATGGTTATTTTTGAGTGATTTCATTTCTCAAGCAATTCGGAGAATGCTATTTTGATGATGTTTTCGATCACTCAAATCAAAATGTTTCTATGAATGTTCAAGCAACACGAAGTGTAAAATCGTTTACTCAGATAGCCGACATTTGAAAATAGATCCGTCTCATTTTGTCTCCTTTAAAAATTATGAATTTTTACGAGTAAAAAAGAGAAGGCACTACATTGTATGCCTCTAACTAAGCTGAATATGGTATTTTTATGGCATATATGCACAAAATTCATGGTGCCGGCAGGGCTGCGCTAAAACATTTTTGAACATTAAATTTTAGAATAAAAATTATTTATTATTTAAAGTATTCGTATTAGGATATAATTTTTTTGTAGGTGAATGGAAAAGGCCTGTATTCTCGGGGAATCATTTAAAGTTTTCTGCGTACCTGAGTAATGTTAGCGTATATTTATTTATCCAATTTAAAATTACCAAATGGAGTAAAAATTATTCAGTCTTATAAAAAACGGGTTTTTATATACTCTAATATTAGCAGCATAACCCATCACCAACCCAAGCAAGCTTACTGCTAGATCCTAAGGGTGGCTATACTGACCGCTACTCGGTGCAAAACCATGCATTTAAACGCAATCATAATATAGATACCTAGTAGACGTCACTGATTTTAGCTGCTAGATACCTACCTCGTGTACGTCACTGTTCATTGCTAGTGGTGGTATTTTAACCGGTGACACACTATCCGTGTATCTGATAGTGTCGATGACTGGTAACAGGTTTTTCGCAACTTGCCGGTAATCATCGGTACGATATAACAGTTATATCTCAGTTACCAACCATCGATACAATCAGATAAAAATATCAAATAACTCTACCCCTTGTAACCGGTTAGAATAACGGTTTAACAATCACTATTTATGACCTGTTTCACGATAATACCACGTTAAGGGATTTGGGAGTAATGGGGAAACCTTTCCCTCCCGCGTTACTACTAACGTATCTATTTATTGTTACATTTAAGTACGAAATCAAATTTTAAATCGTCAGAAACTGTATGTCAAATTTATTGCTTTTTGTATTACATATTAATACTCTACCTACTTATTATTATAATTCGTCCGTGAGACTAGCACTTAAACGGCTAAGAAATTTCATTGTCATTCCTAATGATATTATAAATGCATCAAAATAAAAAATCCTCTTCCTAATCATAATCATTTCAATACGAAAAATGAATGAGGGTACCTATACAATGTAGCATCGGACGAAATGGTCAAAGATTATAAATTTATGGTGTTTTATTCAATGACAGAATGTAATTTTTAAGGCTATAAAAAAACTTTACCTAGCTTTTAATACTCGGGATCAAAAGTTGTTGAACTCAAAAAAAAAACTAATGTAAATATTATTCATATTTTTTAAACGATTACAAAATATAGAATTCAATGTAATTACTACTTAGGGGAGAATGGGTGAATTGCGGACGCTGAAGCGAAATAACGTACAAAACCTATACTATTAGAAATAATCAGCCTGACTTTATTTTATATGAAACTATAGTTATTCACCTACAAAATCAACATTAATTATTTTACGGGATCACTCAACAACTATATATTTTTAATCAAAAACAAAACCTTGTCTGTCCGTAATTACCCGTAGCTCTTAGGGTAAATACGGACGAGTGTTGGGTTAATTACGGACAGCATGGGGTATTTACGGACGAGGTCCCACATCATTCACACAACTTGCAACTCACAAAACAAGTCACAAATAAAGCCTCTGGAAGAAGTCCCGCAGCGCACTTCTCAAGAGCCCAATTCTAACATTTTAAACACACAATCCAGCCATAGCTGGGGGGGTCACGATACTTTTCCTGACAAAAAATGCAAACATATTCATCATTCTCTTATACAGTTTCAAAAAAAAAATATTTTCTCAACTTTTAATCGTTTTTCTTTAGTATTTTTTTGGTTTCTTTTGTAGTTTTACCTCTTCTTGTTTCAGATTCTCCATTTTTCTCTCTAGTTTCTTTTGTTCTTCTTCTTCTAGGTAAACTGTTTCCGGTATGCTGGTAAAAATAAATATGTTTTTTTAATACGATTAGGTTATAGAGTTGGTACCTTTACTATGTCAATAAATGGTAATGAGGAAGACTGGCTAGTCTGACTTGTCATATTTTGGCTTAAATCTGCATCATTGATAACATCACCTGCGCGTACTAATTCATTAGCACGTTTTATTTATTTTGAATATTCCATGTTAGCAACGTTTCTAAAGAGTTGAGATGCCTCTTAAGATCCTTTTTGACTTGAAATACTACCATTGGCTGCATCACAGATGACTTGAGATTCATTTTGTGCTCTCTTTGGCTTGAATTATCAAAGTTGGTGTTTCTAGTGTTAAGTGGAGTTTCTGGTTCAATAATAAAACAAGTACTAGCAAAACGGGATTATCAGCCGACGGTTTTGCAAATTCTTTGAAATGCTGGAGTCATTCAACGAATATTCGTTTAGTTATCCAACCAGAGTTGAAACAATATTACTATTACTGTCGCATAAGCAGTGCATTCATTCTCTTTCTTTTGAATGTAAAAAAGTGGAATATAAGTACCTCCAGAGTTAAAACAATTTACAACTGTAGTTAAGGAACCGCGCTTTGGACTGGTAAATTAACCAACTTGTTTTATTCCATTTGGTGCAAGAATCCTTGAATTATGTTGTACAGTACTAATTGTTGATTCAATCTGATTTAAATTGGTATTTGATTATAAGTGTTTTCAAATTTTCAAAAAATATATCTATTTCTTCAGAGTTAAATACTATGATTCTATTTAATGTAGTAGCTTCTGGCCTTCGAAGTGATATATTAGGGCGTCTAGCCATAAAATTATAATACCAATCCATTCCTGCCACTCCTGTACCTTTATTGAAATTATGTTTTTAGTTATTAGCTGTAGCAAAATCGAAAGCTATTTTACTTAGAGTAGGTATTGTTACCTCAAAGAAGGCTTTACATATTTTTAAAATGAACTTGAACAGTTAGTTTTCTCGAGTTTGCTGCTTTTAATGACTTTTTACCACACATTTGAATAGAAGTTATAAAGCCCTTTTTCACTTGAAGAAGTATAGCCATGGGAATGTCGTACTTCTCTTCCACCTGACGAAAAATTGTATGTTTATCCTCTATTTCTTGTACAGCTCTTTGTACAATAAATTTTTCTTGTTTTTTTTTTCTAAGGATTCTAAGGTTCAAAGGTTTGTAAGGTTTCAGTCAGGGGTAATTGCTGACGCCCGTATTTAGGGAGCTTGTCCGCAATAAACCCAAAGAGTTTAAAAAATAACAACGACAATTATTTGTTGGTTAACAAAATTTATCGAAATTTATTGTGTAATTTATTCTCCATTAACGAGGTAATCGATAGAAATTATCACTTTTTATTGTCACTTACTTCATAGACATAGCCCTCAAAATAGTAAACACTAAAAATTAGATCAAAATTCAAAAAATTGCTCGGCACTAAAGATGGCGGAAAGTAACACGTGATCGTAGCGGCCGTGTGCGGAAGTAAGGGATCGAGTAGATATCTGCTAGTCCGTATTTACCCCGCGTCCGCAATCACCCCATCGTCCCCTACCTGTAAACGTGCGTATACTCTGATAAACATTCAGCGTTCATTTCTCTCTCGTCTATTAGATATTTGTTGATAAAGGTACCTATGTATATTCAGTTGCAACATGCTATTTATTAATTCATTTTTTGTATACATATTTTTACAATGGCGGGTTTATTGCCATTTAGCAATTTCTTCCTACCAATCACACAATTTTATGGAACTATTGAAATAGATTTCCGGTACACGATGTTACAGTGATAGAACTAGCTCCGTGATAGCGAGACGAGTAGGAGATGGATGGGGATAAGGAAACGTCATATGTACTAGGTTTTAGGCCAGGTAAATTAATTTTAGTCTCGTTTTGAAGATAATTATGGTCTCTGATGATGTCTGTGCATAGTTGATTCCACAGGTTGCACGACTGCCGAACTGTACAATTCAGTGAGGAACTGGAGAATTCAGCATTATGAATGGGGATAGATGGCACAGAACTGTCAGCTGAACGGAGTGGAAGACCATGATTGTATAGAAAGTTGAATTCAGATTTATGGTGCTGAGGTGAGTTGAGGATTGAAAAGGCCATTATAAAGTAAAAAGTCCTCTACCCTACGAGGCGGCCCTCGTGGTACCTACAGTTGAGATGACACTGGATTTTCACATTCATATGAGATGACACAGGTTTCGAGTTCGATTCCCTGTGAGGTCACAATACAATCTACGTATTTTGTTCAAGCCTAGGTGTTTTTGTGACGTATTTGTATGTGACGTATACAGAGGTACAGAGTGATTGGAACTCATTGCCTCTCATGTACACGCGCACAAAAACGCTACTAGGCCACGTTACATAACGAATGCGCGAACTATACAGTAAACACGTATCTGTGGGCTATGGAAAAACTGAAAACGTGGAAATCACATTGAAAATTAAATTTCCAAAATTTTCAGAATAACCAAAACAAAAACGTGTTTGAATAAATGCTGATCATATCACAAATTTTCAAAGCATTTTACTTTGTTACACGTGCAAGCAGGAAAAAACACGTGGAAAAATTAATGCTGTTTGTGTAATAACAGTGTGTCACCCGAAAAAAAATAATTTAAAAAGGGCGTAATATTGTATAGGAGGTTCGCGGGCGGGGGTGTAGTATTTAAGAGAGCTTTAATATTTAGTACATTTGTACTACAATATATGTATTACCTACGTAAATTTCCTACGTATACACGGTATACACCTACGAAATATTTCCACAAAACAAAAGAACACCGCCTGAACTTTGAATAAAATTCAAATTAGCATCAGTAGACTATCTATAAAGAAGACTAACTGTGAAAAAAATTGTCCAGAATAAAACAGGAAAAATTACAACATAAAAAAAATATTTTACCCATTAATTTAGGGGGGGGGGAAGGCAATTATTGTGAATTTTTTTAAGAAAATCTATTTAAATTATGGAATTGATATTATTTTTACGTGATTTTAATTTTTTTTATTAAAAAATATTCAACATTGGCGGAAAATTCTTGGCTTTTGTCGACTGCCGAAAAAAAAAGGTCCTCCGCGGTAACCACTCCCATTTCATCTGTAATCATCAGAATAAAAAAAACAAAAAAAAAAATTAAAATTGATACTACAATCTAGTCTTTGACGTAGGAGTTTTTGAAAATATTGAATTTTTGACAAAATGGCGGCGTTTGAATTTAAAATAGCGTTTTTTAGGGAAAATTTCGGGTTTATTATGCCGATAGAAAAAAACTAAATCACGTAAAAAAATCCTACGACAAAGACTAGATAATTATGTATAGAATAACCACTAGAAATTTCGAGTTGATCGGTTCAGTGGTTGCCGAGATATTTTGGTCACCGATTTTCAAAACGTGGTTTCGAGTTAAACGCGTTTGAAAATTAAGCAATGAATAAATCGCGAAATCTTTCAACATACATAAAATCATTGATTCCAGTCCATAATACAAGTCATCCACCTTGCTTACAATTCCCATATCATAAAGTACTCTTCATAAACATAATAGAAATAGGTTTTACGTTTCTATTATGAAAGAGCCCTACTAGCAGCTAGCTGCAAAGAAAAACAAACAAAGATATGCCACTATTATCAGCTATAACTTTGCTATTTTTTTTAATTTTTGCTTGAAATTTTCATTTCAGACATGACCTCAAGCTTTAAGAAAATGCAAAAATTTTAAAATCGATTTTTTTTAAATGTCTAGGTAGGTATTCCCCTTAAAAACACAACAGCAAAGACGTTTGCTCTTCAAAGACGTGTTTCTTTTTCATCAGGTAGTTATACACACGCGGCCTTTAAAATAAAATTTTAAATAATATGTAAACTCTGCATAACGCGGTCCTTAAAATAAAATTTTAAATAATATGAAAACTTTATACATTTACGTAATTCCATTCAGGATTAATTAGGTGAAATAACAAACTTGTTATGATGTTAGATGTTTATAACGAGCCCATTTAATTATAAATAGTAATACAATCATTGTTGTTTATGGTTACTTCATTATAAATACCCACCAGTAAGCTTATAAAATATGTCAAAATTGATAATATAAGGTACAGAGGTCATTGCAAAAATAATTAACTGAAAAAAAAAATTGATTGAGCACAATAAGTAATTATAAAATACATTTTGTGGTACTTTATTAGACATTATCATAGACGTACTATAAATATAGACTAGTCACTAAAAAAAACTGAGACATCTAGTTTCTGCTGTCTTCTATTACGTAGTAAATGTCAGTCAGAAAGAGATATAAATTATTTTCATAACCACGTATAAGATAGGACATAATTTTTAAGAACGAATGCATATGAAGTTGTAGCGAATTGCGGTATTTACTCTATGGTATTTTCTCTTTCTTTCTTATAGCGCAGCATACATGTAAAAGAAATACAAATATAAACAGGGTTGTGTGTTGTGTTAATATTTTATATACGAGTATATATCGCGCGGACATTTATACATTTTGGACACCCGTAGACCAATTCCCGCAATGTGCGTCTATGTTCACAGTAAAAAATTTAATTCAATTTCATGATGTTTTTACATGTTATTTAATTTTCATGTTATATAATTTTTATATATTTTTTTTTTGGTTATGTTATGCAATGTTTGGTTTTCAATTCAATATAGTTCACCAATATAAAGCTTTAAAAGGACTGAAAGGTGGTAACCTTACTGAAGAAGAAGCAATTATACATATGGATTACTCAGAAAATTATTTAATTATTTATACAGGCGTTTCGTTTCGGAGGATCTCTATGCAGATAACTCTCCATACAGTACTGCTATACCTGAAGAATTCCACCAAATCATACTGTACTGTCTCCAAAAACAACTCTCATTCGCTAGCAGCTATATATTTGGGCTCACCTTTAAAATATATTTGAAGAATTACCAGGTCAAATTAAGCACCTTCATTTTTTTGAGTGATGGACCGGTTACCCAATACCGCAATAAGACAATGTTTTATATCTTGGGTACAAATTACAGAAGCGACTTCCAAATAACGGTTTTCATGGAATTATTCGGAAAGTGGACATGGAACAGGAGCTCCAGATGGGATTGGAGCGGCATGTAAAAGAACTACTGATTCTGTGGTAGCCACTGGTGGAGATATCGAAGACCTGGATACATTTCTACAGACGGTAGCACAAATATGTCCTGCAATTACATTGATCGTTATTGGTATGAGGATATTAAAAAAATAACTGCTAAAATTGAACAACTAACAAAAAATATGCAGACTTTTAAAGGCACTCTTCAAGTTCACCAGAAAACGGGGAATATTTAAAATCAGTCAGCAGGCTTGAGGACTACATACATCCATGACTCTCACAATGAGGACTTTAAGCTGTTTTTGTGGTGATATTGACTGTGAACATTTTAATATTGTGACTTTAAATTATAAGCAAACCTCTACAACCGTTCAAACTCGCTCTCATTGTTGATTAATATTAAAGAGATTAATTCATGTAAGAATATGTGTGTAACTTCAAGTGTAACTTCAAGTGACACTCATAGTTGTACTGTAAAATTATATGAAGCAAACAAAAAAATTAAAAATATGATAACGGTAATTAAAAGTTGATTTTTGAAACAAAAAAAAGTTTTTCTTTAAAAAAACAATCCCCTGTGTCGTTTTTTTTTTAATGTGCAATATATCGAAAATTACGGTAAATTGCTACCAGCCCCATGGTCTAATAATGTATTAGCCATATTTTTATCTTCAATATAAATCACTTTGTTGCATCATTTTAGCAAATAATATTAGTAGCAAAAAATATTAGTAGAGAAATGCCCAACTGTCATATATTTGATTTTTGAAACTATTTTTATTTTTTATTTCTAAATATTTTTACTCAATAATTTTAACATTTTTGTTTTATTTTTTTCCTTTATAAATATACTTCAAACATTCTCTTTCCTAATTCTCTTTAATTCTTGTTCTTATTTTTTTTTATGTTTATATTTTATTTTAATGTTATAATACCTAATAATAAATAAATAAATATTATTTTTACTTATTTTTATTTCGTGGCTTTGTCGGGTCACTGGGAAAATCTTTCTTCTCTCAAAAATATTTACGAGCTTTTATTTCGATATTTTGACCTCGGAGCATTTTAACTAGTATTTTTTTTTATTGACAAGAATTTCACATCGTTCAAAATTTGTCACCAGGCCAGTGTTGTGATTTGGACATAAAATGGCACACTGCCACTGCTGGCGTCATCCGGGGGCAAGGTCCTTACGACATTATCCGTTGCACAGAATATTAGCATAATATTTGCGATTCTCTTGCGTCGGTTCCTTCAATACTTTATTTCAAATGTGGATATTCTAATCAACGTGATTCGACTTAATTAAGGCATTATTAAGTATTTATTTGTAAAAACTGATTTCAACCTCTCATATTAGCTACTAACGTATTATATCATTTACGTATATTTGCTCGACTTAACTACACATTTATGATGGACTTAGTTATGCTGTTAATATGCAGCATTAACAGCATAACTCAAGTCAGTGATACCTATGCAGTGCTGTTAATAGGCAGATGCAGTAAAAGTGCGATAAATATAGATACCTGTATGAAATAATTACTAATTACCATTTTTGAAAAATATTAATAATATATGCTAGAGTATAATAATATATTATTATTATTCTCAATAAATTCTTCAAATTACTAAGTGAAATACTATAAATATTTTATATTAAATAATAACTCATTTACAATGTTTTGGAACGCATACATTCAAGGCCGCTTCAATTGCATATTTATTTGCGCAGTTTGGCAACACGTCTGTAAAGGCGAAGACGAGTATTCAGAACACCGCGCGGTGCGAGTGACATACTCGAAGTATTACGTTTTGTTCGTGTATATTTGGAGCAGAATTCACAAAAAAGATAGTCATGGTCAAACCGTTATGTTAAACGGTTACATACGGTAGTGTTATTTGAGATTTGTATTTGATTGTATCGGTGATTTGGTAACTGAAATATAACTGTTGTCTAGTACCGATGGTTGCCCGTCGAAACGATAAAATATGCGATTCTCAAATAACTGTTAGTGTATCACCGCTTAAAATACCTTCACAAAAAAATATGCAAAACGCATGCGCAGCTTTATTTGTCATTTCTAAATACTTCTGATTTTTAATGTGTTAGATTCTAGTTTTTCCCATTTTTATTATTTGCTTACGATTTACAATGTAAGCACTTTTATGCTACGTTAACACATTAAGAACTATAAATTATTTGCGCGTGGACCCACCTACTTGTATTTGATAAAAATATATCAAATAAATACGTGATTTAGATTTATTTCGCATAAATTATGGTAAGCATGATGGTTGTATGCCAGAGACCTAGAATTTTTGATTTAATGTCTCGGATTCTTTTCGCCTTATTTACTAGACAACACAAGACGTTCAATTCGAAACTATATCTCAAGAAACAATCGAATTACGTACATCTTAAATATTTGTAATCCGGATAGAACGATGTTGTTGATGTTTTGAACTAACGTTATGTGTGTACATAAGTTTGCACATATGTCTTATTACTTATAACGTCATTTGACCGATGTTTACCTAGTTTATCTATAGATAGTCCATTGAAAATATTTTCTTCTCGGTTAAAAAACTATTCTTAGGAAAGTAATAACATACATGTATAATATCCCAGAAAGGTCCTGGCGTCACGTGTGGGAAAAAATGAAAGGTTATTTACTTTGAAAAAAATGTCTTCCTGCTAGATCAAACAATCACCTCAAGAATAAAATAATGAATAAATTAAGTTATTAAAAAAAATCTTCCGTTGTACATAGATTTACTGCGAGGTAATTCATCAAAAGTAATCATTTTCTCAGTTGCATGTTGCAAGATAAATTAATGTACAGGCTCGGTACAAAGTACTTATTATTGTGTATTTATAAACATTCATTTATTTTACATTAGCTGCTTTACAAGTTTATTTACTAACACGATTTTCAATAAAATGAAGCGTTATTTATTATACTAACATATAATAACTAGCTTGTAGCCTGTTCTAGGACGGATATTTAAGATTTAAATAAATATTAAACATACGAGTATATACCACCATAAATTATGAAATGATTTTCACAAGGCAAATTGGGGTAAATATACATTACCATTACTGCAGATATATTTCATGATTTTAAACTACCGTCTCTTACAAAATTATACAAAAATAACGCCCTATGCGAAACCTATAAAGTTTATTTCATAAATAAATTCCACCTCTTAGACTGTATAAGAAACAGATATAGAACAGGGACAAATAAAAATTGTACCAACTTCAAGAACCACCATGGCACAACATCACTATGCATACTTGGGAGTTAAATGGTACTGTATATACATATTTGTTGCAAAACAAATTTCAATAAAGAAACTTTTCAAAATACGAGCAATTTAAAAAAAAATCAAATCAATGAATTTGGACAGCGATGTATTGTAACATAACCTACATGTTTCGAATAGTCTCTGTTTAATAAAAACTTCTACTTGTAATTTAGCTTACATTACAAGTTGAAATAATTTTCATATATTATATACAAAGATGGTGTATCTATATAAATATGTGCGTGAAAAGGTAATGCACATAAATACCAATGTATTATTTTATAAACTTATTGAAGTTATCTTCTTTTGACGCATTCAGGGAAAAATTTCCCATACAATGTAGCGTACAATGTAAAAAATCAAAAACATAATTTAAATATTTATTTATTTAGTTAAAATAATGCTATCAAATTTTTTATTTTGTGCAATTTCGTTTTTTTATAATTTCAGTTATAATTAAAATATATTAAAAGGGAACTCCTTAATTTTACGAGCGAGTAGGTCATGTAACGAGCTAACGAACCGCACAAGTATTGATATTTTCAATGCGAATTCAAGTATTATTAAGAACGCGATGTTTGGGAGAGTGTTGTTCTAAAAACTGTTGTTTTAAAAACTAATTTAAAAATTGTTTTTATAATTTTTTTATTTCACTTTTCTCTTGATTTATTGCTTTTATTACTGTTTTCATACTTTGTTTATTGCTGTTGTCATACTTTATTTATTTCACTTTTCTCTTGTTTTATTTCTTATATAATTGGTTAGATTAGCGTTATGATATGAAATTAGATTGATATATTGAGTCGTTCATAATTGAGCTCCAGTAGGATATTTCAAGATGTTTCTTTGATTTATTGTACTATGAACTTGTGAATACTCTAAGTAAATAAATAAATAAAGTGTACAAACAATAATTGTAAAAATATAAATAATTGTTTATTTGTATTTTTTTCATGTATGTATCTTTAAATTAGCTTTTTCTCATTGAATATTTTTTTAAGAACAATTTATGATTTTTTTATTAATAATTTCTATTTTAATATTATTTGACAACCTATTATGACCTTTAATTATTAAAAAAAATTGACGACACTAAAATGATCATTAAAATAGCTCAAAATCGTGTACTCAAGCGATTTACATGCTGCGTAGAGGGAGGGGAAAAAAATTGGACCAACAGGGTTTCTGACAACATGCATATTGTTAATCTACACTAAAATTCTATTTTCTGTGATCTATACCATATTTAGACGCTATTCTGAACTTGGATCAATTGCCAGAATACTCAAGTCCACCCAGCTCCCGGTCTATTCGGTATGCATAGTACCTGCTTTAAATTATTTAAATTACACATAACAATTTCAGTTCAGTGTAGGCACAAAGGTTATAAAGATATGAAATTATAAAATCCAGAAACAAAATTCAATTTTGGTTTACGTGCTATCCATTCAAAGATTTTCCACGCCCTAATTATTACGATTTATACTCCCTTCCTTTTAACTCGTAGCGTCTGCTTGTCGGCTTGTCTGCCGAAAAAACTTTGGATCGATTTTTAACCCTTTTCCCGTGATCCAATCGAGCTGAAACCTTGCAGGCAGACTCGTGGCAACGATAAAAATTATCTATCAAATTTTCGTTCAAATTTTTTGAATAATTTTGGTATATTTTTGGATTTTTCGGAATTTTTTATTACTCCATTTCGTAGCGTCGCCCGACTCGAGCCCGACACGTGGGGTAGGCACAAAACCTGTTTCAACTAGTAAATGAGAAAGGGAGTATAATAAAAACTTTTTTTATGGGTTAGTTTTTAAAAAGTTTTTCGTTTTAAAAATGTCCCGTTTTCAAAAAGTATTCTGTTTTAAAAATATTCGAAATATTTGTAAATATAACGAGCGAAAACACACCTATTTAGTCCACCAGAATCATTTCAAATTGATAAAATAAAATGAAGAATAAATTTATTAAGCAATATTAACAAGTACTCGTATCTTGTTACTCTTTATAAGTATTTGTTTCCTGCTAAAGGTAAAGATATTCACTTACCTTGTAGAAATCCCAGATAACCGTGTCTAAACACGAATCATGCAATAAAAATACTTCGGTAGGTTACGAAACTACGTATAAAATTAATCTTAGGTATTGCAGTATTGCGGTATTTATCGCAATTACTTATCGAAGGCGTCACATCTCTATTTATTATTTATTATTAGTCGTACCCCGTAAATGTCATTACCGTTCAAAATGAGATAAAATTTATCCAATCCTAGGAAAGTTTTATGGCAACCAGTGCTATGATAGCAGGAGTGCTAAAAATATCTGTTCCTGATTATGGGGTAACTGATTTAATATTTACAATAAATGGAACTATTGTCGGACTTTCGGCTTCAAAACACATATCTAACTAATGAACGAATGAAGTAATAAGTCCTTAGGAATAAAGATTACCTAAAATTGTCTACGCAACACGTTTCTTAGATCCTTTTATTTGTTTGTTATTCAAAATATTTATACTTTTTTATGTTTTCTAAGTGGGCCTGTGTGTCAATGATCTACCCCAGGTGTGACGAACCTTTTTGGGTCCGCGTGCCAAAAATCATCAAATATTATTTCTCGATTGTGTGGCGTGCCCAAGCAGTAAAAAAATTTAACAAAATAGAAAAAATGTTTTTTTCTGAATTTTATTTACAAGCTTAAAAATTACAATATAGTTTCTTAAAAATAACGTAATCAGTAAAAATACACATTAGTTATTTATCAATGAGTTTTTTGCTGCTGTACATTCGATGACAAATTCTTAATATCTGTTTCAATACTTCGTCACTTTTAGTAATACACACGACCAACTGGATTTATCGATCATTCTCCTTCTTGAATTACGTTTTATGAAATTCATTTCTGAAAATAATGACTTCCAAGCAATGTAGAAAAGAAAATTTATAATATTGCTCTCGCCAGTTTCAGTAAATCGCTAAAAATTTCTGAAATGGCGTTCCAATGTTTCATTATTTCTTCTTCTGCATATTTATTAATTATGTACGTTAATCGATCACTTTAAATTATTTCCAAATCATTTCTCAAATCAACAATTTTTTTTTCCTGAATTCGATAAATTGCATTTCAATGTCTTTCACATTTAGTCACTCAAAAATCATCTGCTGATAGTGTGTCTAGATATAAAATAAATATTTATGTCTTTTCTAATCTCCTGAATTGTTTGAATTTTGAAGAAAACTCTTTGATTATCGATTGAATAACTACAAAAAATTATTGTTTTAATTTGATTTAGTCTGCTTATCTTCTGCATTTTTTTTTGTATTTTGGATATTTGAAGGTGTTAGATACAACGTCACGGTCGAAAATTTGTAATTTAGCTTAAAATGCTTTGATTAAATAAAACATAACAATAATTGTTTTGTTAACATCATGCAGTTGAATATTTAATTCAATTAAATGTTAGCACAAATCAGTAAAAAAACATTTATTTTGATAACCATTATATTTTTATATTTTTCAATGACTCAACGAATCTTTAAACGAATTTTCTACGACTTAACTAACTATCGCAGATTGTTGTACATAAGTAAACTCTTATACACTGAGTTTACCTCATTGAATAATTCTAAAAAAATTCGTTTGTTTAATCCGCGTGCAGATACCAAATTGACCAATTTTGTTACAAGAATCATAACATCTTCCAGTGACTTAAATCCGTGCTTTGCGCATAAAACTTGTTCGTGCTTTAATCACATCGTTTTTTGGTGAAAAACATAATTCAAAGGTGATGTTGTTCTTTTTCAATTGTGTCAGAAACGGGGTATTATTGTACATATTGAATATATTATATGAACATGGTCAATGTTAACCACTCCACTATCAGCGAGATGAAATCGACGAACTTATCTTCACTGACAGTGACAAATTACAACGTACATAACCTCAAACGAAAACAAATGTCAAAGATAGTATAGCCAGCATAAAAATCAAAATTGATTATTTTTCAATCAAAATTTTAATTCCTTAAACTTAAAAATTTAAAAAAATATAATTGAACTTGGAAATCGTTCGCGTGCCATCCAAATTCTCAAACGTGCCACCTCGGGCACGCGTGCCCTAGGTTCGCCACACCTGATCTACCCTATGAAATGCAAAAGGGGATGAATGATGAAGTTAACCTGTCGCGTGGGTTACTAAAATTTAAAAAACACAAAAGGTCATTAACTCGGCAGGACAACGGAATATCGATAGACTCCTAAAATCTTAGGCAGGAATCTACCTGTAAAGTATTGTGGACCAGCACTAGTCTCAACGAATGACCACGCCTCTTTCGACAAAATCCTTACAAGTTTCGAAATAATATGGTCTCTATAGTTTGTATATACTCTAAGGTCGCATCCAGTCGCGTCGCTCGTAACTGCGCGCAATTTGCGTAGAAATATTTTATTTTCGCATTTTTTTACTTCAACGCTGACCCACCGGATCCGGCAGGTCCCAAAACACGCCGGACAGGATTGCAATCCCTAGTTGTAACGTCACTGGTACCGAATCCCAATTATAATAATTCGTTGTCTGTCTGTCTGTCTGTCTCCGTAACTTCGTGTAACGTCAGTAAATTCTTATATAAAAACTTTTTTCTTTTTTTTCAACACGACACGACACAACGAAAAATGTTCACGACATAAGGTCCACGAAAAAAAATTCATGACAAAAGGTCCACAGTCATTCGATCCAACGACAAACGGTCCAACGGCAAAAGATCCAACGATAAAATGTCCACGGATATTTGGTCCAACGACAAAAGGTTCGCGGAAATTTGGACCAACGACAAAAGATCCGTGAACATTTGGTCCAAAGACAAAGGGTCCTCGGACATTTGGTCCAACGGCAAAAGGTCCGCGGACATTTGGTCCAACAACAAAAGGTCCACAAATTTTTTTACAACGACTAAAGGTCTACAAAAAATTTCCCAACGATAAAAAGTCTACAAACTTTTGGTCCAACGACAACAGATGCATGGAAATTTGGTCCAAATACAAAATCTCCACGACAAAAATCCCACGTGACAAAATTATTATTTTATTATCCCAATAATAATAATTTCGCTGTCTGTCTGTCTGTAACGTTCTTTTTTAAAAACTTTATTTATTTATGAATAAATAAATATTTATTCTTTAGCAACCGACATGTAAACGCATGCCATTTTTGACGGGTTACAGCTAGTAACAAAATATGACAAAATAATGTTTATTCTTATTTTAAGCAGTTGTCCACTGGTTAAGATCGGTTGACACCGTGAACCATATTACCAAGTATAAAGAAAGAATAATTTAAACTAGATCGTTACCAAAAAGCACAGTAGGTAATTCCTCGGCATTCGCGGTTTCGCATATTAGCGAACGATAAATATTTCAATATTTCCCCTTTTTCAGAAATTTTGCAAAATAAATTCTGTTTTAGTAATAATAATACATTTTTTCAAATATTTACAAAACCCACGCAATCCATCATCATTTTTGATTGCCTCATAAATATTAAAGAGATTCAACTGTTCTGCATTTAATCTTGTCGGGAAAAAAATTGGATGAGATATCTCATAACACCCACTTGTCATCTTTGAATGTTGTTCTGACATTACTATTACACGGTACAAATGATTATAAGATCTGAATTGTGAAGATGTACGAGAAATTATATGGCCTGTGAGGAAGAGCTTAGCGTAGATGAATTGATGGAATTAGTTGAAAAACCGATTGAAACTGAAGACATCGAAAATGACGAATAAAAAAAACGAAACTGAGATTTTTCATTCGAAAATCAATTAGAGAACAAAATCATTGATGCGAATAGTATAGGTAATATAGATAGATCAATTGAATTTAATCGAAGACTTGATAAAATGATATCATATCAGGAGGTTTATAAGGATTTATAAAGTTATAAAAACAAAAAAAAATACAAATTGCTTACATTAAGTGAATTATTGTTTGTTTGCATTTTATTTTATAGTTCAGTTAAAGTTAACGTTTGTGTATCAGAATAAAGTGAGGAAATCTTTTTTTGGGTTTTATTTGAACATAATTCTCCGAAACATAATTTGTATGAATATTCGTCTTGGTATTCACGGTTTCGCTTTTCGCGGCCTTTTCTAGGAACGCATCCCCTGCGAATACCGAGGGATTACTGTTTACTATTTTTAAGATCTTCATATTTATCTGCAAATGATACTGTGCTCATTAATTTTATATTTATACTAAGTAGATTTATTTTTCATTCTTTATAGCTAACAGTAGATACAGGGAATGAATGAGATAAATCATATCACTTATGAAGGGTTTCTTTAACTTCAGGGGCGATCTAAGAATCAAATATTTTAGGAAGTAAATTTATTTAAGTACAAAACATTTTTTAAATGCATTTATTTAAAACCCGGCGGAGCCAAGCGCGCCCGAGTCCAAACGAAGTCTGATTTGAAAAAAAATTATATTTCAACAGACTATACGATTTAATTTATTAGAATTCTTGAGTATGAGATATAATTTTTTGAATATTTTTATATTAATGACAGTGAAATTTTCTTAGTACGCATGTAAAATTTAATTAAAATAATCGATGTTTTAATGGTTTTATGGATACTGCAATATAGGAAACAGAACGATTAATTTTTGTCTTTTTTAAAACGATATATTTAACAACGTCGAAAAATATTAATGTCTGAATAGCACCACTTCTTTTTCAAACTTTTTACAATCAATTTGTAAATAAAATATATGGTCTTTATTTGAAAATATAGAGATTAAGTGTACCAAAGATAACTCTATTGCATGAAAACTAAAATAGTGTTTCGGGGTTATAATTTTTTTGATGTTATAACAATATATTTGTTCAAATTTTTTTAAGGAAATGCTTCAAGAGTAAATGGATCTATCATAATAAAATTGATTAAAAGCCTGTTTAGCTTTGGGTTTTGCAAAATGATTTAATAAGTTTACATTAAATTTAGCAAATCGAGAGCAAATACGAAAATCGTGTACTGGGGCCTCTTAACGGTACGAAATGACATGTTTAGGTACTACACGCAACATTTTGAAAGATACTCATACATAATATATAATAATATATAACGGAACATGTTACTTGGGGAAGTGTAGTTATCGATACTGAACATTATTTACAAGTGCCACCATTTATATATTCTTTTTATTAAGATTGATTTTTTTTTAAATGAGATATTGTGTAATAGAGCTACGAGTATAATTTTATTAATATACTCGCGTGTTCTGTATGGTAACAGGATTTATACAACTTACCTAAAAATACATACCTACTTTCGCGTCATTGAGGATTCTTGGGTAATTTTGTTATTTCCAGATGTTTAAAGTTAAGCTAATGGTTGCGTTTATAATTAATTAATTAATTTAAATTAAACATCATAATTATACGAATTTAAATTGATTTTAAAAGATTTCATATTTTATGTTTTATAATAAGTGAACCCAGCGGTACTCAACCTTTTTTTTCTTCGGGCCACATACACATGTTTGCTAAGGTCCGCGGGCCACATTATACTGACATGACGAAAAAAAAAAATATGGGGAAAAACAGTATTGGTTGAAACCCGTTTGATTCAAGATTAGAGCGCCGCCACTTGATTAATAAACAAATATATTTAACGATAGCAGAATGATAATAATACTTATCGTTTATCAGTATACTAGTCCATACCATCTCAAATATTAACAACAGCTTATTCCCTATGTGAAATTTATTTTCATCTTATTTGTATACTCAAAATACAATAATGAAAAAAATAAAACTCAAAACTAACGTATATCCAAGCGTTTATTTTTGTTTAGCGTCTTAACAAAAACAATAGATTAATAAACATCTTATTACAGACAAAACGAGGTACATAATTAGAAAAGGAAAAAATGTCCAGAGTTGCACAAACCACATTGTAGTGGGAAACCGTTAGATGCATTAAAAATGCAAATAAAAAACAATACTAAATTGTACAATAAGTACAAACATTTGGGTACACTAAAATATTATGCGAGTCATTTGAATGACTAAAAAAGTAGGAATAATATTTATAGATTTCAAAAAAGCATTCGACACACTGGAACACGAGATTTTACTGACAGTAATGGATGAATGTGGAATACAAGGACCACTATAAAAATGGCTAAAAAATTACATGACAAACACAAAACTTACCTATGCTGTGTGGTTGAAACTATCTATGGTTGAAATAATAAATTCGTTATTAAACTATAGAAATCGCTGGTTTTAAAATGACAGAAGTGTGTCTTTTTGTTCACGAGTATTTCGAGATATTCAAAACTTACGAAGCCAGATTTTTTTAATCACGTTCCTGATAATAAATGTGTTTCGGGCCACATATAAAAGCTTGGCGGGCCGCAGGTTGAGAATGGCTGAGTTAACCGATTAGCTACCGTGATGCAGTGAAGAAATTAACACGTTAAGTAAGCTAGTTAATTTTACAAAAAAGTTAGAAACCAAAATAAGATGCTATTGTACTTGCACGGAGAAAGAACACATTACACAAGAACCTACTCAACACTATACAATTGGGAATACCTACTTCGTTTCGTTTTTGCCAACAAAATCTAGATATATATATATAAGTTGTAGTTCATAGATACCTATAGGTACATACACATACTTATGTAGGTTGAATGAAAAGAATGTTTAACGTTACTTTCGCAAAAAAACGTAGTACATTGTGTGTGTAGGTGTGTGGCGCAAAACTTTTTGAACGACCAATAATAGTACAAAAAACGTTTTCGAGGGCCATTAGCGCTCAACGGTAGGTACCTACCTCACCACTAACGGAAGTTTTGTGCGGTAATACGCAAATCGAAATGATGCAGTTACTATATTATAGCAGTACCTACCGGTACCCGTCTTGACAGAACTTTCTTCAATGAAAAATCTTGTGGTTTAAATGATAGGAGATACTATTTATAGAACGTATAAAAATTTAAATGTTAATAAAATATTAAAGATGTATCTAATAATTTATTACAAACGTGCATCTTCACTCGAGATAATATTGTGAAACACCTCTATCTTGTGCCGTGGAACCAAAAATAAACTTGTATGTCAATGACAAAAAACAACATACTTAAAATGATTCTGTGAAAATACCATCTCCACCCATACATAGCACATAATATCTGTTGTAACGAGGATTTACTTACTGTGCAAATATTTATTACGTCGGGTAAACTTGAGAAGAAAATAAGTATCGTGTTTATATACCGACCACCAATAATAAAACAACGTAAGTGCGGTTCTAAAAAGAGTTGGGCTAAATCCAAGATAATGGTCCCATTGCATGTAAAAAGAAAATAATTATTTCACTATATTATTGAATGTGCTAATAACAAAATGAAAGATAATTTATGTTTAAAAAGTAAGTATTAAATAAGATATTAATTACACTTTAAAGTTTCGAAAAATGCACTGCATATTTTGACATTTCAAAGGCAATATATGAGGTTAGGTTAGGTTATTAGGTTTGGTTAAGTTAGGTTATTAGGTTTGGTTAGGTTAGGTTATTAGGTTTGGTTAGGTTAGGTTATTAGGTTTGGTTTGTTTAATTTAGATTACGATTACTTTAGTTAGATTAAATTAACAGGGCATTAAATTATATAGTGAAATACTTATTTTCATTGTGTGAACAACGGGACCATAGTCTTGGATTATTCCAAGAGAAATAAGCGCCGTTACTTACATGATAAATAACTTTTATTATTCCGATCTTTTCGCTCGACCGAGTTAACTTTTGCTTGCACTCGCGGCGCGAACCAAAAGCGACCAGGATTATCGGCGATGCGATGCCGACTGCCGACTGCGACTTATCTGCCCGACAGACTCGATCGCAACCAATCGCAACTGTGAACGGCGCGTCGGGCGGCGGGGCCGGTGGACCCGGCCGGCGCGGGAGACATCCGCGGCCGCGACCGTTGTCCTCCACGACGCCGGCCACGTGTGCGCCCTGCGGAGGGGCGTCTCATCTCGCGCGCCGGACTTGTTGACACCTGTAAACATTTCAAAGAACTTTGTAAAGAATTTGTACGCTGTGTAGCATCGCGAATAAATTTAGACTGGTTCGCATTACGATTTCGGTAGTAACGCAGTAGGTATCTTAATTTAAATTAATTCCAAAGTTCAATTTAGTCCGAATTAAAATAATCACAAAGTAGCTGCCATATTTATACCTATAAAACTCAATGTCTGTCTGTCTGTTCTCTATACAAATCTATACCGTTCATCCGTTTCGATTCAAACTTTTCATACTTATGCTTTAGGACCCGGCGGGTAACATAGCGACATTTCCCCCCTATTATTTTACCCCTTCCCCTCCCCCTGATATATTTTCGATGCAAATCTGTACCGTTTGACTGATCGGACTCAAAATTCGGAAACTTACCCTTAAGGACTCGGCCGGTAACATATGCGACATTTCCCCCCTATTCTTTTAATCCTTCCCCTCCACTGATATATTTTCGATGTAGGTAAATCTGTACCGTTTGACCGATCGGACTCAATATTTGGAAACTTATTCTTAAGGACTCGGCGGGTAACATATGCGACATTTTCCCCTCCTCCTGATATATTTTCGATGCAAATCTGTACCGTTCTACCGATCGGACTCAAAAAAATTGCAACCTTATTCATTAGAACTCGGCGGGTAACATAGGTGACATTTCCTTCCTCCCATTTTACCCTTTCTCCTCTCCCTGGTATATTTTCGATGCAAATTTATACCGTTCGAATCGAACCTTTGTTTCGCCCCACAAATTTATTTTCAACTTTATACTTAACCCGTGCAACGCCGGGTACGAACAGCTAGTCAATTAATAAAATCAACACAGTAGTTCGTTATATTATGTACGAGTATTAACTTAGGGTTAAATGATATTTTCATTAGGTATATGCTTTATGGTACACGATATCTTTTATTTGATTACCTGGCGCGTAAATAAATAAAACTAAGTGTTTTCCAACACGGGAACAGGCAACATACAATTGGCCATGCGAGAAACATGGGTTTTTAAGATTAATTAACACTCAATGACTGTCCCCGGGTA
Organism: Agrypnia vestita; assembly: GCA_016648135.1. Taxonomy (NCBI): domain Eukaryota; kingdom Metazoa; phylum Arthropoda; class Insecta; order Trichoptera; family Phryganeidae; genus Agrypnia; species Agrypnia vestita. The sequence goes on along the minus strand of JADDOH010000117.1, from coordinate 138,716 downwards.
TTATTTATGGACATAGCGAAAGCAAGGCGCACTGGAAACAGTAGTGGTTTAAATTCAAAAGGTATGTCAGTTGGAATCATTGGGATGCGTGGTATAAAAACGTTTTCTCCTTGTTGTCCAGTATTTTTTTGATATTCCAGTATATTTGGCAACTGACGTCCAATATTTTTTTCACCACTAGTCGTGTGCCGTTACAAAGACGCAGTTGGTTATTATGACCACCAATCCGACTTTTAATTGAAGATTGTGAGGCGGAAATCCTGGCAAATCCAGCGAGTTCAAAAATTCGGGTGGATAGTTGACGACATCATCTTGGTTAGTAGCGAAATCAACTAATGTCCTCAATTCATCGGCAATTTCATTTTGAATTTTGAAATTTAATTCATTTGCATCCATGTTTTTGGCAGTCAATACAGCTCGTCCGCTCAACCAAATATTATGATCTCTATAATTTTGAGCAATGTTTGGGAAAACCTTTTGAATGAGTTCAGTTTTTGATTCAGTAAACTGACAAAAATTGACAGAAAAGGTAATGCAATCAGTCAAAACGTCTACAGGGAATTTGCCATTACCAATGTCAATGAGTTGTTTTGAAAATATTTCTCCAGATCGATCAGTTTGCAACTCGGCACGATATTCTTGCTTAAATGTTTGACGTGTTTCCACAAAATGGAGGACATTAAACAAGTATTAATTTCATCAGCCCGCGATGACCGTGGAATCACTGGCAATGTTTGACGAAAATGTCCTGCTAACAAAATCATCGCACGACCAAATCGATTTTGAATGTCTCGCAGATCTTGCATGGTTCGGTCTAGTGCCTCCAAAGACTTCTTATGTGCCATCGTGCACTCATCCTACACTATCAATTTACATTGCTGCAAAACCTTTGCCATTGCAGAGTTCTTCGAAATGTTGCAGGTCGGAGTTTCATTGCTTTGCATATTCAACGGCAATTTTAGCGCTGAACGGGCTGTTCTACCGCTTTTCAAAAATGTAACTGCAATGCCTGATGAAGCAAGTACGAGTGCAATTCCATGATATGAGCGAATTGTTGCTAAGATCAATGAACTCAATTTTTTTTTTCCTGTACCACGGGGAGCGTTCAAGAAGTAAATCCCACCAGTTTCATCATTTACAACTTTCATAAGAATATCAAATACATACAACAGCGGAAGGTTTACTCGAACTGATTCTCCTAAAGCATCGAGATCATATAGTTTTTCGCGTTGCAACTCTTGATTAAAAAAGTCGTGCATCGGGCGATTGATTGCGGCCATTCCTAATTGAGATAATACTCTGTTTGATATCATCAAGCACGTGAACTCAATTAATATCAACGCCTCTTTCTTCACTGAATTGTAATTTTGGATTTCCTGTTCTAATGCACATTTGATGCAAGATATCGTCACACATATCATCTTTGTATTTGATCCATAAATCAATTGGTGTTGATGGGAAGCATGTTGATATATTAAATTATAGTAAACAATGTTAGTATTTGATGAGCTTGTGAAGAAATGACAGCATCACTGAGAGTTTGATCCCAATGAGCGTCGTCATTTTCTTACAGTTGAGAAGTGATGATTTAAAAACAACGAAGAAAATAACACGAAAATTTCCCGTTATAAAGCCCTTCGTCATTTATTTTTTAAACATAAACAAATCATAATTTTTTTTTTAAACTAAAACCAACTAACTACTAACATTTCTGTTCCAAACTGTTCTGATCAAATATTTAAAATTTTAAATAATATCAGTGAGTTCTTATTCACAAACATAATAAAAAAAAAACTTTCATAAAACTTTTATTCTTATTTTAAATTTTAAACACTACTACACAATTAAATATCGAAGTACTGTGCATCAAGCTAAAGTTTGTATGGAATTAGAAAAATGGGATTTTTATGTTTTTAATTGTAATTTGTAATTTTTCCAATTTTTCTCTTCATAAAAACCTTTCTCAGACTTCAACGAATATTTAAAAAAAAATTATCCGAATTGGTCCAGCCGTTCTCGAGTTTTGCGCTTAGCAACACATTTAGCGATTCACTTTTATTTATATAGATTGGGATAAACTGCTTTAGATAGAGCATAATATTACGTGTGGGATGGTATCATAGTATTCTACCCAGACTCTAAAAATTGCAATTGTTACCTATCTTTTCGAATATGATGATTTTGCGTTCAGGTTTCTCGTTGCAATGTGACTTACGTAAATGGATAAGTACTACCTATTTACCATCGAGTTCATTTACAAGCATCAAGAAGGACTCAAGTAAAAAAAACTCCGTATTGTTTCCAAATTCATACAAACTACATGACGAAGTGAAAAATAAATTTATGTCGGAATTTCATTTGTATCGAGATTTGTGTAAATTTTTCAAAGAGCGTAAGCCTTTGTTACGACTTTAAGATTACCTGTAGGATAACATGGATATAAATTACTCCGATTTTTAATAATATACCTGCTTGGAGGAAATTTAATGAATTTAGCTTAAAATCTAGTAATTCATTTACTGGAAGTTGACGATTAGGCGAATAATTTGAATCGACCGCGAATCATACATGCTGTTTTACCGACGTAGTTCCAGCTGAGAAATGAAGAGCCACCGCGGCCATGTTTTTTAGCTTTCATGTCGGATAGTAAACGTCAACAATTCCATGGTGTTGTTAATTTGGCATTTTCGGTTCAAATCCATGTATATTTTTCAATTTTAATAATTCTTGTTCGACCTTGAATTTAATCGAAGGAAAATGAATCGTACAGATGGTTTAGTGCAACGTAGGAATGTTTTGAAAGAAAATTCAGAAGGTGTGACGAAGGAAAATCAGGATGCAGACGATAAAAAGAACGATCGAAATTCACAATCTGAAGATGGGGATTCGAAGGAAACTCGACTCACACTAATGGAAGAAGTGTTGCTTCTTGGCCTGAAAGATAAAGAGGTATTGCATAATTAAAATCTCCGGAGAATGTTACATTGTAAATGTTGAAAACTGACAAAAATGTTATCTTAGGGCTACACGTCATTCTGGAACGACTGCATATCCAGCGGTCTCCGCGGCTGCATACTCATAGAGTTGGGACTAAGGGGGCGCATAGAACTGGAGAGAGCTGGAATGAGGAGAAAAGGATTGCTTTCCAGGAAACTGATTGTCAGATCAGGTGAGTTTAAGATTATTTTCCATGAAACCAATTATCTTACTTAGCATTTAATCATTTTTCTAGGTGGAGAAAATGTATTAAAACGTTTTTGAACAAAACCACTTTAAACCAGTATTATCCTTTAATTGTGTTCTCGTATATTGCATTTGACAATATGAAACAAACATCAAATTGCACAGTTCCAATTTTGAGATTAAAGCGTTCTGCATGTTTTTGATTTTGACCGATATTTTGAATACCAATATTTGAGGTCACATCATCAGGACTAGAGTCAACAGATGTCAAAGAGGTCAGAGATGCAGTAAAATAACTAATAAACTATGTCTACCGATTATATTATGAGAAAACAAATTCACGTTGCCATTTAATTTTCCAGAAGTAATTGCACAGCTGTTTTTATTTTCTTGAAGTAAATAATGTATCTTCAAACAGTTATTGCAATAGTTTTTCTTTTGTGACTTATGCTATGGTGTAACACGAACCATCACTTTAAAAAATTTATAAATTATTTATTACTGAATGTCCATGTACAATTGTAACAAAACAGATTTTTTTAGTGAGGAAGACATAGGCCAATATCAAAGGTCATAAAATTGTACAGAGATGAACTAAACTCTTTCTTTAGGCGAGCAGATTACGACAGTAGAAGTATGTCCCCTCTCCCGTATATTTAAGATATTTATAATGCAGTTAAAGTATTCTTGCATAATCAAATTAAATAGATGTTACTTTTGAATTTCTTATCAAACCGAGTCCCTTCAACTTTTCAATTTACTCTATAAGTGAAAACGTATTTTTGTAATAAAGTGCGACTTATTTACTAAGACATTATACTTTTTAAGAGTATTTAGTTTGACCTTTTCATAATTGTTTCAGAATTTACTAACTCGTAATTATTTTTTTAAACAAGTGAAACGTAAGGGAACCAGCCATAGAATCAGACTGTACCAAGAAATTTACGTTAGTTCATGTATATATATTTTGGTGGTCGATGACTAATATCAACTTTTAATAAAATTAGGAATGTGCCCTATGACTAATTGAATGGAAACATCCACCAATAGAAATCTTAAATAAATAATGTATAAAAAAAATCTTACAGAATTGTACACTGCATACTCTATACTGTCAACTAATTAACTGGAATTTCAAATATAAGGTTAGTTTGTGTTTGCCGCTTGACAGCGCTCAGGACCCGACACTTTCCGTAATATTTGAAGTAGACAAGTGTGCGTGCTCTTCAGTGTAGCTGCATTTTGTTTGATCATCTTAGTACTGCGCAAAATTGAATGTTAAGCACAGTGATAATAATGTGGTGAATATTAAGATCAATGCTGGGTGTCTAGACTTTATTCCAATTACGAATAAATTCAACTTGCAAACAAGCTCTCGAAAAGAAATGTCATTTTTTTTGTGTTTTTTTGAACTCAGTTTGCTTTCAGCTGCGGTAGAGAAAGTCTATCAACATTTGTGCCGTACAGGATCCGAGCATTGTGTGCAATGCACAGCTCGTGGACGCGAGCTCGGATTAGAGGAAGTTGATCACCTGAAATAGGTCTTCCGTCGCTATTGTAGGTGGAAATCGATATTTTGGACAGGTTTATTTCATGATCGTATCTTGTATTTTTGTCCAATTATGACTAGTAAATAAACCGAAGGCATGGTTTGGAGGCTGGCTTCGACACAGTGTTTATTGTCACCGTTCGTAGCTACGGTAAACCGTGAGAGTGAAGGTACAGATTGTTTGAAAGTGCCACCCCATTGATTGACACACCGGGAAGTGTGTGAATCAATGGGGTTGCGCTGCAGTGACAGCGCTTCTGCTGCTTTTTGATGGAATAAATTTTGCAAAAAATTTGCACTCAGGCTCCTGTCTCCACACTGCAAACATCTCAGCATTTCTCTTCTCTCTCTCCTATATGTATTTCGAATTCAAAGCAAACTTTCCAGACAGTACCACCCTCGTTGTTGAAAATAAAACGCGACTGGGGATCCACCCTTTCTACTGTTTTTTTTGCGTGCAAGAGTCCTGTGCATAACAGCTGTTATTATTTTGAACCTCTGTGTAAACTCGTACTGTTTTCACTTAATTTTTTTCAATTTCACTCAGAATAAAAACGTTGAAGCCAGAAATTGAGGAGAAACAGTTGCGATGTATTGAGTTGTTTTTATTTGACAAGGAATTAAAACTGAAAAATGCTATTGAGAGCATTTGTGAAAATTATGGGGGAATTTTGAACATTCTGAAATGCCAGCATTGATAAATTAAGCAATTCAAAAACAGTAATAGGAATCTAAAAAACAATTTGAAATTAGGAAGACCTCAAAAATCAATGACGGTAGAACCAGATGCGCGCGCAAAGCCATCAAGAAATAATCAAAAGAGATCGACTGTCCCTGGTCGAAGGTAAAAGATCATCTGAAAAGACTCTGCAAAAAACATAGGCAAGGAGTTTGGGTTCTACACAGTCCTTTGCTGTTGGTGACGCATTTTACGACAGCACAATGCGAGACCACACTCAGCAAAATTATACAGCACAAAATAAAAGAATTGGATCTGGAACTGTTGCCATATCTGCCTTATTCTCCTGACATCTGCACTGTTAGATTATCATTTATTCTGGATATAGCACTGTTGGATTATCATTTATATTATTTATCGTATATCATTAATATCTATTATGTCCGAAAATATCTAAGTTCCTTTTTTAAATCAAAAATGCAAGAACTTTATAAAAAAAAATTGCATCGAAAAATTATCCAAATTGTGGCAAAATATCGTAAATAACAATAGAAATTATCTTCCGGAACAAATATGTATATTTTTTTGTAAATAATTTTTTTCTCGAAATTAACAAAAAAAATATTTATTTTCCCTTCTCATTGTATGTCCGAGTTATTAAAGATTTCAGATTTTTTTTTAAAATTAATTTTTATTTATTTTTCTAACCATAATCTTCGTTTGTAACTCTATACATCCATCTTATTTTGGGCATCCTTCTGTAAACAATAAAAAATATTATGTGTACTGTTTTAATGATTTGGGAGAATTGCCAAATGAACAATTTAATTAAATTTTTTTTAAAGTTTTATTTTTTGCTAACCAATCGCATAAATCCTTGTTGACTGTACAGATATGTTAAAAAAAACAACTAAACAAGTATGGATAACAGCTTGCCTGTCTAATGATCAGTTTCGCAATTTCTTTGTACGATACTTGGACAATTGATATGTTTGCTAAACAACATTTAACATTTTATATTTTTTTGTATTAATTGTATTAGTTATGTGCAAAGAGGTTGTATCTTTGTGTATCAATTATATGCAGAGTAGGCATACTTTGAAGTTCATTCTTAATTGTATTCTACATCTACCTAAACCCTAAATATGTTATAAAAAACAAACATACATTATTATAAAACTTGATCAAGAACAGCTATTTAACTGTATTAAGTTTTACATTACCGCATAATTAAATTTGTTTATGTGCTCTTCGACTGACAAATACCAACTGTTTCGTTGTTTTCTGAGGAGTCTATCGTAAAAAGTCTAATTAGGTTTCCCTATTTTCCAGAAAATAATATACATCTTGTGCATCGTGCACGTCATAATGTTGTAGAATGTTAAATGAGTCAAAAAATTGTATAGATAGTGTGCACATTTAATAAATCGGCAAAACTATCTGTCTAAAAAAAAACAATGATTTTTCCATAAAAAATGTCACTGGAGTGTTTGACATAATAAAATCTGCTCTGAGAAAACACATCTATGCCATTCACCTTCTGTGCTTTAAGTTTATGGTTGATGTCAGTAAATTCCTTTCATGTTCAAATAGTTTTATAGTGTGTATTACAATTCCTAAAAAAGTAATGTCGTCTTCAGCTGTATAATAATGACCAGAATTTACTTTCCAGGCTCAATATTAATGGACGTATTTTATATGTTTGTACAACTCATTTTGGCTAAACTTTACTTTATGGCCTCACTTGATTTTCTTAAAAGTTAGTATCCTGGTGTAGCTAAGTGCCCTGATGGCAAATCTGAAATCAAAATTTGGTATCGTAAGTATTTAAAAAGTTATTACACTTTAAAGTTTGGAGATTTTTCATACGTTTTGACATTTCAATAATTTTATCTATAATATATATGACGTGAACCATAGACCACCAAGATTTTTTCTTTGAATTAGACAAATTGAAAAATTTTGCCTTTTCCCAGTATACGGGGGCACATCGGTACGAAAATATACATTCTTATTGATCAAAATATTTTATTTTTCTTTGAATTAGACAAATTGAAAAATTTTGCCTTTTCCCAGTATACAGGGGCACGTCGCTACGAAAATATACATTCATAGAGTACCCGGGGGCACAAACCCGCGGAACGCCCCCACGACTGCTTTGCCACCAAACCATAACACAATGAGATAAAACCCTGACGTGCCGTAGCAGGCGAATATACGGGGGCACATTGGTACGAAAATATACATTCATATTGAAAATATATTTCACAGTTATAAGGAAATAGGCACAAAATGATCAATTTTTAAAAATATATTTTATAAAAAGTGATAATGTTTATAAAACATACTTTTTGTCAAATCTATGTATTTCTTATTGCATCATGATTTTTTTCTTAATTATGGTTCGTACCTTGCTAGAATTATTAATGATTTTTAACAAAAAAATATCTTGGTGAAAAATTGTCTATGGTTCGCGTCGTATATATTATAGACAAAATTATCGAAATGTCAAAACTTATGGAAAATTTTCAAACTTTAAAGTGTAATAACTTTTTAAATACTTACGACCGCCAAATTTTGATTTCAGTTTTGCCATCAGTGCACTTAGCTACACCAGGATACTCATTTTTAAGAAAATCGGGTGAGGCCATAAAATAAAGTTATACCCTCATTTTAACATAATTCCTCATAAAATTTTCTTATTACAGTTTTATCAGTAGATTATTCACGATGTTTTGTAAAACTTACCTGTTATTTATTTTCCCATACCGTTGGAGAATTATGACTCGTGATTTTGCTGACAAAGCGTATTCACAACTGAAATATTAAATTTCTTAAATAATATTACTGCAAGTGCACACAATATTGTTTCATATTTTGCGTTCAATTTATTCATTAAAATTCACAGAATCATATGTATGCTCAGCAATTCCTACCTTGATGTCTATTTTTTAAACCATCTGCAGATTTATATAAGTAATTCATTTAATGCTGAGTGGAAGATTAAATGATCTGGCTAATAAATGAATTGTGTAATTAATTTTTGAAAAAAATTCAGTAAATTTTAATTTGTGTAGTAGGGGAAACCAGACAGTTATTGGACACTGACAGTTATTGGACAAGGTGGTAGTAATGTGACAAAAATAAGCATATCCTTTGGTAAAAAGTTATGAATATTTTAAATAGAAGTCACCCTACAATATACTAGCCATTGTTAATATCATCTTTACCGACCGCACAACGACAAGGTTTAAAATAAAATATTTCTGACATACGATTACAAGTTTGTTGGTGGACACAGAGTTTGTTAAGGAATTCACAAGAGATAATACATTTATTAGAGGTTATTGTGGATTAGTTTATTTGTATTAAATTGTCAATGTTATTTAGTATATCAGTATATGAATTCCATTACATTGTGTTGTTAATTTTAAAACAATAAATGTAATGTAAGTATTTTTTTAGAAGGTGTCCAATAAATGTACCCGCCAAAGACATTTTTTCTATTATTGGACAGCCATTCAATAACTGTTTTATATTTAAAAAAATATATAATTAACACATAAAACAATTGTGCTTATTATATCCTAAATGTAATTATATAAGACTGTTTCACACAATTTTTTTAAAATTGGCTTTCTAGACAGTTACTAGTATAGCGTCTAATAACTGTCTGGCGGGTGTCCAATAACTGTCGTACTATTTTTTTCCATATTTATTAATTAAAAATGTTGAAAAGATGACGGTAGATGATAAAAACAAGAAGCATTGAAATGCTTTAAGGAAGGGGGGAGTGCATTGTGTGAATTTGCTTCGAAATGAGATATTTCAAGAAGTAATTTTCACTTCAAGGCTAAAAATCCTGAAGTGAAGAAAAAAAGTGGTCCAATTGGAGAGAAATGGTATTAAATTGGGTAACATATTTAGCTAAAAGGGGATTTCCATGTAAAAAAGATGTTCTTAGCAGTGTTCAAAATTTTCTGCAAAAGATGCCATGAAAGAATTCCTTCAAAAATAATCGACCCTGGACGGATGGTACAATTTTTTTGTGGAAAGAAATGTTAAATTAGTAGAGAGAATAAGCAAAGTTATGACTAATGCCAGCTCTTGTGTCAGTATAAAAGATTTAATTGGGCTGGTTCAAGGAGAATAAGGCCTGTATTAAAGAAGACAATTTAGAAGATGTTACTGAGGATGCCTCTAGAATTTTCAATGGAGATGAGGCCAATTTCCAAATATGTCCATCATTGGGAAAGTTTTATTGGAAAAGGGATCAAGAAATTTGTATGACATAGAAAGTTTTCTTCAAAAGATAATTTAACAGTTATGGTGATCATAAAACACACTAAACATACCAGCTAAGTCAATTTTGCTCTGACCTTAAAATACATTTGTTTGCTCTTTATCCGAATTTAACGAAAATCTTGCAACCAGCCGATGTTACAGTTTTTAGGCCTTAAATCGCTTAGCGAAAATCGGTAAGGGAAATGGTACACCAATTAATTATCAAGGACAAAACTTGCCTTTACTCCTGTGCTAAAATAAGTTATTTACTAAAGCGTTAATGAGGATACTCTTATGAATAGCTTTTGGGTACGTGGATTGTTTCCATTTAACCCAAATAATGTCGATTTTACAAAATGTTTGGCAAAATCTAACACGGGGCCTAAGGATATATTGAAGATTTCTATGAAAACAGTGATATACGAAAATTTCGAAAATATTGTGGGACCAGAATTGATTAAATTTTTCAAAAATATTGAAAGTCACATTAAATAGCGGTAGTGAAAAAGTAGAGGAATTCTTTATTCTTTTACGATTATGGATTAACTTGTTGAATGTTGATGGAATATGAGACAGATTACCACCAATTTTAAATATGTACAATATCAAATCTATTAACATCAACTACATATGCAATATCAGAGACTATTAACATCATGAACAATATCAGACACTAATTTCAGTTACCATCAATAATAATAAATTAATCACCTACCTACTCTGAATATTATTAAAGATGAGATCGGAAATTATTTGACGTGGCCAGGAACTCCGAAAAGAAGGGCAAAAAACAATCGGAAGAATTCTCCTTTCCCATAAATAACATCGGAAAAATATAAAACTATGCACACAGAAAAAAATATTAGGTCCTTACATATGAAATTGGCGTTTTGCCGTACTGGCAAATTTGATCTCAAATATCTTCTCTTTGGTTAAGAATTCCAAATCCAAATTTATACAGCTATTTACTTATGTATTTGTGTTTTGAAAATTATAATTCATTTGTTTTTTCCTCAATTGTTTTTTTCTTTGCGTCACTCAGTTTACAAGATGAAAAACTTGAAATATCGCGTTATTTACGAGTACGAGTTCCACCGTGGCACCAGTGCTGCAGAAACGGCTCGAATGATTAATGATGTGTATGGCGACGGTGCCGCAAAAGAAAACACAGTGCGTTTTTGGTTCCAACGTTTTCGTTCTGGAAATTTCGACCTGCAGAACAAGCCCCGTGGACGGCCTGAGACCAAAGTTGATAATGAAGAATTGAAGGCTATTGTGGAAGCGGATCCATCGCAAACCACATCCGAGTTAGCTGCAGGCTGCGGTGTTAGTGATAAAACTGTTTTAATCCACTTGAAGCAATTGGTAAGGTGAAAAAGCTTGAAAGGTGGGTACCTCACGAATTGAGTGAAGCAAATCAACAAACGCGCGTTGACTGCTGCGTTGCATTACTCAACCGGCCCAATAATGAAGGGATTTTAAATCGAATCATTACCTGTGATGAAAAATGGATCCTGTACGATAATCGGAAGCGCTCATCGCAATGGCTGAACCCTGCCGAACCAGCCAAACCATGCCCCAAGCGAAAATTAACTCCAAAAAAGTTACTTGTGAGCGTTTGGTGGACTGGTGCTGGTGACGTTCACTACAGCTTTCTTAAATCTGGCCAGACGATTACGGCAGATGTCTATTGTCAGCAACTGCAAACCATGATGGAAAAGCTAGCTGCTAAACAACCGAGGCTGGTTAATCGCTCTAGGCCACTGCTGCTTCATGATAACGCTAGACCACACACTGCACAACAGACGGCTACCAAATTAGAGGAGCTTCAATTGGAATGTCTAAGACATCCACCGTACTCTCCGGACCTTGCCCCAACAGATTACCATTTTTTTCGAAATTTGGATAACTTCTTGCAAAGGAAAAAAATTCAACTCCGATGGGGCAGTCCAAACCGCCTTCAAAGATTTTTATTGATTCCCGTCCGAATGGTTTTTTTAGTAAAGGGATCGATGAACTACCTATGAGATGGCAAAAGTGCATAGATAGCAATGGTACATACTTTGATTAAATAAATATATTATAATAAAAAAAAATCGGCTTTATGTTCCTCCCATACTAAACGCCAATTTCATATGTAAGGACCTAATATTAAAAAGAAAAAATTATTACATGATAAAGAAACACAACATGCGATTAAATTCAAAATTATCTAATGCAACAGTAAAGAGTACAGTTATGACAAAATTCAAAATGTGAAATGATAATCAAAATGAAGAATAGATTTTCATTTCTATAATATGTGAAATGACAATCAAAATGAAGAATAAAGTCGAATATTCACAATGGAAATCATTTTTACATGCAAGATGTATTCCAAAAAGCCATGCAATTTATATCCCTGATAACTTATCTGTTTGTCATATTTGTTACAATGTGGAAACTGATGATAATGGAGACCAAAGTGATTAATCAGTAGATAAACTATATGTTTTAATTTGGAAAACAATTTAAACTTGCATTTCTCTTTCATTTTTGTTGCTTGTCCAATAACTGTAATTTCGGTGTCCAGTAACTGAAAAATTTGTCCAATAACTGCTTTTTGCTACATAATTACAATTTATTTATTTCCAAATTACTTTAATTGATATTTAAAAAAAACAACAGTTTATTTATAAACTTATAAAATGATTGAATAGATGGTATTTATTTCAAAGCACAGTTTCATTTCCTGGAATTTAGGTACTCAATCAAAGAAAAAAAATGTCTTAAGTGTCCCATAACTATACGGTCTCCCCTATAAGTGTATAGAACACAATTGACATTTTAATTTTCGATACATATCGTACGTGGTTCGTAACGTGTAACAGATCTATCAATATCTAAACAATATGTCAAATGAATTATGAGTAAATGTGACATTTTTTCTCTCTTAGGCCGGCGCCACACTGCACGGATCTTTCACTGCGTCTTTTCTGTCGCGTAAGATCGTGCAAAGCAAAGGGTCGACTGAACATCCGCATAGTGTGTTTGATTAGCGCATATTGTATGGAAAGAAATGTAGTTGCATTCCATGACTGAAGAGACGCGGCGGAAGATTCGCGTAGTGTGTCACTGGCCTTAATGTAAACACATTAACTGATACAGTAAAAACAATAATTCAAAATTTCTAAAACACCAGGCAATGTTAATTTTATAGCTGGTTTACCCCGATACTCCGTAATTTGAAATAATTTTTAGGCATTTGTGTCATAAATCGACACGTTTTAAGTAATATAATTTGATTTTTTTTATTGCATTATAAAACACTAACAATGTACACAGGTTTTGATCACATGCACTCGTGTGGCTTGGCCTTTATTTACCATTTAATAACCAAAATTCGCCATTTAATAAATGGTCGCCATTTTGCTGTACTTTGTGGAATCTCCTTAGAAAATTTGGGAATCCTGTATATGTTTCTTCAGTTGGCTGTGATGCATTTAAAATTGTTTTTCACTTATTGACGTTATTTTCTTTTGCATATTCAGGGTAAAATATTATATTTCTCTTTAGTTCGATTCTTTTTTCTAATATGTAACTGTTTGTACATATTGTTAAAATGTTTAATTTTATTTGGAAGAAGTAATCTTATTTGACGTATTTGTGAACAATTGTATTTTTAATAACTGTGCTTGCGTTGGTCTGAATAGGAAAAAAAACAATTGAAAGTTAAAATCGAGTGAAGATTGAAGAAGTCTTCGATAAATTCAAAGATACCCTAAAGATTTTCAATTACGGCCATCCAAATATGCATAATGATTTGGAAATTAAAAAAAATATTTTGCAAGTAATTTCAGGTACTTTAATAATAGAAATGTCGCGATCTTTGCATTAGCATTATAAATATTGTTTTCAAAATGATTTCTTGAAATATGCAAAAATACATAAGTTTTTCAATAAAATTATGACTCTTTTCATGAGTTGTATAATATTTGGCGAATTTCGCAATAAAATCAAAATGAAAAATGTTGGTACCTTCAAATTTGAATTAACGGGATTCAGCATAAATCTAAATGTTTTTTTTTCGGTTCCCTTGAATTTCAATTTTTACATACAGTTAGGTTTTACAGTTATTGGATTTCAAACTATTAATTAAAAATGAATTGCGCATTATTTTGGAGAGAATTTTTAATTCTTAAAATAATGTGTTTACAAAATAAAATATGTCTTGTATTTGTCTACTTTCTTATATATTTTGGAAATATTGATTTATTAATAAACAATTTATTAATAAAATTTGCCTGTCTCAACACAGAGCTCTCTAGTGAGACAGGCATAGTAAAATCAAACCTTACCAATGTATGTAAGTAAAGCAATGAAATAAATTGCTTCAATGACCAATGTCAGAAGCAAAATTTCAACAATGACATCTGGAATTATTTAGATATATAAAATACATTGAAAGTATGTACATTATTTCAACAAAACTGTTTTAAAAAGGAATGCTTGTCATTGCTGTTTTATTCCATACTTGTTTGCAATTGTGAATAAATATTATAGTAATTTTTCGAGTAGAATAAGGAATAAAAACAATAAAAAAAATGTAATTCTTATTATGTATTTTTAAGTTGTCTGTGCTGCAAAACAGAAATCAGTTAATAAGGTAGATTTCATATTATATTTGTTTGTGTAATTTACCCTTTGGTTATTTTCAGATACTCCTACAGGAGATGTTCTCCTCGATGAAGCTTTAAAACACATGAAAGAAACAGAACCTCCAGAGACCATTCAGAGCTGGATCGAGTATCTCAGTGGTGAGTTATAATTCTAATCTGCACTAGTGAAAACGTCCTAAGTAATTACAAGTACCATATTAATATGTAGTACAAAAAATTCTTATTGGGATAGTAAGAGGAAGCTGTTCCCTACAATTTTTTTTTAATTTTCACAATTTAAAAAAATATTTTATGTGTTCGGTGGGCTTTCTTATTATTATACGTACCTTATAAATAAGGGGATCAATAAAACCGTAATTCTATTTAATTCCAGTACATATTTTATTAAAGGTTAATGCTTCCCATATATTAATTCAACAATAATTTAAAAATTCTGTTTGCGAGTAGTAATTATGTTTATAAAGTATTATTTATGGGCAAAATGCAAATTTGATAACCATTATGTCGGGTCAACGACCCGTTTCCCCACGTGTTTTGACCAGCGCTGAAAATTTCCATGGAAAATCAATCGGGCGAGAAAAAACATGTGTACTCAAAAACGCGGACGTCTGTGTTTACATACAGATAGGATCGACATCGGAGATTAGAAACTGCTGATCTGGCATGTCCCACGCTGCATAGAAAGGCACACGTGAATTCTGCTGATACCACAGATCTCACGTAGACAAAAGAAAGTAAATATGCTGACAGGCCGCTTCTTACACAGGTTTTTTGTATGCGTTTAGACACCAAAATCGGGACATAAAAGACATGTTGGCAACGTTCCAATTCAGTTTGTCTCCCTCGCCTTAGCCACAATGTCACGCTGCTCAACGACAGTTATCACCTATCACCTAGCTATGTATCTCGTCTCTCTCTACGCCATACAATCAACCTTCAGCTTGCAGTAGCTACAACATCAAACCACAATCGCTATGCCGCTCATCTCATTCTTCGCTACGTCTCCCGTCTCCAATCCATCGATCATCGTTCCACTGTCTTCGCCACCTCCAGCAGCGAACACCATCTGCTTCCGGCGGTGCCACCATCATCCTTGACTTCACCGCGATATGCCACCTACATCAGTCATCAGCACCATCTCCAGCTCACAGTACGATCTTCACCTTGATCGCTTCCTTCACCCGCTACGCACGTGACCAGGAACAATGTTGACGACCCCAGGTACACCCCATCAGCTGCACAGCGGACCGCCGCGTTATCTATCAATGTCGAACAGTACCTCCCTGTAATGCCCTCACTGTAATTAAACCGAAAAATAAATAAACAATATAAAACTTTCCACGGTTTTTTGTTCATATCAGCTGTTTTTCATCCTGTAATACATTGTACAAAAGTGGGATCCGAGACACATTCTATTCTATCCCACATTATATCAAATTTGCATTTTGCCCAGATTTGTTTTTTACTCTAGTTTCATTTCGCACCCCACCTTTAGATCAATAGCTACTTAATGGTCCCAATACCTTTGACGACTTTTGTTTTGATCAACTTCATGGATTAAGGTCAAAGGAATTTCCAGGATAATGTGATTTTTTTTCAAAATATACGCTAATGTAAATATATGCTTGTATATGTTGCAAAATATATGCTTCAAAATGTATTCTAACATGCTTCAAAACAAGATCAGAAAAATTGAATGCATATTTTCAGAATACAAATATCTTTTGATGATAAATTACCATATTTTACACGTGGACAAGACACTTTTCCAGTATTTTTAAGTTACGTGCTGGTATGTTTTAGTATATTCAAGTATTTTCGGCCATTAATTCATTGCTAGATTTTCTGCACACAAAGTTTCAGTTATTAGAATTGTGGATCATTGCTGTTAATATTCTTACGTTTTTTAGACATAAATACATACATATCCTGAATTTTCCAATCCTCTCTATCCGTTGTGATTCTCTTTCTACCACATATCTCGACACTTTTGGTCTATTATGCTGATTTTTATATATGTATACATATTATTTTCATAATTTTACTTGAAACATTGATTATTATTGCAGTCAAAGTTGAATTTAGTAATATAGCCCAATTTTTGAAAATATTGAAGTGCAAATATTTTTACACAAAATATTAAAATTTAAAAAGCCAATAAAATAAATAAAATATCATAATTATACTTGAAAACTCTTTTAACATTAAGGCTGGACATTAACTTTGATGGCAATATAATTATCGTCAATGTCAGGCGCCGACAATTAGCATATACGGAAACACACGAGGATAGCCAGTGTACGACTGCAACCCTGCATAACCACACTTAAAGTAAGCTAGAACATTAACTTGATAAACCATTCAAACCTGTCAACAAAAATTAAGAAGAAAAAAACAAAAGTTAAAAATCATTTGACAAAAGGTTCCACGTGTAATTTGTTTTTTGCTATCTGTTTGACTGCTACTACATTTAAAAAAATACATACATATGTATATACATTAATTTAACTGACAGAAGTATAATATTCTAATAAAATATAATATTCTTGTCAGTGTTAATTAAAAATATACAGATTATTTGAGTAAATGTGGAAAATTGGGGATGGCTCTGTTAAATAGTCTGTTGACTGATTTATACTATTTTCTTCCCATAGGTGAGACATGGAATCCATTAAAATTGAGATATCAGTTGAAAAATGTTCGGGAGAGGCTTGCCAAAAATCTTGTGGAGAAGGGAGTCCTGACTACAGAGAAGCAAAATTTTCTTCTTTTTGATATGACCACACATCCTCTCACTGACAATGTTATTAAATGCAGACTCGTTAAAAAAGTAAGTTTATTTGCTAATGATTATACAAATACTAAAAGAAAATTGTCACGGGACTTGGCTCTAGGCAAATGGCGGGAGGCAAATGAAATGCTAAAAAAATGTAAACTTTAATTTATTACGCAAAGTTACTGGACACAAATTTAGTCGGAGCACTGTTTCATAATTTGCACTAATATCTCTAGTCACTCATCCATAGAACACTTTTTATTATGCTGTTTCTATTGCATCTAGTGCTCCTTGTATTTATACCTGACTCGTGTTCGTCCAGATGCATCCAATATTCTAGAACCTCCTAGTAACTTCCAATTTTAGTGTAATTCTTTCTGATTCTAACATCTCACGATAATATTAATATTTATTTTCCAAATCATAAATGAGAAAAGAGGAATTAAAATTGTAATGGGTAAAGAGGATGTTTTGGATTTATTTAAAAAAAATTATACTATTTATTATATTTGTAAATTTATAATTTAAATTTGAAGATAAATGAATTTTTTTTAAATTACGTCATATTATAAAAGTGATTAATTAGTTGTTCCACATGGGAACACTTTAAAAAGTGCGGTTTCCTGGTCTTCGCCGCGAAGCGGAAGGTGACGTCAGCCGTCACCGGACAATCTTGCTCGGTCGTACACTAGAATCCAAAGGCCAGAGAAAAAGCCAGAGTCGTGCCAAGATCGTAATAAAAATCCATAGAAAATCCAAAGCCAAGTCCAAAATCCAGTGCAGGTCAAGTCCATATATCAGAAGAAGTCCAGGTGAAAAAGCAGGGTCAAGCAGAAGAAAAATAAAAGGCGTATGAAGGTGGTTCAATAGGCGTATACAGCACAGTTCGGAATGAATATGGCCCGCCAGTGAAACCGTATATAAACCATAGTATATGCAAAAATGAAATCATGCCCCCCGGAGTGAGTGCGCGGGAGGCACCTACCAGTCACAGGACACCCTGAGGCGGGCGCGACGGTGGTGCCACCTGTTGATGGTTTGTCAAACTACACATTCTGAGCGCCGTTCAGTTGCAGCTATAGAGGCTGCCCTGGGCTTAAAATTAAATTCATAAAAAATGTCTCACTGCCCCCCCCGGGTCTTAATTATGTCATTTATACAGTACTAGGCCCTGCCGTTAGTATGACATAATTTATTGGGCAAGCAGGACCAGAATAACAGTTATTACAAGAAATGTGCTGACTGTGGCAGCTATACATTACAATAAATTCCATAAAAAAAGTAAACAGATATTTACAGAAATCTTTGTATAACAGTTACAAAGCGCATGAGTCAACGCATCTTTTGACGATGGTGTTGGTCATGACAGACTAAAATTACTTCAGTTATAAGCAATTTAATCGGGTCGCGGGAAGCGGATTTCTTATTCAGCTTCTCCTACGCGCTCGCGACATCAAACATACCTGAAAGTTTATACATTAAATTGGTATTCATTCAAGGAATACAATAAAATAAGTTTCAGGTCGCTACGACCTCTATGGCGGTTGCAATTCAAGATCAAAATCACCCTTATCGACAGGCGCCATCTTGGGGCTTCCGGCTGGCGCCGGTGACGCATGGCTCATCACTCGAGCTTGTAGACCAGGTTGAACGAATGTCAAAAAGGCCATTATCTGGGCCAAAACTTTGGTCAGAAATATTAGAAAATATTTCAAGTCATTCAAGCTCTTGAAATCGGCATTCCACTGCATCATAAGTGAGAGCTTGGCTTGGGTACTGGGAATAAGCTAGAAGTTCGCAACTGGCATTGTGTAAGACTGCTTAGTAGGGCTCTTACTTCGGTTCCATCTCAAATACTCCTCAGGCTCAGCAGATTCAACAGCGGAAAAAACCAGCTCATAGACAATCGCTCGGACAGAGAGTCACAGTTTTCATACTGGCGTGTTTTCGCTCCTCGCTATCAGCGGTTGTGTTGTGCACACTCGAAACACACCACTAATACTCATACCTATCGGGCGCATACCTTGTGGAAGAATCCATTCGGCTTTAACTTTTATTATTATTATTATTATTATTATTGATAATGGGCAGGCAGCTTAAGCTGATAGGCCCATATCACTGTCTCTCATTTGAATATCCAGCCTATTCTTAAATTGGTCGACACTGGCTGCAGACACAACGCCCTCAGGTAAACTGTCCCACATATTGACCACTCTAATGCTTAATGCATGCTTTCTTGGGTTACACGAGAACCGAGACTTGTTCAACTTCATGCGATGTCCTCGAAGGCCCACATTAGTGTTTAATGCAAACATATCTGTCATATTAAGAATATTGTAGTAGCCCGATAGAATATTAAATGTCTCGATGAGGTCACCTCTTGCTCGTCGCTCCTGAAGAGTGGGCATTTTTAAGACTCTTAGCCTTTCCGCATTTTCCAGGTTTTTAAGACCCAAGGGCAATTTTGTGGCTCATCTCTGAACATTTTCCAGTAGAACTATATCTTTAGCAAAATATGGATTCCAGATCTGGGAGGGATATTCGAGGAGAGACCTCACATATGTCTTCTAAATAGTTGTGAATAGTGGTACTGTCAGATGTTGGAATGATCTTCTCATCAAATACAAAATAGAGTTAACCTTCTTAATCACACTCGCTATGTGCTCACACCATTTAAAGTCCTTGGTAATAGTAACACCCAGATCCTTCTGCGAGACTACTGACCTAATCAGGCTTTCGTTTAAGGTATACTCAATATTTGGGTTATTCTTGCCGACATGGAGAGCACAACATTTTTCAACATTAAGACATATGAGCCACTGCTTTGTCCACTCCGATAATTGATTTAAGTCTCTCTGTAACACCTCATGGTCAGTAAGGGGGTTACCAAAATATTTTGTGTCATCGGCAAAGAAACTCTCAGTGGACTGGACAGCAGTACGAAGATCCAAAATGTACAAAATAAAGAGAATTGGTCCCAGCACACTCCCCTGTGGAACTCCACTTACAACTACTTGCGGTGCAAGTAGAGAATCACCCACTCGGACAGCAAAGGAGCGCTCAGTCAAAAAGCTCCTAATCCAATCAAGTAGTGAACCACGGATTCCTAGATGTTCTAACTTAGCGATTAATCTATTAAGTGGGACTCTGTCGAAAGCCTTTTCAAAATCTAGATAAAATTTTAACTATAATTGTACTTGTCGCGGCTTCAAGCGCCCGGCGGCCGGAACAGTAGTAACTCAGTTTATTTCATCTTTATTTCAACATTATTTTCCAAGTACCATCTTTCATAATAACAATATTTTAGTATACAAATGACAACACTTGTCAGCGGGCGCCGAAGCACTGACTTCGCACAAGGCATAAATATGATACAATAAACACACAAATTCACATATATTTGTATCGCCACTTGTGCTGCTTGTAATTTGACATTGGGAATCGAGGGCAGTGCGATCGCACAGTCTGCATCCATCTCTAAAAGGTCCCATTCAGGGCAGCAACTCCGTCTAAAGTGTCGATCACCAAGTCATCAGTGGCAGCGCTCTCTGCCGCGTGTGGTCGCCCCGCTCGGGGCCGGATGGCCGACACGGTCACCCGCTCTGCCTGTGAATGTCGCCTGCCCATTTCATCAATTTTCAGTTATCGATGCTGTCTGTACCATTAATTGTCATTCTTTTGAGTTTTTTTTTTAATAAATTAATATGAAGAAAAAGTGCCGAACGCAACACACGGTTAGTTCCCTATGAATTGTGTTAGGTAGCTCATTTCACTAATGGTCAACTTACGAATGTTTGATCACTAAATATTTTGCTAAAAATATGTGACTGGAAAAATGCTGGAATATGAGACTTGCGAATTATTTATATTTGTTGTTGTCATAAAATTGATAAAAATACTTCTAACTTTCAGCAAAGGGTATATGATATATTTAATATTTATAAAACTTTAAGTGACATAGTCTAAAAGAAAATAACTTCTTCAATAACTGCAAAATGACTTTGTGGTAACATTATTTATATTTGTAACAAGAAAAAACTTAGTATAAACCACTATTTATATATTATCAACATGTTTTGGGGACAATGGTCCCTTCATCAGGATACATACTAAAAATTAAAATTCAAAGTACAGTAGGCGCTCGGTAATCCGGCATCTATATTTTTTCACCTTTGCCGGATTATTGTACGATTGTTCAACATTTTGTAAAAAATAAGTTTTTGTTAAGCAAACTTTGATGTTGCATATCTCCATAACCATTGATATTAGGTAATGGTTGCTTGAACATTTTCGACTCATAATTAAAGCAGGAATCTACCTGCAAAGTATTGTGAACTAGCTCTGTTACGCCCTGTATATATGGATGTTTAATAAATAATTCAGAACTAATTTGAAGACAAATTTGAAATATAACTTCTAAATTATTTATTCAACTTCCATATATTTATTTTTGTTTTTGTTAACATATATACTTCAAATTATAATTTTTAATGTACATTGTATGCTGATGAAGGGACAATTGGCCCCGAAACGTGTTGATAATTCAATAAATAGTGGTTTAAAAATAAATTGTTATAAGTATGTAAAAGACAATATACATTAAAATTATTATATATGTATATTGTTTTAAATATAGTATTTTAAGCTATAAAGAACCAAAATATCATAAATCAGGGATCCAATGAAATACTTCTGACGAATTGGAATCTCACATGTGAGATTTCAACAAGCACAGCTCTTTGCCATTGGTTTATATGTACATATCAACTTATTAGGAAATGTGTTCAATTCAAAACTTAACTTAAACTGAAAAAATTTCAAACTAATGTCACATGTGCCTTTTAGATTTAGGCAGTCTGCATGACAGGTGAAACAATACTAAAATAAATAAATTATAAATTTATTTAAAAATATATATTTTTTTAAATATTTTTTGAAACACCTGTTCTTATTTGATTATTCCCTACTGCTCTTTAAATCATATTTTGTGTTCCGTCTCGACGCCTGGAATCCATTATGAGAGAACAGCCTGCTGTTTCGGCACTTAGACACGCGTTCCTACCCTCTCTGATTCCCTGTTTGCGACACAATTTATTCCCGCTGGTATCCCTGTTTCCGGTTACGTCGGCGCAACGGTTTTTCTTTCATATAACGTCGTTGTTTCGCGCCATTTGCACGCGTCTAGACACGCCAACTTTTGTTGTGATTTTTTTGTGTTTCTATTGCAATCTACCCCCTTAATTTTTGATCCCTAGGTTAACAAACATTAGACTATACAAATTTTTAACATAGTGCGACAGGACGTTGATATTTTAGTGTAAATCCCGTGAATTTCGTCAAACGATTTGTTAACAAGATGGCGGACGAGCAAGCTCCTTCGCCGGTATCCTCGAATGACGGATCTTCTTTCGAAGAACCGAGTCGAAAGAGACGCCGCGTAGCATACGACCCGCGTGTAGACCACCTGCTAAAACAGGTGACTGCTCTGACGGAGGCCTTGTTAGCGGGCGGCGCGGCTCCTGCATCAACAACGCCGCCAACGCCGGAACACGTGGCCGCGAGCGAGCCCAGCGTGGAGGACGCGAATGCGTCCTTTATTCAGCCGCCGCCGAGCCTCAGAAGGGCGAAGAATACGCTGGAGTTCGGCAAGCTCAGCACGGTCGTGAAGGAGCCGCCAGTACCGAGAGCGGACCCGAAGCGGATCGAACAGATCTCGAAGTTGCAACACTTCGATTCCGACGAGTGGTCAGGCGTTCGCTATGCGGAAACGCAGAGAACCTACGCGGCGACTCCCACATTTGTGGAATTGTCGGTGAACGACGACTTGAGAAGGATCGATAACGCGCCGACCCATACTGGCTTGCTGGAAAGATCGCTCGCCGCGCTTTCAAACGCCTTGCTCGCCCAGAGGGAGACCCTGAGAGACGGGATGCAATCGCTGGTGAATTGGGCATCCGAACCCGGCACGGATCTGTCCGCTTCGGCTCTCTTCGAGCGGATTCAGTCGATGTTCACCAGCGATGCTCCGTACAATAAGATTTCGGACGACATCCTGCAGATTGTGTGCGGCAGACGGGCAGAGTGTATACTGAACCGGCGAAAGGCCATATTGGAGGGCTTCAAAGACCCTTTCGTGCGAGAAGGTGCGGCCAAAATCCCTCCAAGCTCGGGATACTTGTTCAATAGGGAAGAGCTATCGGCGTATATCCTAAAGAACGGGGGGCCAGGAGAAGGTGATGGTCTCGCCCGCAACCCGAAACCTGGCCCAACCGTCAACATCTCAACTTTGTGGCCAAACCTCCGTTAGTCTTCCCCACCAGGCAGCTGTTGAGCAGCTTCAGCACGAAGGAGTCTCGAGACATGTCGAGTCACATTCAGGCCCTGAAGATGTCAGGCGTGCTGGAAAGAGCAGATCATTCTCCGAGCTTCATCTCAAATCTGTTTCTAACTCCGAAGTCGGACAACTCCCTAAGGCCGATATTCAACCTGAAGGCGTTGAATGCCTTTGTGGAGGCGAAACCCTTCAAGCTGTTCAACCACTTTCGGGTCCCAGACTTCCTCCAGCCCAAAGATTGGTTGGTGAAAATCGACCTAACCCAGGCATACTTTCACCTACCAATAGCGGAATCGCACCGAAAGTTCCTGAGACTGTACTACCAAGGGGAACTTCTCCAGATGACCTGCCTGCCCTTTGGCCTGTCATCAGCCCCGAGAATGTTCGCAACGCTGTCAAACTGGCTAGCGGGACTCTTGCGGAAGAGAGGAATAAGGACCGTAGTCTACCTGGACGACTTCCTTCTGGCCAATCAGTCAAGGGACCTGCTAGCGACCCAGGCAGTAGAGACGGTCAATCTGTTCCAGCATCTGGGTTGGTGCATCAACCGCGACAAGTGTGTCCTTATACCTACCCAAAAGCTGGAGTTTCTGGGCATAACTTGGGACACCGAAGCCAACCAGAAATCCCTCTCGGACCGCAAGTGCTCTGGCCTTCGCCAAGTACTGCGCCGCCCGATCGAGGCCGGCAGTTGCTCCCCCAAGCAGGTTCTAGGCCTCTTGGGGAGACTCAACTTCGCAAACTTCGCCACCCCTCGGGGTCGTTTGCATTGCCGAAGACTGCAGAGATTCAGCCGCCAGCTGCAGAGGCACGAGCCATCCAGACAAGTGGAGCTTCCTGCCGCGGTTCGGCAAGACCTAGAGTGGTGGTTGGAGGCCGCAGGGGAGTCCTGCCCAATACACGAAGCCCCCTTCTCCCACTTCCTGACTACAGACGCAGCGGACGCAGGTTGGGGCGGCCAGGTGGACGACAAGACGATATCAGGCCAGTGGACCCCAGAGCAGATGCGGTGGCATTCCAACCAGAAAGAAGCCTTCGCTGTTTACGCAGTGATCAGGGATCACGCTTACCTGCTAAGAGGAACGAAGACCGTACTGCAGACAGACAACAAGTTCTTAAAAGGCTTCTTCTTCTTCTTCCAACATTCTTCTTAAAAGGCTGTGTGGAACTGATAAAAAAACCGCTATGTTTTTTGTTTAATCTTTCTGTAAATGCAGGGGTCTTCCCGGAAACATGGAAGACGTCAAAAGTTACTCCCATACACAAGAGTGGTTCTAAGTTATCCGTAGAAAATTATAGACCTGTAGCTGTTCTCTCTGCACCAGCTAAGGTATTTGAAATTATAATAAGTAAAACCGTCGCTTCCCGAGTAGAGCCGTTTATAATTGATGAACAACATGGATTCAGGAAGGGCCGCTCGGTTGAGACCAATCTGATGATTTTCACAAATTATGTCACGGAAGCTCTGGACGCGGGACATCAGGTAGACTGTTCATATAATGACTTCGCCAAAGCCTTTGATACAGTCAACCATGATGTCTTATTGAAAAGGTTGTATGAGATTGGTTTCTCGGATGGTATGCTAAAATTTATGGCGAGCTACCTCCAAAATAGGAACCAATACATCTCCTACGGTCTATTCGCGTCAGAGTGCTTCTATACCTTCTCGGGTGTCCCGCAAGGATCTAACCTGGGTCCATTGTTGTTCTCGATTTTTATCAATAATATAAAAAATGTAATTTTAAACTCGCGCTTTCTGTTATTTGCGGATGACTTAAAGCTTTTCTTAAAGGTGTCAACTTTGGACGATTTTCATCTTCTCCAAACAGATATATCAAATATATGTGAATGGGGAAGACGAAATAAACTTTTGTTTAATGTTTCCAAGTGTTCGGTTACATCCTTCACTAGGGCCCAAAAAACTCTATTTTTTCGCTACAAAATGAACGACCAAAATCTGACAAGAACATCGAATGTTAAAGATCTAGGTGTTAAATTTGTAAGCAGCCTGACATTTCATGATCACATAGAGACGATCAGTGGTAATGCTCTGAGAATGTTAGGATTTGTTCTGCGTACTGCCAGGGTTTTCGAGAATACCCGCGTACTGAGAACTCTTTACAACTCCTTGGTGCGGAGTAGACTCGAGAGTGGCTCGATGATCTGGGGGCCACATGAGAGCAAGTACTCTCTTATGGTGGAGAAAGTCCAAAAGAAGTTTCTGAGATATCTCTACATGAGAGAGTACGGGCATTATCCTTGGCTTTACCCAACCGAGTTTCTCCAGGGTATGCTTGGCTACAATAGTTTAGAGACTAGAAGGAATGTGTATTTGATTACACACTTTTATCGATTGTTGCGCGGTATGATCGACAATACTGAAATTATGCAGAGCATTGGTTTGTATGTTCCTGATAATTACCTTAGACATCGTCAGCATAGATTGTTTCACATTCCAATATACAGGACCAACCTGCCGATGGTTATGCCTGTTGGAAAAGCTACAGCTATGCTGAACAAGATCGCTTTGGATATTGATATATTCCATGTGTCTGAGGGGGTTTTCCGAAGCAGGATTCTCCTACACCTTTGACCAGATTATACAGGTCACTTCTAATTGTTTAAAAATTGTTTAATAATAAATTAGTATTTTAATACACAATATGTATATGTGTGTGTATGTATGTATGTATATGTATATGTGTATGTATGTATACATATGTGTATATGGATGTGTATGTATGTGTGTATATGTATATTTTTAGATGTAAGTTAATAATATGTATGCATTGAACAGAATGTTTGTAATGTACATATTATGTAATAAATAAAAATTGAAATTGAAATTGAAATTGAAATTGAAATTGAACAAGACAGTAGTGGCTTACATCAACAAGGAGGGGGGGACAAGATCATTGGGCCTTTTGAAGATAACTCGAGACCTCCTAGAGTTTATCGACCAGCAGGAAATATCTCTGACAGCGCAGTACATTCCAGGGAGATACAACGGGATTGCGGACCGACTCTCACGGGGGACACCACTCCCGGAATGGCACCTCCTGGAACCAGCGACAGAGGAAATATTCCGAATATGGGGACGTCCTCAGATCGACCTCTTCGCATCGGCCACCGCCCATGTGGTGCCAAACTACGTGTCGCTAGACTCAACCGATTGCTCGGCCTCCTATCTCAACGCATTCAGTCAGCATTGGGATTACGAGCTGGCCTGGGTATTTCCGCCGCCGAATCTCGTCCCAAGAGTACTGGCGCACTTGAACCTGGCAAGAGGCACCTTTCTCCTAGTTGTGCCAAGATGGGAGAAGACATTCTGGAGGGCCGATCTCAAACAACGAGCAAAGGGAGGGCCAATAAGCGTAAGAGATCTGAAGAGCGTCCTGATCGATACGTCGACAGGGTTTCCCCCACCGAGGGTGTCGGACCTCCAACTGGAAGTTTGGAGAATAGCAGTGGGTGGGAACAGGCTATAGCGGATTGGAGCCAGGAGGAACAGCAGCTGTTCAGATCTGGCTGGAGAGGCTCAACGCTGAACACCTACAAGCCGGCCTGGGATAGGTGGCAGCGATGGTGTACCACGCATTCTGTCCAACCTCATAACCCTCCCCCTGCAACAGTGGCAAGATATCTGGCCAACCTGTTCATCCACGAAGGGCTAGCCCCTCGAACAATATTGGTCCACAAATCGGCAATCGTATCCTTCTGTGGCCCAGCTCTTGATGCAGATAAGATTAGCTCGAACTTCCTCGTCAGGCACGTCCTTAAAGCCATCTCGGTTTCTGGTGGATGCACTGAGAGACCCCCGATCTGGAACCCCCGAGTAGTGGTGGAGTGGCTACGTGAAAACCCGCCAAGGAACAGCCTGTATGACGTGTCAAGGAGGACGGCCATACTACTCATCATGGCATCTGGGCGAAGAGTCCAAGATCTGACACTTCTCAGAGTCACCCCGGACCGATTGATCGACAAAGGAGACTCCATCACGCTATGGCCAGCCTTTGGAGCGAAGACTGACACGGCAAGACACAAACAATCGGGATGGAGGTTGAGCGCATCGGATGAAAGGAACATCAACCCCTTGTTTTGGATCCGAAAGCTGGTCTCACTCTCACAGCCGAGACGAAAGCCGGACATGAAAGAACTATTTGTGACGACAGCAGGTGAAGTAAAGCCAGCTTCACGGACAATGATAGGTGGTTGGATCAAGTCAATCCTAAGAGAGGCTGGAGTGGAAGCAACGCCAGGAAGTGTTCGTTCTGCTGTGGCTTCGTTGAATTGGCTGGAAAACTACCCGATAGAGGAGATCTTGTCAAGGGGAAACTGGCAGAGTGAAATCACCTTCCGAAAATTCTACCAAAGAGAGATAGTAGATAACCCCAAGCAACAATGCCCCCAGAGCTCATTAGCGCCTCTCTTTACGCCAATATAGGCAGTCACATATAACGTCGAACCACTAGGTCACCAGGTGATAACAAACAGATCTCTCATAATGGATTCCAGGCGTCGAGACGGAACACAAAATAAAAGAATTTTACCTTCCATTAAAATTCCTATTTTGTTTCCCTCGACGCCTGGAATCCAGGTAATCCCTACCTGGTGCATTATGAGTCATATGAAAGAAAAACCGTTGCGCCGACGTAACCGGAAACAGGGATACCAGCGGGAATAAATTGTGTCGCAAACAGGGAATCAGAGGGGGTAGGAACGCATGTCTAAGTGCCGAAACAGCAGGCTGTTCTCTCATAATGGATTCCAGGCGTCGAGGGAAACAAAATAGGAATTTTAATGGAAGGTAAAATTCTTTTATTATGTATGCGTTGTATATACGTAATCACTAAGTGTATGTAAAATAATTATACCAAATTGTGAAGTGCGACATTGATAACTTATCTATATTAGTACTTACTAAAGGTGTGTTCAATGACAAGTAACCATGAGACTAATAAAACAATAATACTCAAAGTTTATTTGTACGCAGTGAAGTGTTACAATGATAGTACATAGTCGTAATAGTTTAAAGATAAAGAAATTTCCAGTTTTAGATTATAAATAATATAACATTGATTTGACTGAATTATTAATATCATTTTAAAATTAAACCAATACTTTTTTACATTTACTTTTAAAACGGGGTGGGTCGTTTTAATTTACGTGTGCAAGTAACAAAGAGGCGTGGAAATAACATAGAAAACTTCTTTTTCACAACAATTTATTTATACTAAAAAATACGAGGAAAACACAAATATAAACTGTAGAAATATACAAGAACACACAGAAATATAAACAGTCGAAATATAAAAGAGCACAAAGAATATAGAAAAAAATTATCACAGGCACTTAGGTCTCTGTTGTAGTCACGAAACAATATTAAGGTGGGATTCTCGATGCCACTTCACGGATTTGGCGGAGGCTCTTGCCTAAAAATGCTCGACAGCAAGAGCGATGATGGAGAGATGTCTCGGAGATAAGCCCTCGACGAGACTCGAGCTTCACGTAAGCTCGGCTTGTATGTATGGGATATGGCCCGGCAGGAGAACACTCAACTGCGGCAGCGATATCGATTCCTAGGTTCGCCAGAAATCCCTCCCAGACACCTCCTAGTAAGGCGAGGACTGTTGGAGCCTTCCGAACAGTGTATCCTGGCTGGAAGCATGTCGCACGGCTTTTATACTTTTTCGGCAGTGGCGGAGATGCATTAGTGAACAACAGTTTATTTGCTGCTGCCTCGTAGAGTCTCGGGCGGTAAAATTCTCCGAAAATGTGTCGCTTTGGGAAGCTTGATAATTTCGCAGCCATGCGGACGGATTTAATTGCTTCTGAGAAATAGCCACAGGTACGGGATTTTTGTTTACCTCCAGATGCATATATTACTTTTTTTTTAATTTTGCACAATACAGAAACATGTATACATTTTGATTTTTGAAATGAAATTGTATTTTTGTTTTGGTTTCTCTTATACTATACAGTTTGGCTTTGGCAGGTATGAGAAAAAGCAAAACAGAAGTAGGTACAATGATTGTTTCAATAATTGAGCTTGTTCTTCTGTGTGTAGTCTTCTGGGATTTTCTGGTGTATATCTGACCTCTCTGGTCGACATTAGGTTGCAGGGTTCATCATCAGGGCTAATGTGATAGACCCTGCAAGGGGATTCGAAACGTCAGCCATAGAGGTCAGATTATACACCAGAATATTCCAGAAAAATACACACAGAAGATTCTGAATAACCATGAAAACCTGAGAGCATTTTATTGAGCTTGATTAGGTGTGAAAAAATTAACATTTTCAAGAATTTTTTTGATTGTTTTATATTTTTTTGATTTAATACATAATGCCAAGATTTACACTACGCTTTCAGTAATTTTCATGAAAATTTCAAATAAAAATATTAATTCTGAACCAAGTTATCAGCTTGATTACTGAACCCTCTCTTACAAATAGTGCCCCGTGGTGACCATCAGCACTTAGTGGTTTGTCAAAAATCAATGAAACATTTTTTTTTATTAGATTATAAAGAATCATAAAGATGCTCAATTCAAAAGCTGTTGGTTGATTGGTTATTGAATTGAAATTAGAACTGTTTATTGATTTACGATTTTATGTGTTTACAATTTCATAATATTCTCAATGTTTTTGCAAAAATGACATAATTGTCAGATATTTGTTTTCAAAACAAAAAATACATTCAACATTTAATGCGGCTGTCAAAAGTTGTGTAGTTTCGAAACTTTTGAATATGGAACCGTTTTAGGCTGAAAATTGATAAAACATGAAAGTGGGTAGGCACTTGAACTTTTTTGAAAATGTACACGTTTCTTGATTCGTCGCATCATATATCTGCGATGCTGCGGCGTTAAATGTCTTCAAATTGACGTCTCGGGACATTTATCTCTTATTTTAAGCTATCACAAACCAATAGTTACGTTTGTACCATTTCAAAACAAATATTAATTACTTAACTACATTAAAGCCTTATCAATAATATTTATCATCTCCCTAGACAATGTATTAATATACATTTTTAACCAATATGTAAATATCAATTATTACAATTACGCCAAAGAAGCATAACTTCTAGCACGTACATGAATACACGCTCCTCCAAGTTTTTTTATTTTTTCCTATTGAAAGTTCATTAAATTTTATTTCAAATTAAATAATAAACAAAAATGTCAAAAATTAAACTGGGTTTATTAAAAATTTAGCTTTTAATACACTCCGTATTTATAAACTTATTGAACATAGACACAACAGGTAGGTATTATTCAAACTAATAATGATAGAATTGTTTAAGGTACAAAAGTCTTTTAACAAACTTCTAGAGTAGAGGAAACCAAAAATTAGCACATAATACAAGCAGCAAGGTGTGAGGAAATTGGCTACAGCATGTCACACTACATGATGCACTATTGACGGTTTACACTCTATTTCCTACTATTTATGCTCCTGTCATTGAGTATGCAAAATAATTTATATTTCTTTCTAAGAGTGTGTATTATATAAAAGAAATACTACTTGTTATTTTGAATACCACATAATTATTTTAAAGTATGTAATTATAACAAATTAATTGTTTATTGTATATAATATTACCATGTCAAAATTAAGGATGTGTACAATGTTATGTAACAACTGTCAAGACATGATTGTTATGATAACACAAACCATTCAGAATACATCTGAACATTTGCTTCCATATGCTTTTTGTAATATAATTTAAAACCTTTCAGATCCAAGAAGCTGTCTTAACAAGGTGGGTAAATGATCCCCAACGCATGGAGCGTAGAACTGCCGCATTGTTGCTACTTGCCCATGCTTCAGATGTGCTCGAAAATGCGTTTGCCCCCCTCTCTGACGAGGACTATGAACTAGCTATGCGGCGTGTGCGAGAGCTCCTGGATTTGGACTTCGAACAGGAGAGCCTCAAGCCCAATTCACTGGAGGTGATGTGGGCAGTGTTTGCTGCATTTGCCAAATAGCGGCCGGCCGGAGGCAGCCACTGGTGGTAGCTGGTGCGCCCTACACATTACTCGCGTGTCTACGCCCACGAGACATTAGTGTTGCCAACCTCCTCAGTGCTATGACCTATTGACATTTGCCATGCCTGGTCCGTTATTTCTTTGTCAGGACAAGTCACCAGTATTCAGCCATTTGGAGAATAATAAATACACAATATACATGGCCTCTTCATAAAAGTTCTTTAGTCCATAATTTTTTTTAATTAAAATTTCACACTCAGGAGTTGATTTGGAATCATGCTCTTGTTATTTTGGTGTCTTGTTTAGATAACGATATTTTATAAATCAATGTCAAATCATGAATTATTAGTAAATATGTACATATTTAAAAGATGATGTTTAAAATGAATTACTAGTACTGTCCTAAAATTAGTTTTCATCTTGATCCACAATGCGCTGGTATTATTTTATTTCATGAAAGCTTATGTTACAGCTGGAGTGTCAACCGGGCCCGGCTTGATTTTGCGTTTCACAATTCTGTTATATTTATTAATTTGTTGCTAAATAAGATTTGTTACATATGACAGTTTCATGAGAGACAATTTTCACTTTATTGTAGTGTAAAGTGTTAGTTGATTTTCCACATTAGACAAATCAAGCTTATTTATGAGCACATTCATTATCCTGTCCTATTTTCTATTTAATATTGTTTATGGGATTTATGGAATTGTAGAGCATGTGAGGAATTTTCCAAATTTGGTAATGATTGGCTGAATTCAATATTGTGAATAATTAAGTATAAAATATGTGCTTTATTTATGTTTATGAAAGTGTTGAAATGAAATTTCACTAAAACAATATTTTGTCAGAACTATTACGTGTCCAGGGGTTCATCATTTGCATTTTGGAATGTTGTGTGTTGAAAGTTGTGCAATTTGAATTGAAAGTATTAATGTCCCGTATCGGAAGAGCGTCCCTTGAGATAAGCAATCTACCCCTGTTGATATAATTCTGATTGTATTATAAATTATGCCTTATTTCCTAATATGAAGGCCTCTTCGTGTGGTTCAAGAAATCCATCAAGTAGTGCAATATGTGTTCCGTTGCTTTACAAATCACATCTGGTGTTGCGCACTCGCCCGAATGTGCCTTGATACATTTCTTGATCTATCCGATCAGCTTTTGCTATACTTTATATTATAGATTTAGTGAGGCTGTATTATTTGGTAGTATACAAAGTCTTATATATTACGTTTTTTTTAAGGGCACACGTAATTTTCCATAATTTAAAAATTTTTGTATGTACAATATGTATTAAAATTGACTTGTATATATCAATCTGATAACTTTATGTATAAAAATATATATATAAAATTTTAAATTGCCATTAATACACATTTATTAAAATGTCATAAAGGCTTTTTCTTAACCATAATAAAGTTTTACCTATAGAAATGACAAAATGTGTATTTGTTAAAATTAATAAAAAATTGACTAAAATATCTGTATTAGTTAGATAATATTTAGTTTAAGACCAAATTAATTTACAGTATACAACACGTCACGTAATTAACGCAAACCCTGAAAGTACTTTCTTAAGAATCGACTACTGGATCGATATGACATTTAAAAATTTTTAAACACAGCTTAAATATTGTTTATTAAAGAAATTAGTCCTCTTCATATTCGACAAAAAGTATGGTCACTCTACAGGGCGACAGAGCCTGAACAGTTGTTCTTGGGGTTTTGATTATTTGCCCTTTATTTTAATTTTTAGGATAAAAAATTACCTATATTAAAAAAAAAATTAAATGAGTGAAATCGATTTATTATCCGATTCTAAACAAAGTACTTTCAGGGTTTGCGTTAATTATGTGGCATGTTGTGTATACAGATCTGAAGTGATACTGGTCCGATCTCTCGTATACAGGTTGTCTCATAGCCAGTAGTAAAAACTTTACAGGTGGATTTCTGCCTTGATAATGAGTCGAAAATGTTCAAGAAACCACGACCTAATATCAATAGTTATAGAGATGCAATTTTAAAGTTTGCATTTTTTTTTCAATACATATTTCTGATTTAATTTTTGCAAAAAGTTGAACTATTTTATTTTATTTTATTTCAAACAGCATATTTGATACTAAGAAATAGAACATATGAAGACCCCATGGCAAGAAGTTGTTAACTAACATTCAAGTCATTTTGAGATAATTAGACATTTGCATTTCGCCTTTGAAAAATATATTTTATTGCTAATTGAAGATTAATTTTTATTGATTTATGTCACTAAAATATCAAAAAAGTATTTAAATGTTAAAAAAAACGCATTTATGCACAAAAAAATAAAAATATACTAATTTTACCTAAAAAAATGTAGTTAAAATTTAAAAAAAAAAACAATTTTTTCGCCTCTGGAACTCATTTTTAATAGAATAACACCTTTTTAAAATTGGTAAAACACGAACATCAAACAACCCTTCAAATGTGGCGGTCTTTGTATTAGCATAATAAATATTGCGTTTTTGAAATGATTTCTTTAAATATGCAAAAATGCAGACGTTTTTCATAAAATTAATGTTTTTTTTCATGAGTTTTACGTTTTTTGGCGAATTTCTCAATCGCATTGCATTTTTTGATTTTTCGAAATAATTTTTATGCCCTTGCGACATAAATCAATACATTTTAGTTCACAAAATTTGATTTATTTTTAAATTTGATGAAATTGAAAAAAATATTTCGATTTTTTCGGGAGTGAAAACAACATATATCAATATCAATATAGGTACTTAAATAATATAAATGTCGCGGTCTTCGTATAGCATAATAGACATTGCGTTTTCAAAATGATTTCTTGAAATATGCAAAAATATAGGCGTTTTTCACTATATTACTGACATTTTCGCGAGTTTTAAGATTTTTGGCGAATCTTGAATTTTTTTGAGATTTCAAATTTTTTTTTAAACTTTGAATTTCGAATTAACGAGGTTTTACTGTATTAAGCCAATTATATGAATTCA
Source organism: Agrypnia vestita (assembly GCA_016648135.1). Lineage (NCBI taxonomy): Eukaryota > Metazoa > Arthropoda > Insecta > Trichoptera > Phryganeidae > Agrypnia > Agrypnia vestita. The sequence goes on along the minus strand of JADDOH010000117.1, from coordinate 104,266 downwards.
CTTGCTTAAAGCCATGTATTCACTAGGGGATAAATTTTCCCTCAACATCACGTGCGGTATAGAGTCTACGTGACGTTGCAACATCACGCACTGTTCCGCGACGTCGCGCACAACATAGCGGGGCATTTCTACATACCGCGGCAACGTTGCCATGCGCACGGTACCCGAGCGAGCTTACGGTGACATCGCGCTGCGCGTCAGTACCACGTGGTATGTTTACAAGTATCCGTCAACATGTTGGGAAACGAAATTGTTCTCCAACTAATCGCGCTCTACCAAAGCTGTAAAATTTTGTGGGACACTTCAAACCGTGAATATAAAAATAAAATGATGTGAGGGCCAACAGCGTTCCTTAATATTGTCTTGCTTGGCTATGGAAGGCCCGATTATTTGTAATAAATTGTCAAAATCAGTTGTCATACGAGTGAAATTGACAAAAGATCCGTCCGACATTCGAAGATCGCATAGAATATCCATCCTTCATTCTCTTTGCAGTAAATAATTTCGCACCTACCACCTTTTTCTCCTCTTACGTTTCGATAAACTCGTTAAAATAAATAGATACGCAGCTATCATCATAACCTCATCGGGCAGCAAGTGTAAATAGATACGCAGCTGTCATCATAACCTCATCGGGCGACATTTCCGTGACAAGTGATATGTGAGTCCCGGTGTGTACACATCAAATGACCGCGTCATTGTCCTCGAAACATGAGCGTAGATGTTAATGCGACATGCCGTGCAGAATGTTTCGCGATTTGTTCCCTAGTGAATACATCGCTTAACCTAGAATACTATGTATTGTATATAACAGAATAAGAAGACATATTTAACAAATTCAATAAAAAGATCAACGGAAGAAAGAGTTTTTTATAAAAGATATAAAAATACATCAATACATGAAGAAAGTACGGTAAATTTATTTCCAGGGGGAGAGGGGAAGGGGAAATAGATTTAGTAAAGGGAAAATGGGACAAGGAATAAGATCTGTGTGGTAAAAATTAATAAGGTTAAAGGAAGGCCGTGTGGAGTTACGCAATGTGTTAAATGTGTGTTTTGATCTTAGTGGTTGTCGTGTTGAAGATGTCGAGTTCACTGAAAAATGTGTTAAAATACGATGAGGCTCTGTTTAGAGTTTGTGTGGCAGTGTGGGAGATTGAATGTGACATTGAATTGAATTGAGGGTATTGAATTAAATTGAATGTGGAATTGTCATCGTCGAACACCGAACTGAAGTATTTGAAGAATAAGTTGGCTATAATCGGGTTCGTTATTGGCTTTGACCCCGTTACAGAAAATGGTGTCGGGAATTCCATGGGAATTAGAATTTTTTTTAATATATAGCTCCATAATTTTTTTGGGATCTGAGATGATAAAACTTTCAATGTGTGCCAAATATTGGGTATGGCATTTGCAGTTGAGAGACTTATGTCTCGTGCGTAAGAGGAAAAATGTTGCATAATCGTGTGCATTTTTGAATAATTTATATTTTCGTATATATTTAGATTTCTCTTTGGTAAACTTGATAAGTGCTGGGTTGCACCAAGGAGGGATACTCGGTATTTCTGGATAGTTTCATAGGATGAGATTGTTTGAAATTGAGTAAAATTTGTGAAGGGCAGAGTCTATATCATCATTTATAAGCATGTCATGCCAATTTATTTGATCGAGTAGTGCATTGATAGCTTCGTAATATCATAACTATATATATTGGTTTAGAAAAATTCATTTGCTTTAGTAAAAGTCAAATAAAAATAAAAACCTGACAAAAATTTAAAATTTAATTATTTTACAAGGTTTTTATCATTTATTTGAGTTGTATTGGAGGGAATGAATTTTTAAAAATCTATATAAAGTACTGTAACAATGGTTCAACTTTTTGCATAAAATAAGTCAAATATTGAAAAAAAATGCTAACTTTGATGTTGCATATCTCCATAACTATTAATATTAGTAGATGATTACTTGAAAGTTTTCGACTCATAAAGTTTTTGCTACAAGCTATGTGACACCCAGTATATCATACAAATAGCATTACTCCCGGGATATCTTGTCATTGGGGTAAATGGATTTTTATTTATCTTCTATTATATAATATAACTAGCTGTTCATACCCGGCGTTGCACGGGTTAAGGATTAAGTTTAAAATAAATTTGTGGGGGTAATCAGAGGTTCGATTTGAACGGTATAGATTTGCATCGAAAATATATCAGGGGGAGGGGAAGGGTAAAAGAAAAGAGGGAAATGTCACCAATGTTAACCTAAGTAGTCCTAAAGAATAAGTTTCCAAATTTTGAGTCCGATCAGTCGAACGGTACATATTTGCAATGAAAATATATCAGTGGGAAGGGAAGGGGTATAATAATAGGGGGGAAATGTCGCATATGTTACCCACCGGGTCCTAAAGAATAAGTTTCCAAATTTTGTGTACGATTGGTCAAACGTTAAAGATTTGCATTAAAAATATATCAGGGGAGGGGAAAGGTTAAAAGAATAGGGGGGAAATGTCACACATGTTACCCGCCGAGTCCTAAAGAATAAGTTTCCAAATTTAAAGTCCGATTGGTCAAACGATACAGATTTGCATCGAAAATATGTCAGGGGAAGGGAAGGCGTAAAATAATAGGGGGGAAATGTTGCCTACGTTACCCGTCGAGTCCTAAAGAATAAGTTTCCAAATTTTGTGTCCTATCGGTCAAACGGTACAGATTTGCATCGAAAATATGTCAGAGGGAGAGAAAGGGGTAAGAGAATAGGGGGGGAAATGTTGCCTACGTTACCCGCCGAGTCCTAAAGAATAAGTTTCCAAATTTTGAGTCCGATCGGTCAAATGGTACAGATTTGCATCGAAAATATGTCAGGGGGAGGGGAAGGGGTAAGAGAATAGGGGAAATGTTGCCTATCTTACCCGCCGGGTCCTAAAGCATAAGTATGAAAAATTTGAATCGAATCGGACGAACGGTGTGGATTTGTATAGACAACAGACAGACAGACAGACATTGAGTTTTATAGGTATAGATACAGTAGACCCTTGTTATACCGATAAAAACAAATTTAGAATTCCGTTAAATGCTGCTAATTTGAAATTAAGAAATTGCAAAATTTCGCAAAACAAAACTATAAAAAAAATATTTAAAAAAATCAATTGTAAATCATTGTGTTTTTTCATTCATCGACATTAATAATGAATTAAAACGCTGAAACACATTGATCATAACGTTGAATACAATGGGGAAACTCATCACCTCTTTGTAGACTTCAAGGTCACGAACGATAGAATAAATAAGATCACATTGTACAATGAGTGAGTTTGGAATATCGCATAAGCTGATAAATCTGGTGAAACTAACAATGTCCCCAGTAACGTGTTGCAGTGATCTGTCCGAGCCCTTTGAAGTGCTCCACGGGTTGAGACAAGGAGATGGATTGGCCTGCCTCGTATTCAACATAGCCTTAGAAAAAGTTATTCGTGACACAGGCATCGATCTCGATGCCTGTGTCACGAAGAACAAAGATATTTGACAACTCTGCAACTATTGGCTTACGCTGATGATTGCGAAAACTCCTGATGATTTTTTTACTTAATGTCTTCACAAATCTTGAAAGTTCTGCGAAAAACATGGGTCTCATAGTAAACCAGCAGAAGACCAAATACATGGCCGTAGGATGCACCCAACAAATCCCAACTCTCATGTGGAAGTCGAAATTTTGAAACGGTACCAAGATTTACCTAGGCTCCCTGGTAACAGACAACAATAATACTACAGAGGAGATCCAGAAGCATATAGTGAGCGCAAATTGCTGTTTTTTCCGCCTACAAAAGCAGATAAAACCCAAACTGCTATCCAGAAACACCAAGATATTAGTGTACAAAACGCTTAATAGGCCAGTGCTCACGTACGCAGCTGAGACGCGGGTACTAATTAAGAGGAATGAGCGAGCACTGGATGTTTTTGAAAGAAAAATTTTGAGGCATATCTTCGGACCGGTTTTAGAAAATGGACTTTGGCGCAGACGTTACAACAATGAGCTCAATACTTTGTTTAAGGAGCTAAACATCACAAAATTTATAAAACTGGGAAGACTTGGGTGGCTGGGTCATGTGGAGAGAATGACCGAACATCAAGCACCAAAGTCCCTGCTGAACTCAAGGCCGATAGGGCGAAGGAACTTAGGAAGGCCAAAATTAAGATGTAGCGACAACATCCTCAAAGACATATCTGCCTTGAAGCTTCTGAACTGGAGAGAGCTGGCACAAAACCGAGATGAGTGGAGGAAGACTCTTGAGGAGGCCAAGACCCACCAGGGGTTGTAGAGCCAAGAGTGATAATGATGATGAAAAATGCTGAAATTGTATGCAATGTGTAAAAATGATTATAAATGATTTATAAAACATAAATCAATGTACAAAATAAACATTTGGTGAAAAATCGTAAAATAAAAAATATACACAAATTATAAAATATTAAAGCATGCGGTAGGAAGTAATTCAAGATTTTTTAATAAATACATATTTACATAATTTATAACAATTTTTCAGGATTACACAGTCAGATATAAACTAAATTGTTATTACGTGTGAAAATACTAAACATCTGGTGTACAGGCTGTGTCAGATACATCTGTGTACATTTTGTAGAGTCAACATTGACATGCTTGGTGCAGTCTATTGTCTATTCAATTCTACTTTGTAAAACATTAATAATTTAGATTATGATTTATTTGAATGTTGAATGCTGAATTTTTTAATTAAAAAGGTTCTACTGTAACAGGTCTGTGCACAAACGTGATCGTCTGAAGAGTATTAACTCCATATGTATATGTATCCCTTTCAACCCGGATCGATACGATCGTGCATTCACATAAATTTTTTTTTCCCGTTAACTAAACCGTTTTTCGGGTTCAAAACGGTCTGCAATGATGCTGCAATGTTCATGCGCGTGTGAACGATTTAGTTAGCGGGAATTTTTTTTTATGCGAACGCATAATTGTATCGATCCGGCTTGAAAGGGATATATATATAAGAAACAAAATAGATTCTGTACAGACAGTAAATATCACTTTTTTTAACGAGACCAGTTTTGACACTGTCCTGTAAACCTTTTCATTTATCTTCTATGTGTAGTTTTCTGGGATATTCTGGACCTCTGAGATATTTCTCTCTAGATCGAGAGGTCAGATATACACGGCAGAATATCCCAGAAAACCATACACAGAAGATTCTGAGCGGCCGTGAAAACCTGAAAACACTCTTAATTTATGTTTTTTCATCAATAATTTTTTCTATTATATTCTTCTTCTTGTAGTCTCGTCTCCTTTCGGACAGTGGATCATGATCGCCAATATGATATTCAGATATTATACTCTCGATCATGATTCTATTCACTGCCGCACAGAACCACTCAGTTGAGTTACGTTGGTACTGGTCCCTTAAGTTACACGGCCATGAGATGCCGCATCTTCCTACGATTCTTTTTCTGCTTAATTTCCCCTGAATGATGAGTTGGTTTTGGTCCTCTCATAATATGTCCCAGGTATTCAAGCTTTCTTTTCCTGATGGTCCACAGCATTTTTCAGCCTTATTTCATATGCCGGAAGACTTCAACATTTGTAATTCTATCCCAGAAAATTTTCAGTATGCGATTAACTCTTGGTTTACAGTCCATGTCTCTCCCCCCATATAGTGAATGGCGAAGATATAACATCAAACCATTCACATTCTTAATTGAAGGTTTAGATGTTAGTTGAATGCGTTTAGAGAATAAAGGTCTCATCCTGAGTGCACTTCTTGCCATCTCTATTTGAGCTCTTAAGGGGGGAAATTCTCGAGAGGAAATGGGACCCAACACTTCTTGAGGTGGGTCCCATTTCCCATTTACTCATGCACTCAAGTGCTTATATTGCATGACTATTTCTGTTGGTTCATTGTTAATGATTAAATTTGGTGTAGGAAGTGATCTTTTTGATATTAAATATTAACAATTAAGTTTTACGAGTGTTCATCTTCAGGCCATACTTGTTGCTCGTTTCATTCACCTTTTTTTTTACCTTTCAGGGTAATGGGCGTTGTCTGCAAATAGCTCCGTATCTTTCACAAATCTAATGTTTAATGGTTTATCATCTAGAGCATCTTTGAATATTGACTCGGAATACATATTGAATAGCAGAGGTGATAAGATACATCCTTGTCTTACACCACATCTAATTTGGATATCTTCACTCACTTTAACATTGGCTGTTTGATTCCAGTGCAGCTTTTTGATGGTGCAGATCTCATCATCATCAATTTTTTTCTCTTTTAGTAAATTAATAAGTTTAAGATGTTGGACTTTGTTAAATTTTTTTTCGTAATCCACAAAGCACATATACACATCTACGTTCTAGACAACTTTGCACCAGAACGTTTACATTAAATAGGGCTTCTCTTGAGCCTAAGCCATTTCTAAATCTGAACTTAGTTTTGCTCATACGTTTTTTCGCACTTGCTGTGAATTCTGCAGTGTATGATTTTGAAGAATATTTTGAGCTTGTGGCTTAACATCTTCTGGTCTAACTGATTTTCCACTTGTTTTTGGTAATTTTTGGACCATTGTTAGTCTCTTCTTCACTATTCTGCAGAACGTCTATTATGTAATGTGTAGAAATATTATTTAACATTTTGAGACACTTTAAAGGGGAAAACATCAATATTTTTATTTTCTTATGTCAATTTTATTTTTTCTCCAGGCAAGTACATTTTTGACATTTACTTTCTATAGACGTACCAGTATAAATTGGCATGCGAGGGAGGGCGTCCCTGTCGCGTAACAGAAGTTGCCAGGGTGTAAATTTATTACACAATACATGTACAGAATGTCCGGTTACCGGTGTCGGAGCCTTTAATAGAAATTTGGTCGGGCAGCACTAAAGAAACGAACCAGTAATGGCAGCCGCTCTATCTGTCAACCTGTCAAACGGTAATATTGGTCCATTATTTGCTTTTTCAGCTTTGCAAAACTTTAATACTTCATTCAAACACCTGCTTTTTTGTCTGACATTAGGATTTTCTAATTTTGATTAATTAATTGAATTTCTACATCTTCAATTTATCAATATGTAGTTGGTTTCTAACATTATTATGACAAGCATATTGTGGAGGATTTTCATGTACACAGTCTTCTTAATGGGAGTTTGTAGAAAATATTAGCTTTACTACCATTTTTGTCCTTTGCAGAACTGTACTAGACTTTTTTCACAATCATTTCTTTGCCCATGACCACATTATGCTTCTGCCTTTATCTATTTTTGTATCAGAGTCGCCATAAATTAAATTTCATTGTAATTTTAATAGGTTGTCCTTATCTTTTATAGGGGTATATACTTGAATGCTGCTGATTTTTCCCATCCAAGATTAAAGTTGGAGTAGCGGAACTGAGTAGGGAACAAAATTGATTACTGATTTATTTACGTCTTTCGTTACTAGGATTTTTCCCGGCCCGGATTTGGGGACTCTGGTCCCTTTCTGGTGAGACCGTGGAGGAAAACTTTCACAAATTCTTCGGCATGAATAATATTTGGTGCCATTATCAATATTTTGTTATCCTTTCTATAATTTCCTTGCTATTATATTATTGCTTCACTAATTATCTAGGATATCCAATTGTAGTCTTGTCATTTCAAGGGTCAAATAACTAATAATAAGTAATAACTTTCCACAGTCAAAAAATATATAGCACACATTCAAAAATTGAATCAACCTTATCGAGTAGATTTTAGGACTCCTTGTGCCTCATTCTGCTTTATGATTCTGGTGCGGTGGAGTAAATTTTACTTTTGCTTTTGTGTCTATATTCGCAATTTAAGAAGTTCTCATCCCTTAATTTATGCGGTAAACTCTAATAAAATTTGCGTAAATATAAAAACATGTAAGTTGAGGCGACCAACTGATATACAATTGTAAGATAGGTTCTAGAATATGTAAATCTTCGTAAGTTGAGGTATAGAACTCATATCAATGTCGAATAAAGGTGCCGAAAAATGTTTAAAACGAATACACCATGCCAATAAAAATGTATGAAAGGTATAATAAAACATTTTTGTTATTGGTAAAAGCATTATTTTGTAACTATTTAATACATGAATAATATGAAGCGAAAAAAGTAACTCTTGAGTTGTCCCCAGGATCAGTGTGCTACAAAATCAGTATCATTTTGAGTGGTACTTTTGGTGTTGGCTTTGTTAAAAATTATGTGACCAATCATTATCTTTTATTTTTTCTCGAATAGCTATTATATCCCTATTTTCTAGATCTTTTCTTTTGCCGAGTGCATAGATTGGAGTGGATATCAAATACTAATTTCTCACACAAAATTCACACATTGTCTATGAAAATCGATAGTCTTTTAAAATGAATACTTCATAATAAAAAAATTAATACTGAAACTTCATAATAAAAACTGCATAAATCGAGAGACAGGTGTATAAACTATATTCAAACATTACCACTTTAAATTTTGTTAATTTAATCAATAAGAGATGTTATTATCCATGTTTTAATTTCTTATTTTATTTACTTCTGTTATTAAATAATTTTTATCAGGACTCAATAATACATCATTGGTGTATAACATAATGTAATAAATGAAGATTACACAGTGCTTAGTGAATTGAAAGAAAATAAACAATGACAGTGAATGCTACGGCGATGGCAGACTGTACTAATGCATGTCCAATCTGGATGCCTAGAGGAAGATACATCCATATTTTTTTAAATAATAAAATAAAAATTAAGATTTCGAGTCCATTGGAAATTTTTTATGCAGGTTTGTACACACTAGTGACGGTCATAATCATTATTAACATACACAATAATTGTTACTTGAGATTTGTAACTGATTGTATCGATGATTGGTAACTGATTTTTCGCAATTCAACAGGCAATAACAGTCAAATCTCAAATATTGGTTATTGTGTTACCAGTTAAAATAAGGATTTTGACCATCACTAATACACACTTGGTTACAAAACCACTGTATATGTTCATATTTGTTATTTGCCATTCATATTTAAAAGTTTTTGTTTTGTATTGGTTACATATAAAAGAAACATCTTTTAATTATTTAACTGTAAATGGTTACGGATATTTTGTACGAACCGTATATTTTTCTGAGAAACAATTCTCGACGTTTCGTTGAATTCGTATTCCAGGAGGATGACCTGTATCGCCGGAGGTATAGGGCGGATTCCTGATGACGTTGAATACGAATTCAACGAAACGTCGACAATCGTTTCTCAGAAAAACATACGGTTCGTACAAAATATCCGTAACCATTTACAGTTAAATATGTCTAACGACCGTAATAACGACCTTAACTCTCTAATCTTTTAATTACTTTGAACTTGAAAGTAAATTTAAATGGATATCATAGAGATCTGCTAGAGCATTAAATTTTTAATCCAGAAATAGACCATCCCAACAGAAGTGCATCCCCATCCCAATCCTAGCCAGTGTCATTACCCTAAATTGGATTTTTCATAATGTTAAAATTAATAAAGTCTACTAAAATAGTTAATATTTTTCTTTAGATGGGTAATTATAGTCTGAATTTTTAAACAAGCTCTGGCCCAATACACTTCCCGGCCTTTGCAGACTAACCTCTGTTGCAACTATCAACAGAGGTGCTGAAAATACTGGAAGGTGATTTGTATGGCGACTGGTCATGATCATACCAAAAAAGTATAAAATATGCACAGACATGCATTTGGACTTTGGTGAGCCATAAACAAAGAATTATAAGATTTTGCAAAGTACAATATTTTTTGAGGAAGAAATTGAGGTGTGTGAATTGCAAACTCATTTCACCTTAGGGTTTTAGTAAAAAAGTAATTTTTCAATTCTAAAACACCAGGATTTTGAAACCTTTGCATCATAAACCAATTAATTATTTAATCAATTTACAATCCCCAGATTCAATTGAAAGATTCATATCTTTTGGTTGCTGTTAATGTTTTATAGACAATTTCTCACAAATAATTAGTAATGCTGTATGAGCTATTTAGTGCTTTATGGAAATGGAGAAATTATTTTTCCACAAAGCTGTCAGACACAGGACCGGTGTTGGACAGCGATAAATGCGACAGTCTCTGTGCAGAAGCAAATAAAACATTATAAAAACATAAAATGTTTAATCTATACCATGTAGAATCAAAACTAATACATAATGTACACTTCGTAACTCTATCCTACCTTTGGGGCAACTATAACAACAATGCAATAAATTAATTCTGCGATTATCAATAAACGTCATTTATCTGTAGAGTATTTCTAATTTCTCTATGATTAAATGCAAAGCTGGTCACGAAAAATAACGAGATTCATTCATAAATCTTTATTTTATATTTGGTTGTCATTACTTGATACATTTTGAAAAAAATTATTTGAATGTAATTGCAAATGATGATTTTCCCAAAGAAATAGTTTTACATGTGTATTAGTGTAATGTTTGTTTAATAGTTTTACTAATTTCTCACAGCATTTTTGAATTTTATTGACTTTTTTCGGTCTTTAAGATTTCACACAATTCACCAATAAAGTAATGGCCATGTGAAATTTAAGAAAGGGTTAAATCCCGTGTTTTCAGTATCAATTTTGTGAAGGTATGCTGGTTATTATATCCTATGTCTATTTTAATTGTATTTTATAACTTGTACGTTTTTAAGATTTATGATTAAGTATTAAAATTCCTGTAAGATAGAAATTGTTCTATGTGATTATGTAAATTATAAATATTTTTCAATATATTTTTATTTGATTTACTTTGTAATATACGTTAAATTTTTTATTATAAGTTCATCTGTCATACATATTACATATTGCGTTTAAAAGAATGATTTTTTATTTATTTTGATATAAAAAATCTATAAATACATGGTCGTTGATTCCTTGATACTATTATACATAAGAAAAAAATTTGGTGAAGAGGTATTCTTAATAGTGCATATTTTTTTCGTAAAAATATCTTAAATTTGATTGAATTCTGTATTTTTTATTGACGAGTATTACAGCGCTCTAAATGTCGGTAATATTTTGTTCAATGTTTTTTTTTTAATATTTAAAAATGTATTCTAACTTAAAATACATCAAAATTCATAAAATATTTGTGGTGATTAATTCAATTGTCTCCCGATCTCCTTTATTCGTTTATAAAAGTAAAACCAAACTGCTCAAATACTTACTGTTCAATATGTTTATAAGAGGCGTGCACTGCATTCAAGCAAAAATGTGTGCATTACTAAAAACTTTGGGAAATATTGGGAAAGAAACTTTGGGAAACACAAATTGAATAGGCTATATTCTATGAACATAAGTTATTATGATTATGTGTAGCGCCCACATGGAGCTGCTGGGCTATTCTTTATCTCTCACTAGCTAACCATTTTGAATCTACTGTTCAAGCCATACAATGGCTACATACAAATTGAAAATAACACTCCGCCGACCCGTGTTCTACAGAATATTCAAGCCTTCCTTACCTATTCTGTTTCATAATTTACTAAACATTTTTCATATTAGTTATTTGCCTTCGTAAACACTGTAATTTGATTGTCTCCCAAGCTTCCTAAAATGTTTCTTTTCAGCATATATCTGTTAGCCAACTGCACATATATTCCAGCTGGACGAAGAAGTGTTATCTCGGGAATATTCAATAGAAACATTGGTTAAATGAAAGATCAAATACTTTGGAGTAACTTTGTATTATAAGTAAAATAAATGCTACACTGAATAGTTTCTTGCTGTGCCATTCTAAACATTACTTAAAATAAAAAAATTATACAATATGTACTTATTAATAGGTTGGTTACAAATGTATTATGTTCAGACTAAACTATCTTAGTAAGAGGCCGTATACTACAATAAGATAGTAATAATCTTAAAAGTACAATCAGTCAAATATTATAAGACATTAATAATGTATATGAGTAAATCATTAGTGATTTTGAAAAATTAAAAATTGTTTGATTAATAATAATTTTTTAAAAGAGGGTAAATTTATAAATTGGTCTAAAAGCCAGATCATTTTCATCAAAAGGAAATGGCAAAAAAATATAATGCAAACAAAACAAACAAGTATATTTGATTATTATTGTAGTGTTAGGTATATATGTACATACATATACAATATAAACGTAGATATTGGACTGAGATATTGACAAATTATTAAGGTATATTTTTTTGACCTGGAACAAATTTTTCGGTTTGTATAAACAGTATTCAAATCTAGCCCATAAAATATTACATGATAATAAAAGTGCATTGGTGCAAATCATGCTCATACATCAACATCTGTTTATAGTTGTGAGTCCAAAAATATACATGATTAATTTGTCAATAACTTGTGTATTTTAATCGTTTTATGTTTGATAAGTTGTTATATTAACACAAATAATATTCTAAGAAGAAATATATCATTCACTCATTTATTAATGTTTTGTGTAGAGTATTATGTACACAACCGACCCCCAAAATTCATACATGAATTGATAAATCTATACCACTTTTTGTTACATATTTTTTTACAACAATACAACAATACTTTTGTTAATGTTAATTACAACAATATTTTTGTTAAAAAATAATCATATCAGATTTCTTCATGGAAAGTTTTTTTATAAAAGCAACTTCAAAATCTCACCAAATTTACTAAACCGGCATCATTATTTTACTATGTACACACATGGAAACTTATGGACTATCTCAAAGTAACTCGGCAATAATACATTGATTAACCATAATGTTTACAATCTCAGTAATGACTAGTATAATTGACAATTATTTATTGGTTTAAGACCTTCAACAGTGAAAACATTTAACAATACACACCTGTGGATTTCACCATAAATATAATATTTTCATCAAGACATCTGGTGACAGTCAATATAATTTGGGTAAAAGCTATTCGCTCCATTCAGAACATACAAGTTTATATATATTAAAACACATAGATTTATATCTGATTAAGAACATACTGTTCTCTTGAATGCTTAATGTATGTATTGTGTAAACACAGTTACTGATTAGTTTATCATTTTAGCTCATTTATGCAACTTTAGGGTACACACTATTGTTTCTAGTGGCAAGCCTCACTAATGTTGGTCGACTATTCTTCTGAAACTGTATTTTTTTTCCAACATAATGCAACTGTTAAGTCTGTCATTTTTTACAACACAGCCTAGTTTTAGCTTGTGTTGATTGCGCTTATTTGGGAGATTTATTCTTAGAATGTAATGCATATTTAGCTCTTTTCAGTCCCAGCATATCTAGATAAAAGTATCTCAATTCAATTACCTGTCATCTAAATATTTTTAACTAGCTGTCAAAATGTCAAACCTGTCAAAAATGACGGTACTTTTACACGTGGGTTCCTAAAGAATAAGTATTTATTTATTTATATAAAAAATAAAAGAAAAAAAAATTTACGTACCTAAAAATTTTTACATGATTTTTTTTTTACATAAAATTTAAAAAAAAATACTATCAAGAAGATACGGACGTTACATAAAGTTACAGGGACAGACAGACAACGAATAATTATAATTGGGATAAATTACTTTATTAAAAATATTTAATTATCCAATATGGACCAAAATCAATTTGGAATAGGAATGTTGAAATACAAATATAATCAAAAAATATATATTGTTGCCATTTTAAACATAAAATAATTGAAAACCAGTGCATTTCAAATTAATTTATTTTGTATATATACAGGGTTATTTGGAAAACATTAATAACCTCGCAGGACTATATTCCTGCCTTAATCATGAGTCGAAAATACTCAAGCTATGTCCTAATATCAATAGTTATGAAGATATGCGACATCAAAGTTTGCATTTTTTTTCAATATTTCTGACTTATTTATTGTAAAACATTGTGGACTATCATTATAGTAACTTATATCAAATATGAAAAATTCATTCCCTTTAATACAAATCAAATAAAATAATAAAAACCTTCGAATTCCAATTGGGAAACATTCCAATTGGAAATTTTTCAGGATTTTTATCATTTTATTTAACTTGTATTGAAACGAATGAATTTTTCGTAATCGATATAAGTTACTGTAATGATAAAAATAAGTCAGAAATATTGAAAAAAAAATGCAAGCTTTGATGCCGCATATCTCCATAACTATTGATATTAATTAGGTCACAACAGCTTGAACATTTTCAACTCATAATCAAGGCAGGAATATAGTCCTGGAAGGTTATTAATGTTTTCCAAATAACCCTGTATACGTATAGAGCACAGAAATGTGTTCATCCTTTAAAAATTAGTGAAGGTATAAATTGAGTTCTAAAAACTAAATGATTCTACTAATTATTTTTTCTTTCTGTGTAAGGGTCTCATTTGAGACCAGGTTAGTCGTAACTTCAAACATATTACCATCTTGTATCCAACATAATAATTTCGTTGTTTGTCCATCCGTTCCCGTAACTTCGTGTAACGTCCATAATTTCGCTCGAATTCACGGCTAAAAAACTAAATTAAATGGCCAGAGATGGGTCTTGAACCCCGGGCCACCAAATCCGAACCAGCCGTTCAACGCATGTTGCTATGGCTGCCTCTCCGTGGAGTCGCCAAAAAGATGCTATAAATATATACTAGGGCTTAGCAAAGATGTGAACCAACGTTCCGTCATTTGTGACAGGTTGCAGCTAGTTTGCCATCCCTCCCAAAATTGTGAAGAATGGGGAAATTTAATCAACTGAGTTTATTACTAAAAAATTCAATATGTATTAACTTTAGCATCGCAAATAAGTTCCAGAGCTACAGCATGACAAATTAGATGCAGTTAGACTTCCGTGCTTACTTTTAAAAAAAAAAATTAAGATTCTGCATGTTTGCAGCGAAAAAATGATCCGGGAACAAAAAAAGACATCTTCCGCAGATCTTCAGTGGACATACAACAATTTGAGAAGACTCTTATTCCCATTGCGTGAAATGCATTATTCCCATATTACTGAGAGCATTCTCCAAGATGTCTATGCGCCATGCTATAGATCAAAAGCCTTAAGTACAATTTTTTCTTTTGTTATTAACAAAAAAAAAATACTAATTTAACAACTTATTTTTAGATCAAGAAATTTTTGAAAAGTAATGAAGTAATAACTTTGGGTTGGTCCAAAAAAAGTCCTGATCTGAATCCTATAGAGAACCTGTGGCATAAAATGATATAAATATATTGAAGCCTTCCTCAACAAAATGCGTGGTGTGAGAAAATTTCAGATTATTTCCTAGCTAGCCATCACGCCGTTTCTCCGCAGGGGTAGGCAAAGAGGACTGATCGCCACATTCTTCTATCTTGGCACACCACTTTTGCTTCGGCCACATTCATACATCTTCTCATACAAGTTCTACGGTTGTTGCAGCTTTTAACAGGGCCATCCTCCAATACTTGTAGAATCTGATCATGCCAGGTCTTTCGCGGACGCTCTCTATTCCTGTTACCTTCAACGCTTATATTTTCTTATCCTTTCTTCGTTCATACATTCCACATGACCAAACCATCTTAGCACTCATTTCTTTATTCTATCTACCACACTACAGCCAGCATTACATTCACTTCTAATTTGTTCATTCCTCACTCTATCGACCGAAGATTTTCCACACAAGTGTCTTAGTGATCGCATTTCCACCGCATTCAGTCTACTTTCATTCCTCTCCATGCCAAGATGTATTAATACCGCGATAAAAAATTAAGGAGGCCCAACAAAATACTAATTATTTTTGTTTTTCTTAGCCAATAGTGAAACAACATTAAAACGAAACATGTAAATTTTGAAATAAAAAAATTGATGGTGAATAAAATGTTTTTGTACTTAATAATTCATAAAAACACCCTCTTAAATATTTTTAGTTCATCTAAAACGTATATTTGTTATTTTTCCTGTTTAAACATTGTTATTTTATAATTAGAAGTGAAAGGGAATCAATAAACTACATATAAAAAAAATTGACATTACAAGAAAACTATTATTTTAAGGATGGACACACATTTCTGTACTCGCTACTGTATATACTATATATCGGTTAAGTTATACTGTGTATAACTGTAACCGAGGTAGTCCAAAATATTTTACAGGATTCCTGCCGTCATTATGTGTCGAAAATGTTCAAGCAACCATGACCAATAGTTAGAAGAAATCAATAGTAACGGAAATGTGCAATAACAAAATTTGATTTTTTTCCAAAATTTCTGACTAATTTTTTTTCAAAACGTTTTACTATCATTATATTAACTTATTATTTGTTTCAATACAAGTCAAATAAAATAATAAAAACCCAGCGAAAAACTCTTTTTTCAATTTCTGCAAGGTTTTTATCATTTTATTTGACTTGTATTGAAACAAATGAATTTTTCAAAAAATAAGTCATAAATATTGAAAAACAATGCGAAATTTGTACATATATGTATTGTCTAGTATATTTTTAGGTAACTGTTGAATTGTGTTTATTTTTTTGTGAAGAAACAGATAATTTAATTAAATTCAAATATTCAGTATTGCAACATATCTTTAGTGGGTAAATTTTGGTTTTACACACCCACAAAAAGTGACAAATGTGATAAGAATAAGGAGGGGTTAACTAGGCAGAGTAAATGTATTATAACTGCACTCCCACTGATTATTGTCGCCATATTTTTAAATAAACAAATTTGACCCGCGCCACCAACCATCCACTTAAAAATTATGTAAAAAGTGCAATGTGTGAAACATTTACTCTAGGCTTCAGAAAATATTTTCAATATCATGTAGGTACTTACTTGTAAGTACATTAGAAAAGTTTTTTATTATATAACACAAACCATTTTATATGATGCACAGACAATTTACTCACTAAAAGATTGATATAAATAAATAATTATTTTAGTTGATATATTTCCATATACCAGTGTTGGCGAACCTAGGGCATGCGTGCCATAGATGGCACGTACAGCAATTTAGCTGGCACGTGAAATATTTACAGATTAATTATTTTCCGAAATGAAATTTATACATATAGCAAAAAAGACAGAATGACCGATGAATCCACTTGGGCATTCATATTACTAAAAGTGACCATATTTGAACCAGATATAAAGCATTTGCTATCAAATGTACAGCAGTAAAAATTTCATAATGATAACTGATATGGGTTTTATTGGTTATGAGTTATTTTTTATGAAATTCCAAAAAAACATGTTATTTAGGGTTGACACGGTCGTCGCGTCATGTTTCTAAGTAATTAAACTATTATAGCATAATTTTTGACTGTAGTTACGACATAAAAAAATTAAGAAAACGCTCGGTACGTAAGACAATCGACAGATAATAATTTGATAATTTTTGGCACGCGCATGTAATAAGGTTCGCCATCACTGCCCTATACTATTATTTTTGTAATCATATACCCATATATATATACCAAGACTTTAGCTATAAAACAGTTAGGATGAATGATTATATAATATCCTGGGACAAGGGTTAGATTCTGTTAACAATAATCCAAGCTAAGTTTTGGGATGATAATAATTATTGATGTATATTTTCACATAAAAGTTTTATATTTTTAGGATTTTTTTAACTTTGTTTTGTTTGAAATGAAACATTTCTTTACAGTAGAATTAAGGATTTTTCTGATTTTAAAATTTTCAATGTTTAAAAAATGATTTTCTGAGAGTTGTACAAATTATCAAAACTATTGATGTTCATTGGATAAAACACCTAATACCGGTCCTAATGTATGCAATGTGCAATATGTATTCTTTCACCAAAAACAATTTTAAATGATGTAACTGTAGATTGATCAATTACTTTATTTATAGTAAGTAGGTATTGTTCTTCAACTCTTTTTACAATGATTGAATATGACAGAGCCATTGAATATTCACTTTTAATTTCTGGTCTACTTGATTAATTTTAAAAGATTAATAACATGAACGAATTTTAAAACAAACTTTTAGAAAGAATTTATCAGACATCTTTTTTCTTCTGAGAGTATAAAAGTTGATCTTCATATATAATAAGAAATTCACATTTGTTACAAAAGTATTTGTAATAGAAATTGTTGTTTTAAAAGAGCAGATGAAAAAAGTGATATGATTATTGACTGACATTTTGGAAAGAAGATCATATAGAAGGTCGACACTACGCCGCTATTCAGCCACTTATCCCATCTCGAGCCTGGTTTCACAGGATCAGATTGAGCAAGAGGGAGACTTCAATGGTTTGCCGAATGCGTCTGGGTCATTGCTCTATCCGCTTACACCTTGCAAAAATTCATGTTCTTAACTCCTCAATCTGTGAGTGTGGACAAGAGGAGGAGGATTTGAACCACTTGTTTTTCAATTGCATTTTAAATGTCGGTACTCAGTCCCTACTCCAGGATCTTGCAGATCTTAATGTCCCTTTCCCTACAAATATCCAGCTTTTGCTTACAGACTGCCGACGGGAAGTATTGAAAGTGTTGCTACGATTTTTAGAGAGTAATTGCATTGAGCTGTAATGTTTATGTCGATGACCTATTGACTAGTTTTTGGCAATAACATCCTTTTACTGGGTGACAAGCCATTAAATTTAAAAAAAAAAAAAAAAGATCATATTAAAGTTACTTAGTTATGTTCCCTTTTTGAAGTTTTTTGCCACAGAATAATTATTTTAAAAATGGCCGAAATGGCTGCCTATAAACTGATGACTGCCCATAAAATTTTGTAAGTACGATCGTCACACTGTAACGAAACTCCCTACGATGAAAATCTCTATACCGAAAAATTAACTGGGCTTGTTTGGTTTTCATCCATGTATTAATTCACTCTATAATGAAATGGCTCACTCTCTATAGCGATTAAATGGTATACTCCTGCCGAAATAGGGTCACCTGGAAAAACCGTTTCTTGGAACTCATGTGGATTCACATACCGCCGGGCACACAGGATGCGGGATCGGAGAGAAAGATTTTTTTAACATGCTGGATGCAGTGACAAAAGTCTGGGAAGAAGTGACATTCATAGGAACTATCCGTAATTTTTTCACCACTCAGGGCTGCAATCTGACTACTCCATAGAAATAGCATGTGAACTGCTACAAGATCTGCCGCCAAATGAGTGGATCCAGCAGTATATTACCTGTCACCTTCACTGCCGAAGAGCTGCAGAGCTTCGTCGAACGGGATAAGGGTCAGGCCACAATAGCTGAGATGACTAAAGAGGAAATCTTGAAAGCCGTTGAATGAGAAGGATCAAGAAGACAAGGAGGAAAACATAGAGGAGCCCGAGCCAACCAAGCTTTGGATGTGGCCAAAAAAATTAATTTTAATTCAAACAATGTTCAAGTTAACTTGTTATTTTAAGTTTTAATTTATTTAACATTAGGTTTACGGCACCCGTCAAATTGACGGATTTCCGATTTGCTTTGTAAATTTTACTAAACAGGCAAAAAAAAATTCTGATTTTTTTAAATGACTTTTTATAATGGATCAGTGCAAACATATTTACTGTTTTTTTTTATTCGGAAACCTCTTATTTTTAAAAATCTTGCTGCTTTATACCTATCTCTACGGACACCCGTCAAATTGACGGATTTGGTAGTTTAAAGAATATCCCTTTTGAATTCGTCCCATTTGTGAAATTATTACTTTTGAAACAACATAATCATATTTCTACAATTTGTGTGAAGCAATGAAGAAAGAATGTCATCCATGTTTAGAAAATTTTGTTTCAAACACAAATTACAGGTACCTATGGCGTAACACATTTGGAGCATTATGATTTATGGGTCAATAAAAAAAGGTCTCTTCCAGGGTTGATTTCTGGCAATGTTGACCATATGAAAATCTTCAGTTTTAGAATTGTAGCCTGTATGTGAAGACGTGTATCGAGTTTTAAAATTTTAGCAATACGTATAAATATTTGAAAAGAAAAAATCTACTTATTGTTAGAATTTTTTTCGATAATATTATTTTCTAATATTTACTAATTACTTTTGCAATAATATTTATTTTATCTTCACCCATTTTTAGCAACCATGAGTGAATCAAGAAAGTATTTGGAATTATTGAAAGAAATTTCTAACATCAATGAAGATAATTCCGGTACTAGTTCTGAAGAAAGAGCATTTGAAAGTGAAAGTGAACATGAATCCGAGACTTCCGTATCCGTTGACAGCTAAATGACAGAAGAGTCATCAGAAGAAGAAAACATTCCAGGTCTTGGTAGAAAAAGAATGCGCATTTCCTCAAGCACCGACTCCGAGAAAGAGTCATTCAGCTCCAAAAGCAATACAACAGAACTACTTGCTATCGATGGAACACAATGGATGGGCTTTGAAGCAAGTGGGTCCAGCGGTAGACTACCCATTCACACAATATTCAAAGGTGTTGCAGGACCTACTGGATATTCCAAAAGAAGTGTGATGTCGGGTCATGTGCGAACTGCCTTCGAACTAATAATTGATACGCGCATGTTAGAACATATCAAAGACTGCACAGAAATAGAAGCGCGTCGTGTTCTAAAAAAGAATTTAACCATTTCAATTGAACAATTGAGGACTTCAGTTAAAGGAAACAATTAAATAAAACATTTAATACAAAAACAACGAAATACTTATGTGAATCCGTCAATTTGACGGGTGCCGTAGAGATAGGTATATCAAAAATGCCCGTAAACCTAGTGTTAAGTATAATTATTTTTGACTAGCATAATACAATGGTCCAAATAGATCAATAAATAAATTATGCTTTATTACTTCCTTTTTTTTAATTCGTGGCGTCTGCTTGCTTGTTTCCTTGACGAAAAAACTTTGGATCGATTTTTAACCCTTTTCCCGTGATCCAATCGAACTGAAACTTTGCAAGTAGACTCGTGGCGACGATCAAGAAGATCTATCAAATTTTCGTTAAAAAATAATAATAATTATATTATAATTTTGGATTTTTCAAATTTTGAATGGTTTTTTCAAATTGGAATCATTACAAAAGCTACCAATGGCGGCCTGATAACGTCACGGCATATTTAAAATTTGAATTACTCCGTCAGTAGGTATAATAGGTACTTCATTACGAATTTCGAAAATTTATGACACACTTCGGTTTTTTGGGAAGAAATCAAACAATAAAGAGATATTTTTAGAGATTTCTGACATGGATATTTGCCTAGACATGTTTCATTTTCAGTCAATCAATTATTTAATTACACAATCTTCTTCCTTCTTCTTCCTCAGCCTTTTTCCCTCCACTGCTGGATGTAGGCCTCTTCCATTTTTTTCCACTCGTCTCTGTTTCTCCCCATTCGCATCCAGGTTCTTCCTGCTTGCTGGACTATGTCATCGGAACACCTTTTGGAGGTCTTCCGACGCTTCTATTTTTTGTCTAGGGCCTCCACTGTAGGATTCTGGGTGCCGATCTAGTATCCTCCTGTCGAGCCATATGTCCAGCCCACTGCCATTTTAGTTTTGCAATACGGTCCATAATATCAGCAACTTTTGTTCGGCGTCTTATTTCTTCATTTCTGATTTTATCCCAAAGGCTTACACCGAGCATCTGCCTTTCCATGGCCCGCTGTGTACATTTTAATTTTTGTATGCTTTTTTCTGTCAGTGTTGCTGTTTCTAGTCCATATGTCAGCATCGGTAGGATACATGTATCGAACATTTTTCTTTTCAGGCAAATTGGGATTTCTTTATTTTCAAACAAGTGTTTCAATTTACCAAATGCTGCCCAGCCCAGACCTATTCTTCTTGGTAGTTCTGCTGTTTGGTTTTCTTTTCCCAGCTTTATCTTATGACCAAGGTACACATATTCATCAACTGTTTCTATTTCCCAATTGTTTATTTTGAATTTGTGTTTGGATGTGGTTAAAATTTTTGTTTTTTGTGTGTTCATTTCCAAACCTGTTTCTTTCGATGCTTCTTGCAATTCTCTGGTCATAGATTCCAATTCTCTTACATTATTGCTAACAATCACTATATCGTCTGCAAACCCGAGGTGGCTCAGATAGGTGCCGTTTATCTTTACTCCTTTATTTTCCCAATTTATCTTTTTGAAAATGTTTTCCAAGGCGAGTGTAAAGAGTTTTGGTGAGATAGTGTCATCTTGTCGCACACCTTTTCCGATTTTGAAGCTTTCTGTCTTCGTGTCTTCATCTATTGTCACGCTCATGGTTGCATTTTCATATATGTATTTTATCAGTCTCATATATCTTGAGTCGATTCGTGCATTTTCGAGCTCTTTTATGATTGCCCACGTCTCAATTGAATCGAATGCCTTCTTATAATCAATAAAGGCCATATGGAGAGTGATATTATATTCTGTTGCCTTTTCAATAAGTAACCGAATTGTTTGTATGTGATCCCTTGTTCCAAAGCCTCTTCGAAACCCAGCTTGTTGGTTGGTACTGGTCAAATTTATTGGTTAACCTGTTTGTAATAATTTTTGTGAATAGTTTGTATAGGTGTGAGAGTAGACTAATTGGGCGGTAGTTTTCTAAATTGTCACTATCTCCTTTTTTAAATAACAGTTTAACTTCCGCGTTGTACCAAGCGTTGGGAATTTTTCCATTTTCTACACATTTATTGTACAATAGTATTAAGGCTTCTTTAAGGTTTTCTCCACCTAACCTCAGAATATCAGATGTTATGTTGTCTTCTCCCGGAGCTTTGTTATTTTTCATTTGTTTTAATGCTTTATCTATTTCATCGGTATCTATTTCGGCGAGTTCTTCTGATCCTACATTTAACACTCGAATTTCACTGTGCTGTCCCTCGTTGATGTTTGATGTGCAGAGATCCTCGTAGAATGTTTTAACTGTATTAGTGATCTCTAGTTTATCTCTTACAATTTCATTGTTTTGGTTTTTAATTTTTGTTATAGCAGAATTTCCCTTTGAGTTTATTCGTTTAAGAATTTTCATATTTTTATTTGTTTCTATGGTCTGTATTATCAAATTGGTATTAAATTTTCTTATGTCTCTTTTTATATTTCTTTTTATCGTTTTATTCAACATTTTATATCTGTCTGTGTTTCTATCTAAAGTTTTCCTTTCTTCGATCAATTTGGTTGTTTCTTCGGATATCTTTTGTGTTCTATCGTGTCCGAAAGAGACTTTTTTCAGGGTGGTGTGTATGTCTGCTACTATTTTGTTATTTAATTCGTTTATATCCATTTGTTTGAGGGCATTTTTGTCTTCAAGTTTATTCTGTAATGTGTTCTGTATAATGTTCTTGTTTTGCGATAGTGTTTCCATGTTGAGGTGATTCAACTTTTTTATCTTTACCATTTTTCTTCTTTCCATTTCAGTGTTTATTTGGAATTTGGCTCTGACTAATCGATGGTCACTACCAGTGTCAATTTTGTTTAATACTGATACATCTTTGCAATATTTTCTATCGTCTGATATGATAAAATCAATTTCATTTTTAGTAATTCCGTCTGGGCTTCTCCATGTCCATTTACACGATACACGATAGTATTACACGATAGTAAACTTAATTTACGAAGATAGGGAGTAAAATAAAAACTTGGTTTTTATGGTTTAGTTTTTTTACAAGTTAATTTTGTTCCTCACTCCTTATAATGAAAACTCTCTATAACAAAACAATTTGCTCGGTCCCTTGAATTTCGTTATAGAGTGACGACTGTTTATTCTAAATTTGTCATTTAAAAAAATAATTGAACACATAATCAAATTACAACATAAAAATACTAATTGAAAGAACTGCGGATGATTACTGCGAAACATGAAGGTGTACGAGGGGTGGGGAAGAATTTTGAACCCGGGTTATTTTTTGAAAAGGGTTTTTCAGCTACTCAAATTTTTAAAAAAGCGAATCATCTATATTAACCCTTCTTTAACAATGTATAAAATAAGAGTAACATTTACATCTACCTAATCGTTCTTGCCAAGATCTTTTATTGCAAGCAAATAAAAATCATTATTGTTCGTAAACACTTTTCTTATTAACATAATTTAGTCGAATGTAATTTTTGTGTACCCATTAGTTTAAGCAAAGAGAGTTAGTACAGATTAATCGGTATAACATAAATCTTCACCTTCTACTTGACAGTTCCTACAAAGACATATATGTAAATCTTACTACTACAATGATTAATATAATATTTTAATATATAATAATTATAGGATATAACTATCAAATAATACCACATTATTAAGATAGACGATAATAATTAACACATTAATCCATATAAGCGTAACGGTTCATACAATATTTTTCATACTATTAAATATAAATAACGTTTATCTAACTTCTTCCAATAAATATGATTTATGTCAAGGAATGTAATGTAAAACTAAAGTAGGCATCTTTAACCATAGCATTTTACTTTTATTCGATAGTATGTGGCTGAAAATATAACTTTAACTGAAAGGTGAATAAATAATCAAAGTATCTTTGTTTACCTAAAATAATACATACCTTAATCTAAAATTTATTTCAAAGAAAATTAAAAAATAGGATGAAAAAGTTTAAAGATTTCCTTAAAATAATTGTTCGGGAAATAGAAAACTAATAAATATATGGTATGTATTCACTAATGAATATAACATAAAGATAATAATTTATATTAACATAATATTATCCTAAATAATTAATGATTTATATAAGCATTTTAGAATAAACTAAATATTTTTAATACTCCATTATATGTATTCTGGAATGGTGCAGTAGACCATTATTTAAATTATTGTGGAACACATAAATTGTTAGGTTCCACTAAAAATGTTTTATTGAGTTTTTTTAATAAGTTCAAAATATGTTACATAATTTTACATTTTTTATCATGCCCTTAGACAAAAAATGTGTCCCGCAATGATAGTCTGTTGGGTTATAACTATGTATTTTATTTCGTTGATTTTTTTCTGTTTAAGTACAACTTATTAGTGGATACTATAATATACCCACATGATTGGGCGGATTGCGCAATACCAAATGGCGACACACACCATATATTTGGCCATAACATATTTTTTTATAAACATGAAAAATAAAAATACCATAATGACAAAATATGGTAAAATATATATTATAAGTGATCACATTTGTATGCATAAACTTAAAAGCCACATACAATATTTAATAGTAGGTAGTTGTGGTTTGAATGACTGTTAAATCATTACAGATATTTAATTTTGACTAGCTCTCAAGATAACCCTCTTAAACAATCTTAGGTGGTTGTTATATCTTACTTATTTTAGGCCACTTTTTGGTCTTACTGGAAAGTTATTGAATTGTAAATTTAGCAATCCTGTTGTTTTCTCGCTTATTGACTATCAAAGTACAAAAATGTTTGGTTCTCTTGTCCTTGAAGAATTGTGCACCAGTCTTGAAAGGCATCCTATCACCAGGCATCGGTGTAGCGGACATCGCTTTCTTGCAGAGCTGGAAGACATGGTCGAAGGCGCGCCCATGTGGCGGCTGTTAACTTAGTACTGTTTAAATTCAATTTTCTAAGGCTGGGTAACCCTGTAAAAATTATTAAAATTATTTTTGAGTCCGTTCAAAATAGAGGAGGGCTATGTGGGCTCAATGAGCCAGTTAAATTTGAGCTGGTTAGCTGCTTGAACGAAAAGAGCCACGTATCTTAGCGGTTGAACCGTGGATCTTTTGAGTGGTTTGAACTGTGAACATTTCGAATGCACGGATCACTGGTAACAATTCAGTTAGATGACAGATGTAGTCATGCTCCGAATAGACTAGCCACGTCGCCTGGATTTGATGTCGCGTCATTTGCTGGATGCATGCAGAATATTTTTTTATGATTTTTGATTCACAATTGCCCCCTGTCAGATATCAGTACATATTATTGTACCTACAGTATGAACAACAATAATTATAACTGACGGGGTCTATTTTCAAGATCATTTTAAATTCTTAGTAATTAAATAAAAGTAGCGTTGATGGGCTGGTTTTGGCCACTGCCCTGGTTTTGGCTACTTGGACATTCAAAGGTGTATAAATAAGACAATGAAAATATATTTGTTATTTTATTTATGCCGATCAATTCTTTTGTTTTGATAAATAACACCAGTACGGTCATTTTCTTTCTTTGAGTATCGGTTGATGTTCTTGGCGACATTCGTTATAAATTATTTAAGTCTTATCAAAAAATAAGGGCTCGTGGATGAGTAATGTGAAAATAACTTTGTTTGTGCTCGTGAATCAATTTAGCCTATTGAAAAATGAATGAAATATAGGAAAATTGTTTTAAGGTTATTTCATAATTTAGTTTATTTCTTAGTAAAAAAAATGCCACATGGCCGCAACTGACACAGCAATCTTACTTTTGTTCTAGCTCTGGCTATGGACATTTCCACAACTGGCTCACATAGTGCGGTAGTTTTGGCCACCTTTTTTGAAAAACATAATTGACTAGCTGTCCTTACCTGGCGTTGCGCGGGTTAAGGATTAAGTTTAAAATAAATTTGTGAGGGTAAAGTTTTTTCGCAAGTGAGACCAGAAAATATGTCAAAATGCCGCGATCTTTGCATTAACATAATAAATATTGCGTTTTCAAAGTGATTTATTAAAATATAAACATAAATTTAACAAAATTAACGGTTTTTCAAGAGTTTTATGATTTTTGGCGAATTTCACAATCGCAGCGCGATTTTTTTTGTACCTAAAATTTCGAATTAACGGGGGCCCCTATAATTCGAAATTTATTTTTTGGGTCCCTTGAATTTCGAATTAACGAGGTTTTACTGTAAAGGTTTTTGATTCTTGGATAACCTTCATATGTAAACAATTGACAATTTTTCTCTTAATTACGGATTCGCATCCTAAGAGAAATGCAGTTTTAATCCGAATTATCAATAAAAAACATAATATATCCCATACCTGCTAAAGCTGCAATACCATTATCTGAAACAGGTGTCTCACACAGGTTCAAAACTTGCAGATGCTGTAGGTGCTCCGCTATTAAGAGGACTCCTGCATCCCCAAACTGCGTGGCCCACAGGTTTAAGTACCTCAAAGATGGAAGCTGTAAATAAATTATTCAAAATTGTAAATCAAAGATATTATCAGCATATTACTCTGAAAGACCTGGAATTTTTGGAACATATGATACTGGGTTTCTTAATTGTTTGTAGTGTGTGCAATCGTAGATATCACAAGGGCTATATGAATACGATTTATAAAATGAATTTTAATATTTAAAAAAGTGAAAACTTTTGTGGAGTGGTCAATGTGAAAAATTGATCGCAGCAACCTGCCCTCCAGGACAAATACACCACCCACACACCGATAGAAACATTGAGGAAGTATCTCGGATCTGTAATTGCTAACAATGGAGAATACGAGTAAGAAATCAAAACTCATGCGGACTATGTTAGAGGACATGGCCACAGTGTTGATGTGAATATAGGTTATGTTAGTTAGAACATAACCTAAAATAGATCGAGAACAATATGGCAGCATCATGTTGACTAATAAATGTTATTTGAAGTTTTAATATGTTTACATAACATAGTAATGCTGTCAAACAGTGGCGTGCAGTGGGTATAAACTTAGGTTATGCTGTGACCGGTATATGCGTATATATATATTTTTAATATATACCTATATTAAAAATATATATATACGCATATACCTATAAGGGTATATACATTTAAAAAAAAATTTAACTGTATATAATGAACTATTTTGAGTAGCTTCAATCCACAAAAATAACTGCACTATAAAATAAGTATTGTAAACAATACTTTCTAAATAAATAAATATTTTATATAGATATAGGTAACAGGGCAAAAAATTTCAATATATTTCGAAGACGATTTATATATAATTAAATCGGGAATAATACTAATTTCAGATATACGTTTCTTTTCACAAAAATAAATCAAACATTTTATGATATCATTATGATATGTTATGATATGACAGATGGTATTTTTTACCACAGAATAGAGAGATTTACATTCACCATAGAAAAGACAAATAGAATTTACACCGAAAGTTTTGGGTGGAATTTGTAAAAAATAACATTTCTGCAGTGACGTGCGCGTAGTTCTCACCTGGCAAAGGATCTTTCGAAGAAGCATGATAAATTTACTTGTCTATTACACAAAAATCGTAGCATTTAAAATACACGGTTTTCTTCTCGACTTGACTATGTATATCTATGGAACAAATTTGTTAGGCGAGATAAATGAAGAATTGACATGAAGTTAGGTACAGAAAAGTCAGAAATAAAACTTCTAGCCGTAGGACGAATTACGGCTAGAATTTTAAATCAACTTTTTCTTAAGATAAGGATTATTTAATTAATATTTGTTTCCCAGAATTTTTACTAATGCACAGCTTTTTTGCTTGTATGTGCTGCACGCCACTGCTTTCAAATGCCAGAAAATTCCTTCATCGCTTTCGATTCGACAGTGGTGACATCAGTTCATCTATGAATTATTTATAGATAATATTTTTGATAATAATAATAATAATAATCAAATATTTTTATGAACATATTGTTTATGAAAAATAATATTATTAGATTCATCTGTAATCCTATCTGTGCATCATTTAAGATGTATCACAAATGTATAAATTTTTAGTTATTGTACTCATTTTGTCTTTGCGGACGACACTGTCCTAGTCATGTCTCATGACAATTTACAAGAAGCAGCATACTGCTTACAATGGGACATGGGACAAATAATCAATGCCCAAAAAAACCAAATGCACGCATATAAGATCACTACACACCCTTTTTAATGTCAAACCTAATATAATTGCACATGACTTCAACTGCATACACAAAGGTATTGAAAATAAATGCTTATGTAGCACAGTGGATTATGTGAAAACTCACAAATACCTTGGTCTACTCATAGATGAACACTTCAAATGGGATCAGCAGATACATAAAATTTGTACGAGCCTTAGGGCGGTATCTAACAGATTTTACAAGATTCAATACATTATCCCAAATTTTAAGAGGGATATATTTTTCTTTAGTTGAAACAATATTAAGTTATGGTACAAGATCTTGGGGCCTCTCCAGTGATTCAAATATAAAGCCTATACAAAATCTACAAACTGCCATCGTAATTGTAAATCCGCAGGTTTTTGAACAAAGACAAAATATTAAATTATTGTATTCATCACATCATCAAAGTTCACCTTAATAAGTTGTTCAGCCACAGCAGATGTGACATGAGTAAAGGCCAATGAGAGACATTCGAGATTCCCGAAAGAACCAGCTGAAAGCAGTCTAGCAACATCAGCATCAGTCGCTCTGGACGGCAATGTAAGGCGACGTGGTCCACCTTTCTGTTGCTGTAAATGGAAAATAAAAAGTGTAACATATGTATAATCCAGGTGTGTGTATTTCATACAATCAAATAATTGTACATTGCTATAATTTCTGTATAATAAATCTAATCTAAATTACATGTTACATTATATATCAACACATCTTGTGTGGGAACAGTATTAATACCCGTTGGTTTGACAAGATTAAACTAAATTATTAATTATTTGCAAAAAAAGTGATAAAACTCCATCACTCTGATAAGTATCATATTACATTGTGTAAGGCAGATGTCAAATTACTATAATACCTATATTATTAAAACAAAGGATATGCGTATAATCGGCGCCCATGCACCAGCTGCATGGAATTGTATCTGTGCAAAAATGTATGGGGTTTTATACAAATTACTGAAACAATTGAATTTTTTTATTTTTTGTAATAAATATAATTTACAAGTGTATCAAAACACAATACTTATGACTCGCACCGCACAGTGTTCCGAATGCATGTATTCGCTTAAATAGACATGTTGCAAAATGGTGCAAGTGTGTATTTGAAGTGGAATTGAATGTATGCAATAGAATACAACACTTCTTCTGTATTTCTTTACAGCATCAATATAGGCAGTATAATATAAGTCCACGTCTAGTGCACGCCACTAGGTCCCAGCTACCATGCGCACGCAGTGAGTACATGGAAGCATGACTTTGACGTAAAGGTGAGGTTCGGACCCGCGACCTTTGGATCACGAGGCGAGAGTTCTAACCACAAGACCAACAAGCTACTCGTTCAACATCAAGGAATACTTTGAATTTCAAAACTTTAAAGTGAATGTCCAGCCTAAAGGAGGAATCTCTCCTTCGGGAGGTGTCTCGTATGTAAATAAGTAGTGAAAATGTTTTATATTAACAGCTTACAAGTTTTTTAAGATGTACTTGTTTCTGGCAAGTCTGGTGTAGCGCACGCCGCCCTGGAGCAGATGATCGGAGGGCCTGGACAGCCTCCAGTCGCTGCTGCTCATCGCCCAGCAGTTCCCACTCCAGCATTAAGCACAACGATTCCAGTCCCGCTGGCTGATTATATTGACAACAATTCATGTAATTCATTTTTTCAACATTAAACAAAAACTAATAACCAGATATATAATTACTCTGGTATTATTTATTCAGTGGCCTCAATTATTATTATTACTAGCCGCACATCCCTGAAAAATCATGCGACATGATTAATTAATATAAATATCAACACCGTGTAGTCTGGTGGTGCGACCCTTACATGTAGCCTGAGCTGCATGCTGATTGACATGTCACACTCGGCGGCCTGCGCCTCATTAAAGGCTAGTCAGTTTTGTTGTTGTAATTCCAGAAAGTTACGGAGGGACATTCGAAATTAGGATCTTTGATTGTTCAATTGTATTGTGAAACATTTTTATATTGTTATAATTAGAAAACAAATTATATTACACACTGTTATAGATTAAAAATAAAAAATGTAAATAAATTTAATTTGGGTAATCTATTTATTTATGCTTCACCAGAAGTAATACACAAGGTCCAATAATTCAGGATGTTTTTAACTCTTAGGCCTGGTTGTTTCAAGTTGGATTAAAGTAAGCGGTCGATTAAAGCATAGATTTTTACGAAAACGGATCGTCTGATTGGTGGAGAACATAAAAATCTATGCTTTAAAAGAACGCTTACTTTAATCCAACTTGAAACTACCGGTCCTCAGAGAAAACGTGTTATGTCTACATATTTAAAGAAACTGTTAATTTTGAAACCATTTAAAAAAGAGATTTAATAAAAGTATTAATTTGGAATTTATATGTTACAACATAATTATAACATAAAATATTTGTAATTTTTTAATTATATATTTAACCTAGGTTAAAAGTGATAAAAAATTAACTAATTTCCTCATAGAAACCAATTGCATGAAAAAGTTTTGTGCCATATTATTTTATTAAAAAAAATTAAAGATAAATATATTTATTGTAAGGCTCTTGCGATGGCTTGAGAAAAATTTTCAAAGAACCTTAATTGGATATTTATTATAATATTATAATGATTACTCACATGGGCCCTGAGAGCCAGCAAAAGGCAAGCCGGGAGCATTTGAGTCAGTTCAGTGAGAAACCGTTTTCTTTTACAGCAGCAGTTTAGTAGTACCTCCAACTGGAAATTAGAATTTCATTTTGATTAATGAAATTTTTTAATCCAAAACACATATAGAAATCGTTTAATAATAAAAGAAACATTGACAAAATCAGATTGACAGAACTTTCTTTTGCTCTCCTGTAAAGTTCGAAATAATGACATTACATTGGTTCTAATAAAATAAGATTATTTGCAGATGACGCTTTATTATACATAGAGGATAGTGACCTGGAAACAGCGTTCTACAACATAAATAAAGAACTGGAGGAAATATCAAAATGGCTCCAATTCAACAAACTTAAATTAAATGTTTCAAAAACAAAATGTATGATAACTGGAAGCAAAAAAAGAACAACCAAAATAATGTAAAATTAGATATTAGGAAACTTAGACAGTATAAAATACCTAGGTGTAATTATAGATTTAAAACTAACATTTACAAAAAATACTAGTGTCCTTACTTGTAAGAATAAGAAGATATATAACTCAAAATACAAGTTTATTAATATACAATACTAAGATTCTCCCGCACATAGATTATTGTTCTAGTATATTATTTATAACCGGATCAATTTGATCGTGCATTCACATAAAAAAATATTTCCCACTAACTAAACCGTTTTTCGGGTTCAAACCGGCCTGCAATGATTGTGCGTCCACGCGCCCATGAACGCACAATCATTGCAGGCCGGTTTGAACCCGAAAAACGGTTTAGTTAGTGGTATATATGTATATATAATGTGAACGCACAATCGTATCGATCCGGGCTGAAAGGGATAAGCAACGAAGGAATGCTAAAGAAACTTCAAATAGGACAACACAGAGCGATGCGCATAATATTGAAGTGTAATAGGAGAACCAAAATAACAAAAATGTTGAATGCCCTAGGACTAGAAACAGTAAATCAAAGAATAAGGTATAATGTATTGGTGCAAATATTTAAAATTAAAAATGGATTAGTACTCAAATACTTTGATGACAGGATGAAGCTGAATAGGGATTTTCATTCTTACAATACAAGAGGAAGCGACAACATAAGACTACCGAAGAAAAAGAAAAACACCTCACAAAATTGTATGATGTACAAAGGTCTAAAAATCTTCAATAGCCTGCCAAAGGAAATTCAAAACACGGTGAATATAAGGAGCAAAAATTTTATTTTAAAAACTTTTAAATGACTAGATGGAATGCAATATGTTTGAGTGAAATCGTGTATTAGCCCACACAACATTATGTGTGGAACTAAATAATTAAGATAAATAAATAATGCTTGCAGCATCTTACAGACTTCACCTCCGCAGTAAGGTAACTAATTTTGTGTGTGAGATCTTATTCTTTTTTAATGTTACAGTCGGAATCTTCAAATTCTTGACAAACTATTCTCATCGGAGACATCGGGGCCGAAGTTATAATAAGTGATTAGATGAATGACGAAAACCTATATGTTATGTCTGTGATGATTCAGATATTGAAAAGGATTTCATACTAGAAAGCAAAGGCTAAACCGAGTCAAATATTTCTGAAGAGGAGGAAGATGATGATTTGCTCTTAGACAAAGAGGATAGTTCTATCTTACTATTTTTTGGAAAAAATTATTAATGGGCCTGGGGTCAAGACGCACCCGTGCGACAGAGCGCGACTGTCCCCAGGGACCAAGGGCACATATATCCGACGGGCACGTAATAAATTATTTCTTGACGGCCGCGTATCGAATTTGAAAAACGTGATTTTTTTCCGAGTAGAGAAATCCCGTGGAGACCTGTTGTTTCATTTTCAACTCAAAAACATCGCCGATTATAGCTTAAATCAACAATCAAAATAGAAGTTTTTCTGCCGCCCAAATCATATAGGAAAGTTGTAGATGGCGCCCCAAACGCGTGTTGTACGCACAAAGTGCGCAGGAAATATGATTTATTTTTTTCGATTTATTTGTATACGTATACACAAATATATACAACACGTTTTGCAATATTTGTCAGTTTTTATTGGTTTATGATTCAATTGAATACTAACAGTAATTTATTAACAAAAATACACGCAATTATGTTGCGTTTATTTGAAATATGTGTGTGTGTGTGAAAGTGTATCATATTTGTGTTATGAGTGCGATGTTAAAATGTTGGCCTCTGGTACCAAACAAAGATCAGGAATTAATATAAATTGCGAAAATCACTCTTTCACACTCTCAATAGAATGTTTCTATTTGTACACTGCAAATATTTTTTTGGATTGTTTGTGGCCCACTTTAACCTGTCTAGTGCGTGAAAAGTTTCAATCAACATATAGGCTTTTCTGAATTATATGTGATTTTTCATAGAATATTTTAAGCATTATATATTATGTATATTATTATGTATACTGTTAAAAACAAGCCATTCGTAGGATAATAGTGTTAAACAGTGTCCCACCATATCACCCCATAGTTGTGCATGATCCGGGTGTGCCCCCGGCTCTGTAGGGCAGAGCAGGTGAAGCCAGCCGGGCCGAGGAGGCCGCAGAGGCAGCACTCTGCGGTGGACGGCACAGCGGGGATCACGGCCTAGGGCCAGAGCGGCCGCTGCAAGAGCGCGACCTGCCTCGGGGTGTTCCAAGGCTCTAGGTGGCACCGGTACGGGCTGCAGCAGGGCGCCTAGACCTTCTGCCCAATCTTCATATTCAGACCTGGAATAAATCAAAAGTGATGTTCAATTTTTAAAATAAATTTCACAACATCATATTGCCTGTGTAATAACAATGTCTACTCTAAAATAACTTTTTGATTGAATACTTATGAATATTTTCTCAAGATCTCTCATTATCTCAAGTCTCAATTATCTTTGATCTCTACTACTAATTAATTATCTCGATTATCATTCAGTAATATGACCAATAAGAACCTGTCAAAGGAAGCAAGA
This sequence comes from Agrypnia vestita, assembly GCA_016648135.1. NCBI lineage: Eukaryota > Metazoa > Arthropoda > Insecta > Trichoptera > Phryganeidae > Agrypnia > Agrypnia vestita. The sequence continues at coordinate 69,938 of JADDOH010000117.1, read as the reverse complement.
CTAGCGGTACATAATGGCAGTCTAGTACCAACTCTGAAGTATGGAAGTGAAGCCTGGAATTGGCAAAAAAGGAATGAAATTAGACTGAATGCAGTGGAAATGCGATCACTAAGGCGCTTGTGTGGAAAATCTTTAGTCGATAGATTGAGGAATGAACAAATTAGAAATGAATGTAGTGTGGTAGATAGAATAAAGAATTGTTTCTAATTTTTTGTCTGTGTATTCTTCTAGAGTCAAATTATAATGTAGCTTTTTTTGTATTGGTAAGATGTTACACATTTTGAATAGATTTTCCGTTTGGTCCTTACAATCTTCCATTTGTTTTTTGTTTGCTATGGTTTTTAATATTCTTCATTGTAAATTTTTTATTCTGTCTAAGTATGACTGAAATGTTAGACCTTAACTACTTTGTCCGTTATTTATGATCGAATCTACCATACCGTAGTACAAGCAGTAATGTGGATGTTTAATAGTTTCCTGCATATAACTTCTATGTGATTTGTCCAATTAATTTTTTTATCTATTATAAGTCCCAAATATGTGTATTTTTCTACCTTTTCTAGCCGTGTGGAGCAATAATTAATTTTATACCTGTACTACGATGCTACGATTTGCTACGATGTTTGCTATGATTAGTCAAAAATCGACATCGATTCTCATTTTAGTATGAGTTGATTGGTTGAAGTGATTTGGAAACATGATTTTGGAAGAGATAGCTATAATATTTCATATAAAATCTCGAATTCAGTACATTTTAAATTAGTAATCTTCGAGGACTGCATTCAAGACATTTTTTAATTTTTTTGGATATTGCTGCCTTTGCTTTTATACCCCTCAAATGCTGAGGAGGAAATTTGTAGGGAATTTTTTTTTTGTTGTTTAAAATAAACATTAGTCACGAATATCCGAACCACAAATTTCTCTCAGCACCAGATACATAATTACATTTTTTTTCCGGAGCACTCTCAAGCTAAATGAATTATTGATAAAAATAAGAGTAACCATAATGATCATAGCAATTTTGAAATATGGTGTAACTTACATGTACTTAATAACTTTTCCAAAACAAATAAGATCTGCATCGCCCGTCCAGGCCGCGTCGGCGTCAACTGAGGTGGGATAACTCGTCACTTCCGTTTCCTTCGCAGCAGAATATTGAGAACAGGGATCATTGAGTTTATTCTTCTTCATTTCTGTTGTCATATGGAAAATGATGTTGTTAATTTCTTCTTCATCTTCACAAGAAGGAGGTGAGTCATTTTCTCTTGTTGGAGTTAATGGAGGGGTGTAAGAAATGGTGGGAATATTAGCGAGGCTTGACGGTGTCGTGCATGCGCCGGGATCACCGAGCGGTGAACACATCGGAAGGGTTTCAGTTGGTGAATGTGATCTTAATGAAGTATACAGGGAATAAGTTATAGGAGTGGAAGAAGGAGACACTTTTGAAGAAGCAAAGGCTGAACAAAGGCTAGGAGTCGCCGGAGGAGAATGTGTCGGAGTGGCTGGTGGTGAACATGTCGCTGGAGTCACTGGTGGAGAAAAACCAACAGAAATAGCGGGAGACGAATAAATGATCGGAGTTGGAGGTGGAGAAGATGTGATAGAAATAAGAGGTGGTAACCGGATTGCAGGATTAGAATTTGGTGGAAAATTATGCAGCGAGGGAGGATGCAACGATGTGAGTAATTTCTCGGGAGGAGGTGTCAGTCGATTTTCTTCATCCCCGTGCGGAGGTGGCTGTTGGTGCAGAGCTGCCAGACAGGCAGCAGCGAGGTTAGGCAGCACTCGAGGGTGTGGACAAAATGGGCCAGCACCGTGAACTGAACGCACCCATAAGCGTACCACCTCCTCGCCGTCATTTTGATGATTCAATGCACTGAAAAGTAAAAATTTAGGAATGATTTAATTAAGCATTCAAAATATTTAAGTTGGTCGTTATAACATTGCAAAACACTTTTTTTGTTGGTTTAAATTTTAGTGACGAATTTCAATAATGACACAGTGACACTATTAGCAAATATTTTCTATAATCCGCTTTATGGGATGTGTAAATATATATGGACGCGTAGTTCTCAATGTATGTGAAAGTTGCTACGAGCCGGATGCTTTGGTCATCCCAGAACAGGCGGCTAAATTTACGCGGGAGACACAATAGTTTTATCGGATATGTATTAATTTGTGCATGTAATTTTGCGAGTTTGTAAGAGTTTGCAGTCAGCCGGAAAAGCGGAAATTAACTAACTTCACGTTCAACTTCACAGCAGATCACCGGGAGAAATTAGCAAGTGGTAACTTACCATATCCAGAGAATACTCGTGTTCAAAGGTAAAGAATAGTGATGCAACGAATACGAATACATATGTATTCGTATTGGCCGAATATCATCACGAATATTAAAAACAAACTAGTTATAACTGAACGCAACGCAAATTACAGTTTGGCTGTGCGCCATGTATCCAAACACACCTACGCACTCTATTATCGGGTATTCCCCTAACATTGAATGAATGGATTTGTTGAGTTCTCAAGTTGTCAATTGTTACTTGTTTCACAGCATAATATGAGTTCTTTCATCTAGTTTGTTGGGTTATTAATAAGGTTAGGTGTTCATTTCATGTAGTTTTTGTTTTGTAATACGTATTGTCGGTTCCATTTTATTTCCGTTGTGTGAAAAAGTGTTAACTCTTATAAAATAATTTCAATGAAAAGAGTGATATTTATTTTAGACCGCTGGGAATGTACAAACGGATAAAATAAATGTCACGCTTTTTGAACAAAAATTTGCCGGTGGTAATTTTAGTTATTAAATCTCTTAGTAAAAAAAGAAAAATGTATTATTTATTAACTTGTTGAATTATTCGTATTCATATTCGTGAAAGTAGTATTGGTTGCATGCATAGTAAAGAATGGAGGGTAATATCGGACGGTCTGTGTGAAAGCCGAGTCAGGAGTGGGACGGTGGGACGCACCTGACGTACTCCTGCACGAGGCGGCGCAGGTGCGGGGCCTTGCCGAAGTCCACGTTGTGCTTGAGGATGCGCGAGGCCACCAGCGCCAGCGTGGCGCGCAGGCGCGGGGAGCGCGGCCGCGCGCGGCAGTGGCGGGCCAGCGCGGCGGCCAGCGGCGCGCCCAGCGGCGCGGCGGCCAGCAGCGGCCCCGCCTCGAGCAGCGCCGCGCCACTGCTGTCGTCGCCCCCGCTCCAGCGCTGCTCCTGGAACAGTCGCAGCGATCAGAATTAATACGGTTGATCAAACACCTCGATGGTAATTAAAACTAAAAGAAATAAACTTTAACAGTCAGGACCCATTATTGGGAAGATTTGAGCCGGTCTAGACTGTTCAAGTCGCCATGTTCCACATTAGAATTTCTTATTTGTTTAATGTGTGTATCGATAATGAAACTATTTCAATGGTGTGGTTATTCAATATAACTAAACAGAATTCTGGACTGCTGGACTTGTTTCTTTCTTTTAAGTTTTTATTAAAATTTCATTTTTTACGCAGTCGGGTTTTTGATTTTTTAAATTTACTATTTTTATTTCACACATTGTACACAGTTAGGATTATAAGACGGTAAATTTTGTTATTATTTATTTATTCCGAATAAGGTTATTTTTCACTGTATTAAGTAACGCTTTAGGTAACCGTTCGTTAAAATTATCTTTCAAAGCAGTAAAATTCTGGGTTTGTCACTCGATTTTAAGAAATTTATTGAATTGTATTATGATAATTATTTTTTACGTTAATAAGACCTATTATGCGATTATACAGGGACTTAATCACAGCTTTATTATGAGTATTGAAAATATAAGTGAGAATGGTTGCTAACCAACTTTTAAATCGTTATAGATCATAAATGGTCATTCGAAATGAAAAATAGTAAAAGAAATCTGAGATGATTTTCAAATACCTATCCAATGATACCCCACTTAGTATAGTTCGTTGACTTTCATTTTTTATTTTTCACAGTATGGCGTTTGGTTGTCGCCATATTGAATTCTGTTTACTGACATGTCTTTAGTGACACTCGCAAGATTAAGACAAATCGATTGACGTAAGAATCATCAAAATCGGCCCAGGCGTTTGGTCTCTAGAGCTCTCACAAAAGAACAAACATGCATACATACATACATATAGGCTGATCAACACATTACAAAAAAACAGTAGGTAAATATGAGCTAATTTGCTTGTTATTCCAAATTGAGCATGTTTGATAGCTATGGAGTATTAAATATGTATTTTATGTGTACTATAATTTAATTATTGAAAAATAAAATAAATATTTTGTATCAGCTGAGTTTTGTATCTTATATTCTTTTCCACTATCTTTTAATGTTTTTCATATGATATCGATAGATTTTTTACCATTTTTATTCTAATTAAAAATGAAACTACTCCTATAAAATATTCTGTATTTTAAACGCTCTACAGAAATAGCGCATTCGAAATAGAGTTAGAAATATTTGTTCTATTTTTAACGTTTTGGGGGAGCCTCCGAAGTTAAAAATACTACATGGGTTGCAAAAAATTAAATAATAAAGTGCATAAGGAACAGAATGAGAAATGATTACATTCAATAAAGCCGCGATAGAAATAAATGGATTTCGAGTTTACTTCCTCTCCAACAATATCAGTACTTTGCAATTTACGCAGAAAAAATAATATCATTTTAAATTTAGTGGTACGTGCTAAAACGCGCAATCATAATACGGGTTATATATGTACTTCAATGTTATCAATATATTATTTCGCTTAAAGGTTGATCCGAAAAGCTGGTTGCTTCCTATTAGAAAAACAGATATCTCACGAAAGTACGTGAAACAAACTGAGATTAATATAACTCAATTGCCGATATAGCTCAATTATCATACTGCCAACAGAAAGGCTCCACATTGCGTCCCATATAAGGGCTCAAAGGTCCACAATAATGTTAGTATCGATACTTTTGCCAGAGTTAATGTGGACTTCATTTTTAAAAATCCACCACAGCAAAAAAAAAAAAACATTTTCACGTGTAGGTATTATAAACCTTATAGATGTAGTATTATAGTATCCTGTTGATATGTTGGGTTGAGGACCGGACCCTCACTGCAAAGCGATGGACGAAGGAAGCAAGGACTTTTTCCTGTTTCGAATTAACTGACTTAAATACACTTTTTTTTACTGACACGTAAATATTATTTATACTTGTATTCGTACTTTTTTAATGGATGAAACCACCGCAACGCGAAAATCATCGTAAAGCGAAGCAAGGATTTTTCAACCGTATATAAAAATTCACTATTTCTTGAAAAGGGTTGACAATTCCGTGGGAAAATAAATTATAAAATATTTAAAAAATATCTATCTAATAAATTACACATTAAATATACAAAACTATTTTGGATATTTTATGTTTTCAGAAACTATAAATGATATACGAAAAACGTAGATAATTTTAAAAAGATCTGATTTAATACTCAACTTTGCTCGATTTACAGTCTGTCAATAAAGTCTTGATCGTGGGTAAACTGAGAAACAAAAATTTATTTTACTGGCAATACTAGCAGTTCCGTCATTCTTGTCATTTTCTTGTGTTGTTTTGGTTTGAGGTTAGTTTGGGTTTGTTTAAGAAGTGGTGGATTCTTTGTTTTTAATATTTTTTAACGTTTAAAGACTTTAAAAACAATAATATGAGTAAAACAATTCGTAGTGAATCTAGGCGGATAATTTTTAGTGTGTATACGCAGTGTTTGGCGGAGTCTGAAGCCGGAAAGCTATCATGTGATATCAATAATGTTTTCGAGCGAACATCTCAAATGACTGGTAAGTACTGTGTTCATTATACTTTAAAATGGTTTTTCTTGATTAATTTTAACATTTAAATGTATAACAAGTCTATTAGACTACATTCTAGGGTATTTAATTTGTTTCGAATGTATCTAATAAATGACAGATGACAGATTGTAGTGACCGTCAAGGAACAAAACACGGTAAACGCCATTTAGGTTAGACGAAGCGTATTACTACTACGACATATTACTTTTCAATTTTCTCCTTTGTTCATATCTAATTTATTTAATGTACTTAAAATACAAAAATATATTGCCGAACATTAGCATCAGCTCATTGGGAGTGTGATAAGTAGCTAAACTGAGTAACTCTGAAACTGATTCTAGAAAAATAAATTAATGTGTTGCTCATGAATTTCAATGTTTTTTTTTTCAGGCACATCCGTGAGTTCTGTAAGAAGAATTGTCAAGGAGGGAAATTCAACCGGAGGCAAATTTACAATTTGGGCACTTATCAAAAGGAAAGTAGCTCAAAAAAATGTTGGAGGACAAAATATTGTTAACTTAACAATCGAATCATTTGACAGTGTTAGGACCGATGATTGGAAAAACTGCTGCCAAAAAAGTCGAAAAGGAATATTATGACCGTGGTTTCACACTTTACGAAAATATGGATGATCTTGTAATGCTAGTAAATAATGAGTGACTCCGAATCAGATATTTCTGGCGTCGAATATATTGACTCTTCTGATCAAGAGACTTTTCAAGATATAGAATATTTAGATTCCGATTATGATTAGGTGGTAGTTGAGTATTTCTTTTTTTTTTAATTTTTCAATAACCATTAAAATATTTTTTCTATACTCTGTTTTTTTTAACTTAATTGATTTTATTAAATACTTTTATATTACAATAATTATGTCTTTTTTATTTTTCCCTTAATCAATTTATTTCAATTAATTATATTATATAAAATCACATCAGATGACATGACCGCAGTCGGATACAGACAGCCATACTAGTGTATGTTCTAATATTTATAATTTGCTGGAGGTTTTTTATGTCTGGAAGTAAAAATAAGTAAAGTATGTAACACTTTTGTGTCTTATAGGTTGATAAAAAATCATTTTGAAGGAACAAAAAAATAATTACGAAAAAAAATTCGCTTACAGTGTTTTGCTTTAACACAGTTAATCTTTAAATAGTGTTACCATGTGAACGATAGCAGCGCCCTCAATTATTTGTCAAGACTTTCTTGACAGACTGTAATTTTTTAATTTATTTGCCCTATTTTAAACTTGGTTAATATGAATATTTTCATACAACATTGAAGCTGAAGTTTAGTTTCAGAATAAAATTTGTTCATAATATCAAAGAACTTACTTCAGCCAGCAACTGTGAAATGATTTCCAGAGGCTCGCTGATTATGGATTCGTCTTGAAGAGGTGTACTCATGACGTAGTCAACCATGTTCTGGAATAAATTACCAATAGTTAGAATAGTTTTATTTATTACTACATATTTACACTTTTATTATATAAAGTTCATTGCTTTTAGATACTGCAAGTTAATTAATAAATATGTTTATTAATTACCTTATAATAATAATTTTAAATATATAAACTTACCCTCAGCTCCTTCAGGACAACCTCCCTTCGGGTACTTTGCAGCAAGATGTTGCGATATTTGTAGAGGTTTCTCTGAAAATCACAATAAACATCACATATTATTTAATATATTTTAAACGCACATTGTAGATAATAATTCTGAACACATGCCAGCAACACAAAAAACCACTGTAACTGATTACGATTAGATGGCTGAAGTTTAAACCGCAACATATTAAAAAAATCTCTATTGTAGAATATAAGCTGTCGGTACTCAAACTTTTGTATTCAGCTAGTTGTAAATATTAAAATTAATTCAAATAATGCCACCGGTGACATCTCTTGTTCACACATTCTTCTTCTCTTGCGCTACCCGTCCTCTGACGTTGCGCAGTCGGAACATTTGCTTTCTACCAACTCCCCGCCGTTCCTTGTATCCAAAGAGGTTATTCATAATATATCCATAAATATTACAACCTCTTTAATTCTATCTATTCACAAATAATGTAATGTTATTACCGATTGAGCGTTTCAGTCGGTGTGGTAGCGTTGCATTGCAAATTTCTCATGAATTAAGGACGTCTTTAAAATTAGATCTAAAACAAATTAACTTTTTTTGTGTTTTTTCTTGTTTTGGTTTTTCGAATTAACTCTGTCTTGTTATTTCGAATTGTCGGTGTTGAAACTATTTTCTCAAGATAATACACATCTTGACAAACAAATTAACCGTGAATTTAAATGTTTCTTTGACTGTCAAGATACCTTTGAGGAAATCAATATCAATATATCAATCAATATAATATATAAAAAAAAAGAAACCCGTGTTTCCCTACACGCCAAGTTTTCTCCACAACCAGCCACAACCGCCCACTGGTGGTTATGGTGGTGGATAGCCCTTGGTGTCACATCGAAAATATGCGAGTTTGGTGGGGGTGGCTGTGCTTGGGTGACGAAAATGTGCTTTCTAGCACATTGTTTTGTTATGGGAAGGCCGCAAATGTTTCAGATTGTTTCAAAATAGACACGCCGACTGTGTCGGTTAGTCTAGAAGGTTCCGGAAAAACCTGCTCTAGAAAGTTCTGGGAGGAGAAGGTTCTAGAAAATTCCCGAAAGCTCTATAAGGTTCTAAGCTGAGTGGCGGAATGTGTCGGTGTGTCTAGAAGATTTCTGTACATTCAATAAATTTCTTGAAAGTTCTGGAAGGAGAATGTTCTAGAAGGTTCGCGAAAGTTCTATGAGGATCCAAACAGTGTACTAAAGATCTAAGCGCGCGGGCACAGCTAGTATTACTATAATAGTGATAAAATAAACAGCGATTGGTATCCGATCATAACGATGATAGTAAATGATTATTCGTAATTAGGCGGCCAATCACCGGCACAATAGGAACTAAATTAAAATTATAGTTATCTATTATTGTTACAATCGAATAATAACAATTTATCTCATCTATGCCAGCTAACAGAAAAGGCCGGCGCTAAAAGGATCAATATCTTTATTTGGATTTCTCATGCGCTCTGAGATGAAATCCGTCTTAGAAAGACACGTCCAAGAATGTGTTGTGTACCGATACACACATTGGTGTGCGTTAGCGATATCTATACGAAAAAGATACAATGTTGTATGAGTTGCTTCACGCTAGACAGTAATGCAACCATTGCAATAAAGTCAGTGACTCATAGTATTGGTTATGTTCACCGCGCGCAGAGCGTTGTTATTTAAAATAAATGTACATTTGACACATCGATAATAATTATAATTAAACCATTTTAAAAGCTTTCAGAGATTTCTTTATATTATCAGTTATATTAATAAAATAAAATTACGCTTTAAACCAAATTTATTCATTTCACCTACTAGTCTTAGTTGAAGACAGGCATTCTTATTATTAAGATGAGATTGAAATATTATTTCATTCCCTATCCATAAAATAATTAATCATTAAACAAATTTGTGTTCTATTATATTGTAATAGTAAAAATATATACTAGCGCCAGATTCGTCAGGGGCCGACTGTGCAGTGCCATGAGTTAAACTTCGACCTGCATAATCATGACAAGATCTCTGGAATGAGACCTGTTGTGGTCGCATTAAACTGTAACTTAATCAGTCCTTTTCTACACGTTTCAACGTTTTACTATATATTTTTTTATTTTATTTATTTAATTTATGGCACAAATACAGTTCTTATATATAACATATCAGATTAAACATTTTTTTTTAATATTTGGTAGTCATGTAGACCTCATCAGTGAAGAGAAGCTCTTGAGTCTGATGTGGGAGCCACAGTTCTTATTCCTTGTTATAATATATAGTTACATAGTGTATACAAGTTACTTATTAATACAGTAAAAAGGTAAATTGATAATGAAAGTATAGGAGTTATTTTGAAAAAAGCTGTAGGTTTAAATGATTTATGAATGAAGGGGGTGTTCTAGTCTAGAGTCATGAATTTGAGGTGTTTTTTCGGGTGCTATAAATAAAAAACAAAAAAAAATTGCCATCCATTTTTTAACGAGATATTTATTCATGTTTTAATAATACATAAAAAAATAAAAAAAATGAAAAAATTGAAAACTCTAAATGTTATAAGCTGTTGAAGTGGGGGGTTGGAAAAAAATGGCGCGCCAAGTCTGTCACGATTGCAACCCTCCAAATAATCTGAAATAAAAAAATAAAAAATATATTTTATCTAGATAAATGCTGCTATCGTACTAACTAAAAAAACCGAAAAATTTTTTTTTTCGCTAAATGGCGTATGTTTGAAAAAATAAATAGTTTTTTAAAATTATTTTTTGACTTTTCTGAATTTTTAAAAAATAGTTATTCTTTAAATTTGTTATAATGTTAGTTAGTACGATAGATACATATATAGAGAAGACTCACACCAAATTTCAAGTAAATCGGTTAAGTAGAACTTGAGAAATCATGACAAACTTTTTGAAAAAAGCAGTTTCGAGAAAAACGCTCCATAAAATTACATTTTATACTTACATTTAATTAAGCTGCGATTACTGCTCCATGCATTGGGCCTTCCTCTACTTCAAAAAAAGCACTAAAATAGTTATAACTCCGGAAATAATTAAAATTTTGACATATCCTCTTAAGGACATATTCTTGAAAGGTTAAGCTTTGAAAATATGAAGAAAAAAAAAGATTTTTTTCAAATTTCTACACTAGAAAATACCCCCTTAAGTCTTCGTTTTGCGAGAATCGGTTTCCAGGCCATGGGAAATCTTCGAGAATCATTTCGAGTGTTTAGACTATATGGTCGTTTCTTGATTTCTATTGTTTCTCTACATACTCGATGAATCTATTTGGCTAATGTCACCAATACCCTGGCGTTGTCAAAGTCTGTATTTCTTCCGGGAGACCATTTACAGGAAACACGAGATATTCCAGAAACTACATTTGTTCTATATAATACACTCGCAGAAATCTCAAACAAAACATAATAGTTTCAAAAAATATTATTAAAAAATTAAAGCATGTTACCTTCCATTGAATCGAGTGAAACCACTGGTCTCTTGTGTATGCGTTCTTAGCCTGGAAAGAGGAAAGAAAATTTTACGTTAAATTGTTTTTACATAGATTTTTACGTTCTCCACCAATCAGACCATCCGTTTTCATAAAAATCTATGCTTTAATCGACCGCTTACTTTGATCGAACTTGAAACTACCGGGCCTTATAGGTTAAGTAGGCTAAAAACATCATTTGGCCCCTTTTATTGCTGTGCCAGATAGAAAACATTTTTTTTCATACAATGGTGACCCACCCTAGCATACATTAAAATAAGATAAGTCAAAAATATTGAAAAAAATAATGCAAACTTTGATGTCGCTTATCTCCGTAAATGTAGACATTTCACCCAAAGTGTACGTACCTACACAAAATTGTCTTTTCAAAATTAAATGAAGAAGACGCCCGAAGTTTTTGCTACTTGCTATGAGACACCCAGACTATATAGTACTAACCGAAACTTGTTACTTTGGTCAATTTATCCAATTAAATTACATATTTTAATAACATTACCTTGGCAAAATGGCTATAATTTTTTTATCCATAATGGAAGAATTGGTAAAAAAGCAAACCTATAGATAGGTGGTACCTACTCCAAGAATATTTATGTAAAATTTTTAATGATGTTCCACGTTTAAATATAAAAATTTTAACTACGCGTTCAGAAACAAAAAAAGATTCACCAGAAACCGATACAGACATTTGAAATCGACTTTTAAAAAGAAAATAAGAGAAACAGTTTTACATATTTAATTTGAGACAATGTTGTGTGTGAAGAATACGATAATTTTACTACTACAATTTTCTGTCGTTGGAATATATTCATCTGGACAAGAATTTAATAACATGGTTAGTACATAAATAAAATATTGTTCATATTACCAATCATTGCATATCGCGTGCCGTAGCTGTCAAAGAGAAATCGATCTGTTTATGTGCTGGATTAGCGATTCTATATTATACCAGTAGATATATTGTAATAAAAATTACACAATAAAAACCTTCGAATTCCATTTGGAATACATTCCGATTGGAAAATTTTCGGGGTTTTTATCATTTTATTTAACTTGTATCGAAACGAATGAATTTTTCGTAAACGATATAAGTTACTGTAATGATAGTCCAACGTTTGACAAAAAATAAGTCAGAAATATTGAAAAAAAAAAATGCAAACTTTGATGTCGCATATCTCCATAACTAATGACATTAGGTCATGTTATCTTGAACATTTTCGATTCATAATCAAGGCAGGAATACAGTCCTGCGAGGTTATTAACGTTTTCCAAATAACCCTGTATAAGAAGCAAAAAAAGCATAATTATCTTTTTAATAATGTCCATCACTAACGTTATCAAGATGCTACTCTAGATAGTGCTGTTCTCTTAGCCTTAACTGGCGGCTGAAATAAATAACAAAAGTACGTCATTTTTGATGGGTTATAGCTAGTTTAAAATAAATAATATACAAGCAGGTATAATTGTGGTTTCAACATCTTATAATTAATTTTAATCAATAAGATAAAGTATTGTTGGCTGTATCGGACTCCGTATCCTAATCTAAATTTATATTAAATTGATTAAAGTCCGTGATCACCGTATCGTGATCTTGCAGTAACCGTATCTTTAAATAAAAATATTAAGCAAAGAAACGACCGGTCCGCGTGACTGTTAGCGTGATACTGAAGTGGACAATGGAGTAGTTTTAAAAAAAGAATACCACTACACAATTTACGTGTTATAGAGGGTATCACTCACACTAATGCAAGTGGCTTTCATAAAGTTAACGGACCCTACCTACATAATTTTATAATGTACATGTTCAATGAATGTTTGGAACAGGTAGATGAGTTTGTGTACTTGGGAAGTATGTTCGATAGAAGAGGGAATGTTGAGAAAGATATCGAAAGGAGAGTGACTGCGGGGAATAGGGTGAACGGTGCTTTGAACGCAATAGTTTCTAATAGAAATATGTCTACCGAGGCAAAACTAGCGGTACATAATGGAATTCTGGTACCAACACTGATGTATGGAAGCGAATCCTGGAGCTGGCAGAAGAGGAACGAAAGTAGATTGAATGCAGTGGAGATGAGATCCCTCAGACGTATGTGTGGCAAATCAATTTATGATAGAGTAAAGAATGCAGATATTAGGAATGAATGTAAAGCTGATCTTAGCATAATTAATAGAGTTAAAAAAGGGTCGCTCAGATGGTTTGGGCATGTTGAGCGAATGAAAGAGGAAAGAATGGTAAGAAAGATATATAATGCAAGTGTTGATGGCGCCAGAAAGAGAGGGCGACCGCTGAAGACGTGGCATGAACAGATCAACCAGATACTGGAAGATGGTCCCGTTAGAAGCCTCAACAACCGGCGAGCTTGCATGTGTAGATGTATGAATGTGGATGAGGTGAGAGTTGTATTTCAGGACAGAAGAGTGTGGCGATCTACCCTCTCTGCCTACCTCCACGGGGAAACGGCGTGATGGTAAGTAAGTCATAAAAACATGTAATAAAAATCTTTTCGAAGTGAAACGAAAACACTAATTTTTATAAATAGGAACTAATATACAATATGAACATTGATTTGCAATTTAATAAATGATGTTTTATAAAATCTTCCAAAAATGTAATGAAACGAACGAAGCTCGCATGTCAATACTTACGCCATTTTGAATCATTTATCTGTGGATTTTAATGAAATGTCAGCATGAAACGACACGCGACATGAAATAATGAACGGTTTTCTGCAAGCAAATTAAAATCAGTTTCGTAGTTAAGTATTTTGCAGAACGTACAAAAATTTGATTGAAAATTCCTTGAAATAAAATTGGCACGAGCATCACAATATAATTCAAAGGCCGCTTGCCGGAAATTCCATAGGAATAGATGAGTAGATAATATATATTTTATTTTATCTAAATCGAATGGACGGATCTAATAGATAAAAATAGAGATGGACTTAGCATGAAAATAGTGACATACCGGTGCAAATATGAATTATTTAATAAAAGACAAATATTACATTATACATATATTTTTAAAAACTAGTTACCTAATTATTTTGGGTGATTTGAAAGGTCATTTCAATTATCCACAGTAAATTATTAATACGATTTCTAAATGCTTCCATAAATATTCTAAGACGTTCCAATTAGTGTTCTACTGTAAATCTCACCAAAACCAATCTATAATCTTTGTATGCTCCTACGTCCTTCTTCTTCTTAAAATTAGGCGATCCGCCCTTAAAGAGCGGTTTGTGCCGCATGAATGGAAAAATGCGGTTGACCCACATGATTGTCCGTAATATCAACATACGTGATCATATTTATCACATTTTTATGGATAATTACTGTCATCATCCAGGGGATCTTTTCGATTTCCAAAGATCTTTTAGATTTCCATCTAAACATTAAAAATAAAAGCGAAAGTATTCGGAATCAATCGAACAATAATTTGAACAAAGTGTATTAATTTGATTAATAGCAATATGCCAGTGCAAACTGCTTGTCTCTTCTATCTGCATAATAAGTCCCTCCGTTCCCGCCCAGCCTTTGCCATTACTTACATTCAATATATCGTTTAAAATCTATCAAAGCCCTCGAATGTCCACGCTTATAATAAAATGATATGTCAGAAAATCTATATCAATACAGCTTGTAAATTTTCATAAGAAATTACTATAAAGTTTTGATTTTTAATTCCTGATTCTAACAGGTAAACATGTAAAATCTTCTCGTCGATATGAATCGATTCCTTTAAAGTAATTAATAATTATTTTTAATAATTATTCTTACATATACACTTAAATGGTACATAAACTGCCGGAACTATTGAACTTATTCTGACCAAAAGAGTTTTAAATAGCGTGCCTTTTAATTTATCAGTATGCATCAGTTGAAATATTTACGAGGTACGAAGCCAGAAAGTGGATACTTTTGATTTACTGGTGTAGAAATATCTCGATGTATATGTATAGCCGCGTGTAGAGGACCACTGGCAGGAAAAAACCCACTCGATATCTCGACAACCCATTATTCATCACGGGCCAATCATTCAAATGGAAGATATATCTATTTTTACTTCACTCTGCTCACGGGAATTAAACTACCTATAAAAAATTCTACAGTCACGGTTGACAGGTTGGATATTTTCAGGTGATTATTTTAAAATACGAGAATAATTCCTATACTCATCACGGAATATGTACCGGATCCCTCATGGACTTCGGGGGTGTCGCAGCTGCTGCACTGTGTATGAACACTTCAAATTTGTATGGCGCGGTAGGATTATTGAGGTAGGTTCACATATACATACATTGATACGGGCATTTGTTGAAGGCGAACGAAAATCCAGACAGAAACCTGTGGCCATTATCTTGGAAGAAATAAACCCGGCCGAGCGGCTGAAAAATATCCGCGCTTTCCAAAGGGGCATATTTTCGGTGAATTTCGCTGTCGGAGACCTCGCCCGGCAATTCCAAGCATCTGCATTTCTAATGCATCCACACCACCGCTGAAAAGACATATATTTTTAAATAGAGATGCGAACACGGAATACGTGTCACATCAATATTCTTACTATTTTCAAATTAAGCTAAACGCCTGTGCTATGAAAATAGGACTAACTTGCTGGTCTGGAGTGAGATTCGAACCCGCGACCTTTGGATCACGAGGCGAGAGTCCTAACCACAAGACCAACAAGCTACTCAAAGCTATAAAAGCCGTACGCTGGTACTATCAGATAGTTTAATATGTTCGGAGGGCTCCAGCAGTCCTCGCCTTCCTAGGTGTCCGGGAGGTATTCCTGGCAAACCTAGAGAACATGTTCACCGCCGCGGTCGATTGTTTTCCTGCTGGATCGAGTCCATCATGTGCTCATCTCTGAAACGTCTCTCCGCCATCGCTCTTGCCGTCGAGCTTTTTCCGGCAAGAGCCTTCACCGAATTCGTGAACTGAGATCACCGAAAATCCCTCCATAATACTGTATACTGAACGTGCCAGAGATCCAAATGTATTTTACGCTGTGGTTCCTTGATTTAAATAAATTGTTGTGATAAAACTTTCACCATCATTTCCACGCCATTATGTCACTTGCACTTGCATCGAAGCAATCCACTCCGTTTCGACATAAATGCAGGGCATTCCTAGACCGGGTGCGAGTTCCTGGCTTTCCCACCCTCAAATCCCAAACGCAGATTTGGCCTGATATTGGGATATATTTGTCATATTATTGTCACATAATCTTTTAAACAAAGGCATAATGAATTATTACGGTACTCCAGTTTATTGGCAACTCTAAAACAACTATTGTTTTCACTTTGTAAATAATTAAACTTAACATTTAAAAATGTTAATCTCCTGAACGTGGAAGTTTATTAGTTTGCGCTTGATTTGGCATCCACGCAAGCCGTTGCGCACCTAAATATATAAAGTTGTGACGTGAAGACAACTTTTGTCTATTTGTATAGAGTTCGAGTTAGAATAATGATATGTAATTTTAAATAAAAAGTTTAGAGTTCAGTTAGAATAAATTTTATTTGGATTGAAATGATTTTTTCCATTATGTAATACATTTTTTTAATAATAGAGTACTTTTCATTTATTACACAATTTTAAACAAGAAAAATATTATTATTAAACATAACTTTTGAAGACAGTCGAGTGTTACATTTAAATACGTGTATTTCAGATCTGGGAAAAGCAATAAATACGATATGCGATACTTCACCAAAGTAATATCGTTCGACGGGTTCGTCGTCTTGACTACGAGACAACCGTTCGTGAGGCAGATCAGCCCGAAGCCGCTGGACGCACCGGGGAATGGTGCTGAGGCTTCTTGGACCATCTTTCAATACGCGAATTGCACCAAGAATACCACGGTAAGTATTTTCATTCCCATTGCAGAATATGATAAAGAAACTGCAATTTTGTCCAATACAAGGTGATGAAAAATTATCTGTTTATTTTATTTAGATGGAAATATTGAATGCTAATATGAGTATAACGCAAATTGAATATTTAATATATCATTCGAATGTTACTTAATAAAAATAAGATTTTTAGAGAAGACAGTAATGCGGAATTAATGAAATGCGGATGTACAAATATGTACACACGAAATGTAATTTCAATCTAAACGATATTACTTAATAAATATGTATTTAATTAAGTTTGAAATACCTTTGAACAGTACACTACATTCCTCTCAGTGACACAACTATGACTTGCATATCCATGCACACCAGCAATGAATCATTTATGCATAGTGGTGAGAGATTTGATGTCAATGATTTTAATGATGTCAATGAATGTTGAATAAACTCGACATCTTTGGTTTAATACAGAAAGTCACGTAAATGTTAGATGCTAACTAAGATTTGTAATATTTGATAATAAATACTCATTCAACAATGTGTTTTCAGAAAAAAGAAATCGAAGGGCATTTGCTATTTAATGAAGAACTAGCGGGCATTTTCTTGGGAAATAATTCAGTGAATGAACTGGTCAATGAAGGTTGGGTTTATAGAAAATTCTACAGAAACCAAACGATGTGTTTTAAAAATAATGATTCTGGTTGCAAATATAAATCAATATCAGAAATGCATATCTTAGGCAATAAAAACAGAGTTTTTAGACAAAGGGTGAAAAATGAGCTGACAAAAGGTAAAACAAGGTTTCGTTTAGAGGTATTAAGTTTGGGAAACACTGTTCACCAGTACATTGGGCAAAGAGAAATCTTCTTTATTCCTAAGTCGGAAGTCGTGGAAGTGGTCGAGAAGTGCTCGGATCTCGCTGTGGAACGTAGACGTGACTCGCTTAGAATACGCAAGGAGAAGCCTGCAAATGACACTGCGAGGGATGGCAACCCACTGAGTAGTAATTCATCGAGGGTTAAGCGCCTCATTAAGAAGCACCCAATAGGAGGGCCTCGATTAATCGCCAATCTTTTCACAAAAAAGAGCAATGGTAAAAACGAGTTTATAACTAAAAATGTTACCGATGACGACGCAAACATTATTATG
Source organism: Agrypnia vestita (assembly GCA_016648135.1). NCBI lineage: Eukaryota > Metazoa > Arthropoda > Insecta > Trichoptera > Phryganeidae > Agrypnia > Agrypnia vestita. Next base: position 52,023 of record JADDOH010000117.1, on the reverse strand, counting down.
ACGGATATTATAAAATCTTCACAAAGCTTCGCGGACAATTTGACGCCGAATAGTTTCTCAGGCGGTGCAACTTTATATCCTGATTCAAAAAAATCATCTTTACTTGCAATACACGACAGTCCAAGTTCACATCCTATTTCAGGTAATTCGACTACAATCACTTTCTCAGACCGAAGAACCTCATTTCTAAGAGCAGACGACCAAAAACTATTTTCATTTTTAGCGAGTTCACCTTTGGTTTCTTTTACAGATAATTTTACATTGCTTCATTTTGCAGATAAATTAACAAAAAAATCAGATTTACTTTCTATTTTGGACACTTCGCATTCCATCGCAGTCAGTTCTACATCGCGACCCACTCTGCACGGTTCACCGCCACTTCTCTTTGTTAATAGTTCAACATCGCCTGCCTCAGGCAGCTCAACATCGCTTCTCTATCCAGCCGGTCTACCTTCACTTTCAGCCCCAGATAGTTTCACTCCTGTTTCTGTCCCTGGCGGATCACTTTCTCTTCCCAACTCCGATAATTCATTGCCTTTCTTTCATGAATTAATAACTCCAATTCTTGACCATTCAACTTCGCCTTATATCCTAGAGAATTCAACATCACTTCCTACCCCGAGTAAATCAGCTTCATTATCCAACCCGAATACTTTAGTTTCTATCCCAGACGGTTTATTTTCACTGCCTTATCCGAACAGTTCAAATTCCCTTCCCTTTTCAGACAGGTTAAATTCAACTATCTCAGAGAGTACAATTTCACGCTCTTTTTCAGGTATTTCAACGTCAACCAGTTTCTTAGAGAATTCAACATCATTCCTTTTCTCGGCAAATTCAACGTCATTTCCTTATACAGACGTTCTCATGTCACGTATTTTAAAAAGTAAAAAAACTTCATTGCCTTTAATAGAAAGTTCATCTATATCTTCCATTACAGAAAACACAATTTCACCTATTTTATCGGACTATATAACTGAACATTTATTTCCCGATAATCCATTTTTACCTTCGTTCCCAAACTATTCATTCTCCATCAAAAATGCTTCAGATTTTCTTGCTTTCCAAGATAGCACGATTTCCCTTCCTGAAAATAGTTCACCGTTACGTCGTTTCTCAGAAAAATCGTCTTCGATTCTTCGCAAAAATCGAAAAAAATTTAGGCAAATTGAACCAAATTCCTACAATAAGCCGATTGGCGGACACGAGCGCGATTTTGTGATGGAAGATAAATTGGAAGTTTATTCGCTGGCCGTAAAAAGATCTATTTTTAAAAACTTTATTTTATTTATGTATACCGTATTGTTATTTATTTATTATTATTAATTTATCAATGTATTTCTTATGTTAATTATTTCCTTTATAACATTTATTATGATAATTATGAATACATACATACTTGATGCATAGTTTTAAAGTACCTATTATTGTTTTTGTTGTTTATTTATAGAAAAACGTTTTGAATAAATAAAAAGTCTCAAAGTAAATAACTGAGGTTTGAAAAACGCGATGATTTCGCGACATTATGGCATATTTGTAACAGGTGGATAGATATACCACTCTGAACACAATTTAGTGTTTCAAATTCAAAGCACAATTTTGTGATTCCAAAGAAAAGAGGAATAGTCAACAGATTTCTGTGTAAAATCTCTTTACTATAATACACTAGCTTATACCCGGTTCTAGTTCAAACCCGGCGTTGCACGGGTTAAGGATTAAGTTTAAAATAAATTTGTGAGGGTAAACAAAGGTTCGATTCGAACGGTGTAGACTTACATCGAAAATATGTCAGGGGGAGGGAAAGGGGTAAAAGAATAGGGAAGAAATATCGCCTATGTTCCTCGCCGAGTCCTAAAGAATAAGTTTCCAAATTTTGAGTCCGATCGGTCAAACAGTACAGATTTGCATCGAAAATATGTCATGGGGAGGGGAAGGGTTAAGAGAATAGGGGGGGAATGTTGCCTATATTACCCGCCGAGTCCTAAAGAATAAGTTTCCAAATTTTGAGTCCGATCGGTCAAACAGTACAGATTTGCATCGAAAATATGTCATGGGGAGGGGAAGGGGTATGAGAATAGGGGGAAATATTACCTATGTTACTCGCCGAGTCCAAAAGAATAAGTTTCCAAATTTTGAGTCCGATCGGTCAAACGGTAGATATTTGCAACGAAAATATGTCAGGGGGAAGGTGTATGAGAATAGGGAGGAAATGTTACCTATGTTACAGTAGCCGGCAAATATATTGAAATTTTACGGCGCAGTGGGGAGAAGTTTGCGCATGTACCATTCCACCAAAGCGACCCAAATTTTGCCTTCTGCGCATTCCCCCACTACGCCAAAGAATTTCAAGAAGTTTGCCGGCAACTGTACCCGCCGGGTCCCAAAGCATAAGTATACAAAATTTGAATCGAATCGGACAAACGGTGCGGATTTGTATAGAGAACTGACAGACAGACAGACATTGAGTTTTATAGGTATAGATAATACAATAAGTACTTTGGATGGTACGTTAATTGCTATGAAGTATTTTTATTTTATAAATGTAATTTAAACAAATTAATCTTATGTGATACCATTATCTTAGCAAAATTTTACTCCTAAAAAAGAGTTTTCACTCATATTTTGGAAGCGACTTCACATTTTCTGCCATACAAAATGTGTAAATCTATCAGGTTGTGCACGATAACAAGATGCGCAATTATAATTAACCTCCATTTATAAGCATTGCAAGTAAGTATGAAGTACAAGTTAGTTTGGTTCACAATAATAGAAATGTGATCTCACTTGCTAAGAACTTTACTTTTTGTTTTTAATTAAGATAAATTATAGAAGTCTCATAGAGGCTATGGGAAATGTGTACGGAAAACTTTATAATTTATTTTTAATTTATAATATGAATTTAATTCTTCTAGCTTAATCCAATTAATTCACTATACAATCTCTACATATGTTTATGTATAGCGCGGCTGGGACGTTTTTATTTTCAAAGATGGTATACATTATTTTTACTTCTCGAGTTTTTTTGTCTAATGTAATATGGAGAATGGATTTTGTGGATGAAATAATATCTTTGCAGATGTGGTAAAGCCATGTTCTTTTGTAAAATACATTAATGGTTGGGATACGTTTTTTCAAAATGATTTTAATAATTATTCTCTGAATTGTATAAATTATTGGTATAAAATTAGATGTATATGCTGCTGATAGTAGATTTACGCAAAGGTGAATGCAATTTGTGTGACCATAATAATATTTTCGTGAACTTGTATTTCTAGCATCAAATTATTTGACTCCACCGACTAAAATAAATGGCACAAAATAACTTTTTCGGAGTTCAATGATAACAAAGGAATGGAATTTATTCAATAAAAAAATAGAATAGTGATGTTATTACTCACTCATAGATTATCTCGAAAACTGTTAAAGAAAATTGCACGACCTTCCAAAGTTAATGAATTGTGGGTCCATTGAGACTTAACACTATTGATTCATAGTATTGCTACTAACGGAAGATTAAGATCTAGAATCTGTAGATATACGAGTATATTCATAGCAGTCACGCTAGTTGATACGCGGTAATAACATATGTGGACCCCGAATAAATTTATTTAATACTGATGTATGTAGGGGAGAGGGGGGCAGCTTTGAACAAATGAGATTATGTAGTTATTTGAAATAAAATTCGAGTATAAATATTTTTTGTGTGATGGCAACATTCACTTACACAACAGTCACTTATCATCGCTGACGCTTGACGGTGCGTTATCGCCATACGAGGTTACTTTATTTTCGAGTATTAATTCTAAAGATTTTGAAATAAACGTGTAAGGATCTGACAAGCTCAATATCGAGGTAAGTGGAGTGGTTTTTCAGCTTGTTAGTTACAATGTTCCATAATTAACGCAATAAATTGAAGAGTGACAGTAATTTTGAGCATTTTGTTGGAAATAAAAAAAAAGTTATTTTTTAAGTACCATTGGGGCAGCTTTGAACAAAATGAAGGGGGCACATTTGAACGTTGTTCAAAGCTGCCCCATTTTGTATCGTGCACTAAAATTGCTGTATACGCTATAATTTTTTTAGGTAACGATGCTTCGGAATTACCAAAAAAAAGAGAGTGATATAAACTAACATGACGTGGATGCTGCTATATTACAAGTAATTACTGGTCAAATGAAACTGAGGTGGGCTGCTGCCGCCTAAAATATCAAACCTTGCATTACCGTGTTAAAAAATACAAAAAAAATATACCACCTAAATCTGAAGAGTTTACAACTAAATACACCTCCGCTCAAGTGTTTATTAAAGATGAAGAGCGGATGTTAAAAGAATATCTTTTAAAAAGCTCTAAGATGAATTATGGTCTAACCTATAAACAAGCACGAAAACTAGCATATCAATATGCTAAAGCGCTCCAGAAATGTCCAGAAAAATTGATAGAAAATAGGGAAGCGTGGATAGAATGGTTAAAAGGGTTTATGAAAAGGAATAAAGATCTTTCGCTTCGCAAACCAGAGAACACCAGTTTGTCCAGAGCAACGAGCTTCAACAAATATAATATTGCTCAATTTTTTGATAACTACGATTTTTTTTTACGAAAATTTAATTTCACACCAGACAGGATTTACAATCTTGACGAAACAAGTGTAATAAAAATATACATTGTAAATCATTTGTAATGTCATTTATTTAATGTTAGTTCAAATCTGCTCCCGGGGCGGGGCAGATTTGAACATTTGACTGCCGCTGCTAAAACTAAAATTCCGGCGTGAACTTCAATTTATTGTCCACTAAGATACAGCCATTTTGTCGTATAACAGTCGGGCTAGAGCAGGTCATAAAGCGGTCAGAATAAAGAGAATTCTTAGAAATGACAAAATATTGAAAAAAATGTTCAAAGCTGCTCCCCTCTCCCCTATATTGTACATAAATAATAATAATCAATTTTTGTACGTTGGCGAGACGCGAATTAGTGCAGCCACATGACAACTTCCAGTTTAGTAGAGATGGATACAAAATATAATAATTATTGTCGGAGTCAATGAAATGTCGCCGGAATGCAATCAGTTGATAGTTGGGTGTGCTGGAATCAAGCGTGACCCTGAAACTAATTTTCGGAAAAATGTGCGAAACAACCACACAAGTTCATCTGGACACATCCTGGTGACGATCGGGGAGATTTAAAACACGTGGTTTGAATGTTGTTACCAATACGCAGGCACATGTTTTAAGATGTAAAACTCCGTAGGAACTCAATCACATGTATGGAAGTAGTTTTTAATTCTATCCATTTAAGCTACTTGAGACGCGTTTCGCCTTATGCGGACATTATCAATGTAACATTTTAACTCGACAACTTTTATTTACATCTATAGTAAAAGACTGCTATATAAATTGTATGCATGAAATGTTCAGTGGAAATTTTAAACGTTTACATACATTTTAAACTTCCAAATGATTCATTATATCATTTTATTTAACTTGAATTTAAACGAATGAATTTTTCGTAATCGATATACATAAGTTACTGTAATAATTGTTCAACGTTTTGTAAAAAATAAGTCAGAAACAATGAAAAAAAAATGCTAAATTTGATATTGCATAACTCCATAACTATTGATATTAGGCCATGCCTGCTTGAATATTTTCGACTCATAATCAAGGCAGGAATATAGTCCTGTGAGGTTATTAATGTTTTCCAAATTACCCTGTATATGATAGTGGTCTGTGTTGTACACAATAGCTGAGCGTGTAATATTTATTTCAGAAGTTCTCCCAAGACAAAAATTTCATCCCGTGGATTCGGTTAACGGCCAACCCTGCAATACGTAAACCGATTAGAATTAATTGTCTACAATTAATTACCTGGAGGAGCAGAGATCCATCTCTGACGACAATGCGCAGGCAGTACTTGTAGCCAGCATCCCACCGGGAGATGGAGTACACTTCCTCCATGCGAGTGTAGGACAGGGGAGGTTCCAGAAACACGCAAGGCTGAAAAAATTACAAATTATTTAAATATTGATAATATACATTTGTAGCTTGAATATCACAAATCGAAAGCATGAGATAGTATATTAAATATTACACCATATGTTATAGTTGGGACGATATGGAAAGCAGGTAAACAATTAAAAACAACACGTGTAAAATAAATTTATCAGTGTTGAGTAAAAGAGCTTATTTTTGCATAACATATGTCGATGCGCAGTTAATTTGAGGAAAAACAGATCGAACAACGTATGCAAATTTTACAAACATACTAAGCAACTTATTAAAACTAGATCAACAACAAACGACAGTACGTCTTTGTAAAATCAAAAAAGAGCAGTGGTGTAAGTTGTAAGCCGAGAGGACAAGGACCAGCGTGGGGGTCAGTCGTGCTGCAAGCTGCAAAATAAAAATAACTGTAGCGATACTCGCTACACGAAGATTTAAGTTTTGACAGCAAAAATAATATTTACTACTCGGAATGTTTCAAGCCTTCATTCCGAAGAAAAAATGTTCTTCGAACAATTAGAATGCTTCTGCTATAGTCAATCTGTGTAGGTACACACGCAGTCATTATTAAATCAATGTCAGTTCCTACGAATAAAAAAATATTTTCTAACAAAAACCAGATTCCCTCAATATGACATCGATAACTATATAAATACTAACTGTAACCCGCCAAAGATGGCGGTAATTTTTCATGTCGGTTCCTAAGGAATAAGTATTTATATAAAAAAGAAATCAAAAAAAAAATTTCGTATAAAAAACAGACGGGCGAACGGACGGATGGACAGAGAGACAACAAAATTATTATAATTGGGATTTGGAGGTGACCCTGTAGAGTGTAAGGACACAGGGAATTAATTATTCAACGTGGGAACAATAAACTTTAGTGTCCTCGATCCATATTTGTAAGTGGTTTTAGAAATATGGAGTCCAAAATCGGTAGTGGAACGTGTATTTCGTCCTTAACCAACTTACTAAATATTTGGTTATTTTTAAATATAAACAATAGTTTAATCAATGAATGTGAAGAATGATAATTGATATGATACTAAATTATAAGGCCTAACAGCTTTAATTTTTCTATCGTATTATACCGGAAACGAGATGGATGAAAAAATAATTAAATATGGAAATAAATACAATAATAAGTTTAGAAACGTTTCGCATCACGATACCTACATTGAACACACGATAAGATTTGCAAGGCCGGAGTGGCTATGACGCGCGGGAGAAGCGACTATTGAAATTCAAGAAAAGAAAATGTAAACACATGAGTTGCAGAACAGGAAATGGAAAGACTTATCTCATTCGAGAGATGCTGTCAAAGGATTATGTGATTTTCAATTACATGTGTGGAAACACTTTATTCGGCAAAATCCTGGCGTGGTTAGGTCTAGCAAAATGTCGCGAATGACAGCAGATTGAAAAAGAAAACTCCGATATATCGTATAATAAGATCTTCAAGGGTGGGTTGTGTAGGGATGAAACATTTATTTCGAAGAGTTACAGTTGGGTGTGGAGCCGTCCGCCTTATTGTATTGTGTACTGTATTTTGTACGGTGAGCACAATGACCAACTCTATGTACAATATGTATGTTGTAACGGCCTTCAAAATCTCCAAGAGGCAAGAGGAAAGAATCGGTCGTGTGCACGGATTCTAATGGCGCGTATATTTTTTTTTGTTAAATTTGCAACTTAATTAAAAATACACAATGTGTGAACCTACGTCAGTCATTAGAAAAACGATTATTATTCAGCTCATACGAAGTGTGGGAGCCGAGGCTGAAAGTAGGCCGAGTGATAAAAAATGAACTAGATTTAACATTAACTACAAGTAACAGATCTTGAAGATACATTAGTTTTCTTAAAAGGATTCAAATTGGATTAGTATGCATTGCAGTCTGTTTCAAAATTCAGGAAGAAGAGGAAATTTCAAAGTGCTGTGATGCACTCGTACGTTATAATGAAAATCTTCAGGTACTGTGTAGGTACCTCGTAAAGAAAAGTGGTTATAAATTGACGACACAGTGTTTATAATAAAGTTTGTGTATGTATTTACGTACATCTACACTATTTTAAGAATAATTAATAAATAAAAACATGTGGTACAAGATGTCGGAAAATTAGTAGAAAATATATATAACACACAGGCCATACAGAGCTCATATTTACATATAGGTACCGGTTTTTTGTGATATAACTACACATTCTTTTAAAACAGAGATGCGAACGCAGTAAACGTGTGGCATCAATATTCTTACTAATTTCAATTTAAGCTAAACGCCTGTGCTATGAAAATAGGACTAACTTGCTGGTTTCCTGGAATGGGGCTCGAACTAACGACCACTCGATCACTAGGCAAGGTCGTAACCACTACACCAAGCTCCTTATTAAGCTCTACTAGATACTCATATTTTTATGTTTTCCAATGTCATGTGTGCATTTATGATAGATACAGAGTTAAGTATTGTATTATCTAAAAAATTGAACTTATGTATATATTACTTATAAGAATACTTATCTTTGGTAAATAGCTTTTGTAGTATAAGTACAATGTTCAGACATTGCGTTAATATATTTCATGGACAGTGAATGGTACCCACCCAGGACCATTCTAAGAGAGCAAAAGCTTCCTTATCAGTCCTACTCAATCGTCCCCAGGTTGACATTTTTTAATACTACTTTGCAAGATCAGCGGTCGTATAAACCACCGCGTGACCGCACGGCGGCAGGAACAAACCGTTCACTGTTAAATAAGTCTTTATTTAAAAAAATATACACGAAATAAAACAAACAACCAAGCAAAACAGAATTAAATACAATGTTAAAACAAAATAATGAAAGTAACAATAACAAGATAATTAATTAAATATCCCGCGGTAGCGGCAGTGGATGGCTTGAAGAAGAAGGGGATAATAAATGGCGAACAAAAAGAAAAACACGATGACTTCCGGCAGCGAAGTCAGAATCGGCAGAAAAACAAATACTCAGTGCAGGAGCAGCACTCAACAGAGGGAAAATAATTCCGTTCTGCCCGTAAACAATATGAAACTTACCTAGACGAAAAAAACGAAAAAATAACTCCATGATCTTCTAAGGATTTCTCAGCGGGACACCCACTGTCTGACAAAGACCGGAAACATCCGAAGTGCTTTTCATTCCTTACCAGGACGTCGTTTGAAGGACGACGCCCTGGTACTAAAAACACCCCATTCTCATTCAAACTCTCTATCGAATCCTCTCTCGCGTCAGACATTCCCATGCATTCCCAGAGGATATGTTCTACTGGGCCACCTGGTCACATACGTACTCGTGGACACAAAATATGTTAAAACAAAGCTTATGTTCTGCTCCGCCGCTTTGCACATCGGGTACTAATAGGTCACCGTCCATCTAATTGACCGGCTATTTAAAACATTTACAGGTACACCAATATACTCGAGTGATTTATAAGTCACTCGAGTATATTGGTGTACATACGCATTCACACTAATTCATTTGAATCCTTACATGGAACGGTACCTACCCGAGGTACGTTGTTGAATAATTTAATTGTATTGATCTGATATAAAAAGTCAACAAATGGTAGCTGTAGCAATTCCGACCAGCGATCAAAACAGATATCTCCTATCTTCAACAGATGGTTAACTTCAATGATTAACTTTCACAAGAATATAATACTTCGTGTTTGCATTAATAACTATATGAGTGACTTAATTAAAAAGATTTGTGATAGTTTGATTTTAATATTGGATATTTCTCCCCTTACGAGTATATGTTAAACATTATTGCAGGTATTTTTAATATTTAACTAGTTGTATTATAATTTAACTATTTGATTGTAAAAATAAAATGCAAATAACGTACCAGTCTGAAGATGGCCGCGGTAGGCTGAAACCGGTATGGTAAAACAATAATAAATAGTGAAAAAAAGTTAAAAATCGTTTGAATCAAATTATTAAATTGGAATTCCACCACAAATCAACAGGTTCAAAATTAGAAATTTATTCATTCGAGGACCTTTGAAATTATCAATACGAGATTTTAAGAATATTAAAATAATATTTACAAAAAAAAATGAAAAGACATTCTGATTATTACTACATTCTGGAATGTCACAGAAATTATAGAAAACACGATAAAATAACAATAAACAATTAAAACAAAAATATTGAAACCGGTGTTTGTAAATTTTTTTGCATGCCGAGATCGTATACATCGTGCACATGAATATGTTTAGAGTGACAATATTTTTTGAATTTTTTAACGTAAAAATAATTGTCAAGGTGTGATTTTTAAATAATCCGAAATAATAATTCAATCGACAGTAAGACACTTTTGATTAATTTTTTTTCATTATCAACATATTTTCTTTGTTTATTACATATGTCAAACTACACAGCAGTTGTACGGCGGTTCGAGCCTCGTCCCGGGAACCAGCCAATTAGTCCCACTTTCGTAAAACAAACGTTTAAGAATATCGACGATTGAAAAATGAAACGTGACACATGTTCCATTATGTGTTTCCTCCAAAATATCAAAACATTTATGAAATGATTTGGCAATGTAGTATATAATTAAAAAGTTTTCAAATTGAAATTGTTTTATATTATGTACATATTTGTTTATTGATTTAATAAAAATTGTGTTTTCTTTATTAGTTTATGCGAGTAAGAACTCAACAATTTATAGTTTAAATATTGAAAATTTTGAATGAAGAAATGTTTAGAATGCACATGATATATTGTAATTTTATATTTTGTTTGGCAAAAATAAATCTCGACAAGTATAAAAGGGAAGAGTCTTAGATAGGCATTTTCGTAATATTTTTCAAAGCAGTAATACGTAGCTTCGTGTCTGTAATTTTATATTTTTATTCCTTTTTGATCGCTATTTTTCGAAGAATTTTCCTTTTGTCGTTTAACTTATAAATTTCATTTCGTGTTTTGATTCCTTGTTTCCTACGATAAAAGAATTGGTGGGTTCCAGCCAGGATCCAGGAAGATATTTGAGAGTCGTGTAGACATTGATCATTTTCTTTTCCCGGGGCTGGAACGATCAATATGGATAAAAAGCTCCAATGTGAAAAGATATGACAGTAACAAAGTATCTTACGTCAATATTATTTATAATTTAATTTCAGTTTACTTTGGTAAATGTTATTGAAAAATGCAAAGGATAAATCCTTCCTAAGAAGGAAAAAATAAAGTCAAAGAAAAAAAATTAAAGGAAGAATCCTTTTCCGCAGTGGCCGCAGGAATGAAGTAGGTTTCGAATATGTATGAAAATTTGCTTTCTCTAGGTCCAATATAACCGAAGTTACGAAGTTTATAACGGCCGCCATTTTAAAGCAAGATGGCGGACCAGGCTAGTCAAATTAAATTAAACTAGATGATCAATATATCAGAACAGTTTTACTGAAATAAGAAGAGCACTATAAGATTTGTTCCCCTATAATTCGTTATACCTATTTCATATTTTACATTTAATGATAAACATTTAAACGATTTGTGGTTTCGACATCTTCGTTCGTGATAGAAAAAAGTGCATTGAAATCTTCACCCTGAAATTGGGTTATATGACCCTCTGAATAAGATAGAAATTCTATCGAAATCTGAAATATTGAGCAGATCTTTCTTTGACGGTAGAATTCTAACCCATACCATTTTTAATCTCGCCAGATATTATTAATACGCGGTGAAACATGCTTCGGTGATTTTTTCTATTATCTATTTTTTCAAGTGTTTATAAAACAGCCATCTTTTTAACATGAAATGTTTCATGGTTTGAGCTTTGAGCATCTGCGCGGGCGGCGCCGGGACTTTTAGGACAGTGCATATTTATAAATGGAGTATTTAGACAAATCTGATTTTTCGTTTAAATTAAATCATAAAAAGTAATGTTATTTCGGAAGATGCCACGTATAAAAATGCAAAGGATTGTCTAAAAAAAAAAACAATGCAGTCAGTATTTTAAAACCATGTTCGCGGCTTTATAACTGCGCCAGTACTCAATCGGAACAATTCATAATCTATACCTATAAAACTCAATGTCTGTCTGTCTGTTCTCTATACAAATCCACACCGTTTGTCCGATTCGATTCAAATTTTGCATATTTATGCTTTAAGACACGGCGGGTAATATAGGCAACATTCCCCCCCTATTATCTTGCCCCTTCCCCTCCCCCTGACATATTTTCGATGCAAATCTATACCGTTTGACCGATTGGACTCAAAATTTGGAAACTTATTCTTAAAGTCTCGGCGGGTAACATATGCGACATTTCCCCCCCTTTATTTTAACTCTCCCCCCCCCCTGATATATTTTCGATGCAAATCTGTACCGTTCAACCGATCGGACTCAAAATTTTGTAACTTATTCTTTAGGACTCGGCAGGTAACATAGGCTACATTTTCTCCCTCCTCTTTTACCCCTTCCTCTCCTCCTGATCCGCAAATCTATACCGTTCGACCAAACTTTTTAAACTTATTCTTTAGGACCCGGCGGGTAACAAGGTGACATTTCCTCCCTCCCCTTTTACCTTTTCTCCTCCCCCTGATATATTTTCGATTTTCAAATCTATACCGTTCGAATCAAACCTTTGTTTCCCCCCACAAATTTACTTTCAACATAATATTTAACCCGTGCAACGCCGGGTACAAACAGCTAGTATTTAATGTTTTTCTTACGAATTTCCCACTCGACAGTCACCCTAGCAACATTACGATTCCGAAATGTTATTCTGTAAATGGAATTAAATTAAAACTGTAATGTTGCTATTGGCCGTGTCCGTGACGTCAGGCCGTGCGTCACGCCTGCGTCACGGCGGTGATTTAAAGCGAGGCAGCTCGGTGTGTTCCACAACCGAATTTACAACGAATTTTTTGCTTGTTCGTGCGCCGAACCGGGCTCGTTCGTATCGGCCATTTTCTTAAAGGCCCGTCGCGAGAATAAAGAGAAGTATTGCCGCCAGAACATTGTTATATTGGCGCGCCATTTTTATCGTGACGCAGATAAGAGAGCTGTTTCAATATTTGTACAGTAATGTACAGGAACGTTTGTAACTATCGGGTGTACCGCGAGGATGTGTCAACACGGGAAGGCGGCGCCCACGGGGACCGGCGCACATAAATATTATTAACGCCAGCTTGACATTTTCAAAAAAAAACATTTTTTTTCGTTACTTCACCTTATAGCTTGAAGATTTAAGAAGCAATTTGTGTCATCACTCGTTCAAAAATTGTAAAATTGGCCGAGTTATAAAAATATTAATTTAAAGCTCTGCAGCGTCAAGGTGAACTTTTAAAAGAATTTCATTATTTTTTTAATTTTTCTGGAAATTCTCTTTTTCTGATTGGTGGAGAAAATATCCCAAAAACTAGTAAGCCGATTTTGTTCAAATTTTGCACACATCTTCCTAATTACATCACCTACGCTTATTTCGATAAAATGCGACGTTTGTTTATCATGCATTTTTAACTTATTTATTTTATCTCATTTGCACAAAAAAAAAAACATTTTTTTCGGTATGCTACGTCATAGAAATGACATTTTTTTACAAGAATATAATTAACTTTTTACATCCACTCAAACCTTGGCGACATGATTACCTCCACCAGCTGTGTGCAAGGACCTTTGCGGGACAGCACAGCACACAACTCCGCCATTTTTAAAATAATTTATTAATGAAAAATATTAACCAATGTACCTATGCCGTAAACAATGATAATAAAATAAATTTTGTAAGTGCACTGTACATAGACAATGCACTGTGTAATAGGTTGTCACCATCATACAACCATGAGAAAATTAAGGAAAACCGCTTAACCTTTCTGTTTCGGTACTGGAAAATCTCGATTATTGCGTTATTACCTACTGCTAGAAAAATCGAATGTACGCAAAATTCTACATTAATATTTTATAATAGCTATGTCCGGCCACGCGTTGCTGTGGCTCAGTCTTGTTAAAAGTCTTGGAAAAGAATGAACAGAGAAAGCACACGTTTCTAATATGTTTAATTTTCCGACGCTTGTGGGTATTCAATTTTGCTGCTTTTCAAAAAAAAAACATCTTTTTACCTGTCACAGATGTGACATCTGTATAATAGTATCTAAGTATATAAAAAGTAGTAGGCATAATTCGTCAAACAAAGCAATAGCACTAATTACCACGACTCTTGATAATTTCGGTAAAGACCGGATGCGCTAAAGCCTGAAGCGAATATAAATAGTTTCTGTAACAAAAAATGCCGCATGCAGTTATGATTCGTAATCCGAGTTTTAAAAGCTTTTAAAAATACAACCACTCTAACCCTCCTACGATACGTCAAGTACTTGGAGTGCGCGAGTCAGATCCGGTGTGCCCTCCACCTACACACCACACGCGAGCGCTGTACAGAGTACAGATCTATAGAGCATTTTGTCAATAGTCGTGCAGAGATAGAAAATCACTTGTTAAATAATATAATACATATAAAATAAAAACAAACCAAGAATTGCGTCGGATATTTTTATTACACTAAAGAAGATATTTTAATTACAAATATAGTTATGTAGATGTGAAATTCATATTCAAAAAAGGCCTCTTAGGAAATGCAATATATTAAAACAAGTCAATAATAATATTGTGGTATTCTGTATCGCGACCGATAGGAGGCCTTACAAACGTACCCGACAAGCGGGACTAAGAATGAAGAGAACGAAGTCGGTGCGCGTTCAGCCATTTATACGCGTTTAGCTTTGTAACCTCAAATAACTCGCAAAATTGTAGCCGCTTGGTGTAAATCTCGAATCATACGAAATAAACTAAAGTGAATATATCCACCTTGAGTATCTTATTCTGGCTACATTGTTCTTTTTTATTTGTTTGTCACACGTTACACTACACCCCTACACACATTGCAGCACATACACGGAAGACGGGAATATTACGTGGGTGGAGTCGGACTTCTTCCTCCCACCCCACAAATCGGTGACCATCACCATCAACACAAAGTCTGTAACCTGTCAACAATGCACTGGACATTGGACAATCCAGTATAATGGAAAACCATATAAAATAGTAAAACAATATAATTTTCGGATATCGATATACCCCTAATCTTATTTTTTATAATTCACTTTTAATTACGCCTTTTTCTTCAGTCTGAATACTCTGAATTTAGTCAATTTGCCGGTACCTCCGCATTTATTGGGTCGACCAGCGATGTTCCACAGTGTAATTGTGTATTGTAACAGATACAAAGTCTGCCTTTATGTAAAATTGTTTATTGAAATATTATTTTTGTACTAGCCGTACCTACGCCCGCGACAAATCACGGAGGAGGCGTAAATTAATGGTTCGCATCTTAACTAACCCCTGCTTTATGCCCGGTGACGTATAAATAGTATAATTTTTACGGGAAACGGAGCAGCGATGATGGTTGTGTCGTGTAGTCGCTGCCGTTCGCGCGTTCGAGATTCGAGCCTCTCTAAAGCCGTGTAATTTCAGAAAGTTGTGAACTTAAGGGACAACTTATTTTTCCTCTTGACCCGATTCTCATTTTATTTGAGATCGCCCCTCCTTACTTTTCTTTACACAATTCGCAGTCATCAACTGGGCATTTTTCAGGCCACACTACTCTACCACGTGGTGCTGGGTCGACCTCTACCCCTTTCTGTCTCTTGTATTTTGAGTGTGGTGTGCAGTGCATGATCTCCATGCCTCATTATCTATATGGTCATATCATTTCAGTTTCAATTCCTTCGCCTTTTCAGTAACAGCCTTCGCAGTAACAGGGACCACTCTAAAACTACCCCTGATATGCTCATTTCTCACTCTGTCAAGCCTCGTTACACCCCCAGACCATCTGAACATCATCATTCATTTCATTTGTGTAGAGTTTTTGCTTGTGCACCTTCTTTACTGTGTAGCATTCTGAGCTGTTGATCATTGTAGGTCTTACTGCAGTTTTGTATACAAAACCTTTCCCCACAGGTCTAGGTCTTTTCAAATAAGCTTGCAATTGAGTTAGTGTGGGTACAGTGCGTAATACGCGCATTGTTTCGTTGTGTTAAGTTCACCGATACACCCCTCTCGTATCCGTAAACTTAACATAACGAAACAATGCCCACAATAACTCAATTGCGAGCTTATATGAAAAGACCTATATACGATTATCGCATAAAATTCCAGTGAGCGATCTCCATTACTGCTTCGTTATACGGGTTCTGTGGGTAACGTCAGCGTCAATGTTTGCATCGGCTGAGAGAACTGAGCCTAGATACTCAAACATTTTCGTAGTTTCACTCCTTTGATGTATACGGGCTGATCTGTTTTTATCGTGTTACTGTATATGCATTTCATGTATTCCGTTTTGCTTCTGCTAATGCGTAGACCATGGCTTTCTACGGGACAAACGGATAACGACATTATTATATTTAGATTAGATAATTTTATCGCTGTGCGGATGCACGCAATCGCGGATGGTTGTAGGCTATCGTAGGATGTTTAGTTAACAAAATTGTATGTATTGCTTTCCTAATGACTTGCATGACTAACAGTACTTGCACGTTAATCTAATTTTATTATGTCTGTTTGATATTAAAATAAAAATAAACTAATATCATTAATCCATACGCTATAATTTAATTTAAAATATGTGTATATGTTATATAGATAGTGTGTAAATTTCTATTATATCTAATATAAATATGTAAACATTAATTCGTAGTCACTGTATAGTTAATGTATACATTATCGAAATTTAACACTTTTTTCTGTAACCTATAGGTACGTATATGAAAACAGCGTTAGGAAAGGTTTGAATCTACATCTATATTGATTAAGATAGTATAATAATGAATGATATAATAACGTTATAAAGTATTAATAGATAGCGAATAGTGCATTCGGTCGCCACTAGTCACGATTATGGGTTGTATGGGAGCGGTATGAACCGGAATAAGTAGATAAAGGAGTTATTGATTGGAGGGCGGGCGGGTGGTCGGTGCCCCCACCCTCCCCCGGGTCAGAGAGGGCGCGCGTGGGGCGCCTGTTGCTAGGGGACCCAAACAATGCACTTCCGAACTCAACTGATATTGTGAAGATCACGTACAAACGGAAGCCCATCACAATACAATTCACACAACACGCTGTGAAATCAGTCACACTTGACACGTAAAAAAGATTGCGTTGATTTGCGGATTTTTCGTCATTTTTTTTAAGATATGTTTTTTGTCAACATTAGGTACGACTGAATTATGATTTAGAGGTTATAGTTTTAAAATAGAAAATATATATGATAAATATACCATCGACCTGTTTCTAATCCCACGTAAATCAACATTTTAATGTAACATTTTTCTGGGGAACGATATGTCTAAATATTTATTTTTCAATATTTACACTAGCAAATTCTTGTGTTCATGGGTGAGACTAAATGTGTAGTTTGATACAAATAGTGTACAAAAAACAGAACTGACAAGTGAGATTTTTTTACTTGATTATTAGAATTGGCTGTGAACTCGAATAACTAAGTGTCATGGAATAATAAGTTTTTAGATTTTTCTTGCTACACATTTTAAGTTTTCAAAAAGCAAGAACATGTATTGAAGTCCAGGGAATTAGAATTTGAAATTGGTTTGCAAAATGTAGGGGAAATCAGACAGTTATGGGACCCCGACAGTTATTGGACAAGGTGGTAGTAATGTAGCAAAAATAAGCATATCCATCGGTAAAAATTTATGAATATTTTAAATAGAAGTCACCCTACTATATATATACTAACCATTGTTAATATCATCTTTACCGACCGCACAACGACAATGTTTAAAATAAAATATTTCTGACATGATGACAAATTTCTTGGTGGACACGGAATTTGTTAAGGAATTCACAAGAGATAATACATTTATTAGAGGTTATTGTGAATTAGTTTATTAGTATTTAATTGTTAATGTTAATTAGTATATCAGTATATGAATTCCATTACATTATGTTGTTGATTTTAAAACAATAAATGTAATATAAGTATTTTTTTAGAAGGTGTCTAATAACTGGACCCGCCAAAGACTTTTTTTCTATTATTGGACATTCATTTCATTTCTAAAAAATTAAAAAATTCTATAATATGTGAAATGACAATCGTAATATGTGAAATGACAATCAAAATGAAGAATAAAGTCGAATATTCACAATGGAAATCATTTTTACATGCAAGATGTATTCCAAAAAGCCATGCAATTCATATCCCTGATAACTTATGTGTATGTCATATTTGTTACAATGTGGATACTGATGATAATGGAGACCAAAGTGATTAATCAGTAGATAAACTATATGATTTAATTTGGAAAACAAATTAAACTTGCATTTCTCTTTCATAACTGTAATTTCGGTGTCCAGTAACTGAAAAATTTGTCCAATTACAATTTATTTATTTCCAAATTACTTTAACTTATATTTAAAACTGATGTTTATTTAAAAACTTATAAAATGATTGAATAGATGGTATTTATTTCAAAGCGCAGATTCATTTCCTGGAATTTAGGCACTCAATCAAAGAAAAAAATGTCTTAAGTGTCCCATAACTATACGGTATCCACTATTTCTATATTTTTTTCATATATTAGGTCCTTACATATGAAATTGGCGTTTAGTATGGGAGGAACATAAAGCCGATTTTTTTATTATTATAATATATTTATTTAATCAAAGTATGTACCATTGCTATCTATGCACTTTTGCCATCTCATAGGTAGTTCATCGATCCCTTTACTAAAAAAACCATTCGGACGGGAATCAATAAAATCTTTGAAGGCGGTTTGGACTGCCCCATCGGAGTTGAATTTTTCCTTTGCAAGAAGTTATCCAAATTTCGAAAAAAATGGTAATCTGTTGGGGCAAGGTCCGGAGAGTACGGTGGATAGACTTCCAATTGAAGCTCCTCTAATTTGAACAGTGTTTAGCGTTATCATGAAGCTAGAGCGATGGGGTTGTTTAGCAGCTTTTTCCATCATGGTTTGCAGCTAAATAGACATAAAGATTTAAGAAAGCTGTAGTATCCACCAAACGCTCACAAGTAACTTTTTTGGAGTCAATTTTCGCTTGGGGCATGGTTTGGCTGGTTCGGCAGGGTTCAGCCATTGCGATGAGCGCTTCCGATTATCGTACAGGATCCACTTTTCATCACAGGTAATGATTCGAAAAATCCCTTCATTAAGTAATTCAATGCAAGTGGATTAAAGGTTAGACTGGATTTGCCTTCAATTCTTCATTATCAACTTTGGGGCCGTCCACAGGTCGAAATTTCCAGAACGAAAACGTTGCCAAAAACGCACTGATACACATCATTAATCCTTCGAGTTTCTGCAGCACTTTAAGCAAATAACGGATATTTCAAGTTTTTCATTTTGGAGTGACGCAAAGAAAAAAATAACAGTTCTAGAATATGTCCACAACGAGCCAAGCAATATTTTTTCATTTGTACACATTTCATTTCTGTTGTACTATATAGTATTATATTATTAAATTGTTAATTGTAACTGCCCCAGAACAGGTTTAACCTAGTGGGGCGTTATAAGCTAATGTAAAAAAGTGTATTTGTAATTGTGATAATACATATAAATAAAAATATGAAAACAAAATTAAATAAAAGGTTAGACTTTTGTGGGGCTACAAATATGCCGATGATACGTATTTAAGCAAGGATTGGATGGAAATAACAGTTCTAGAATATGTCAACACAACGAGCAAGCAGCATAGAATTATGATTGGTCACTAGATCATATTATCTACAAAAATTATTCAGTACTAACAATACACTTGAAATAACAATCCATGTAATGACATGTGCACCAACTTCTTAGAGTTTTATTAGTCGAATATTTTACAAGTTAAGATGTACTAAATGCAAAACCAGTGTACCCGTTTAGATTATATAATCATTTTTAAAGTTTATAATTTAATAAAATAAATCTACAGGTCGTATGATAGGTATTGAATATTTATTTCACTGAAAAAGCACAATTGAGA
The DNA here is from genome assembly GCA_016648135.1 of Agrypnia vestita. Lineage (NCBI taxonomy): Eukaryota > Metazoa > Arthropoda > Insecta > Trichoptera > Phryganeidae > Agrypnia > Agrypnia vestita. The sequence goes on along the minus strand of JADDOH010000117.1, from coordinate 32,016 downwards.
AAATATTGCCGTCTAAATTGAGAATAAGTTTATACGGGACAACCAACTTCGCGAGCACGATTTTCAGCCATTTCGTTATAAGTAACGGTTAGCCCTTGGAACATTTTTTTTAACAAAACGCATTATGGGACATGCTTCTGGTGCCATCTTTGGGGATATCACAGAAGCTGGAAAGATTTTATTTGGCACATAATTCCAACTTTAACGAATTACCGATAGCACATAGATTTTTTTTGCACATTTAACTTTTTTTTGGCACTTAGTTCAAATTTTACTAGGTGTATTTATTTTGCAACATTTAATTTTCGTTCGGACGACCTTCACAGCTTGCCGGACTAATCTGAGTGCGTATTACATCAAGATTGAGGATAAATTGAGACATATATATTAACGCTACACTATACAGGCGCGTCCTGCAATTACTGTCGCTTTAGATCGATTCAATCTATAATAACCTGCAGGTCCCGGGAATTGTTCGGGTTGTGGGCGGGGAGGGGCGTGGGATCACCCACCACCCACCCTTCGCCCACGCGGGGTATCTAAACACATGTTAAAAGCTGCACATTATATGCACAAATATTTCACTACCATGTGGCTGTTAAACTTAAACATAATATGATTAATAAATTATTTATCATCGAGACTGGATTTTAAAATATCAAAGAAATAACCTGAAATCTTATAAATTCCCTCATAATTCCTTACTCGATCCATTAACCATTGATAATGGTATCTACACGTGTACCTACCTATACAATAATTGAAACCTTTTTAACATGGAAATATTTTTAATGGAGAGTGCTATTTTATCGTCCGTGACATGAGTTTCTGGGCTATTCTGACGTGTATCTCCGACCTCTATGGCTGACGTTTCATAAGGAATATATAACGCAACACACTATCATCGACACGGTATTGCCAGTAGGTTCTTGATGTAACATTAACGCTTACACGTCGCATCAGCGACATCAGACCTCATGATGGACCCTGCAATAAGATCCGAAACGTCGATAAGAGAGGTCGCAGGCATACACCATAATAGTCCTAAAAATATAACACAAATATTCTGAAAAGTCGTAAAAACGTAAGAACTTTGCTAGTGGTATTTTATTATTTCTATGATTCAACCGTATTATATGTCTGTAATTTACATTCATAACCTTATTCTTGCGGATAATTATTCTAAAGTAATTAAGGTTTACAAGAAATAAGTATTTTGTGGGGTTAAAGTATACTAAAATATTATTAAATTGATAAACATGTCCACGCTTCAATTCACAACACCGACATTATAAAATTTATGGGGCATGAATTACAATCGTTTATTTGATTCAATAAATAACTACTAGTACCACACGAAATAGCGAGCCAGAAATCAATTTCAGGATCCAAATAGCAATGGCGATATGTGTCGCCTCACCTCAGTATGAAAAAGAAAAAACACGTAATAATCAAATGTAGCAGAAAACAATATGCTAAGCCGGTTGCCAGGTTCTGCCGGATGCTGTAATGGTCACTTTGCGGCCAACCGAGACCAGTACTTCCGGAATTGATAAAACACTTTTAAAAAAATGTGTCTATTCCCATTTGTACAAAGTCCAGTGAAAGATCGCCGTCCGGCATTAGCGCAAAGTAAAATCTCGAATGAGTATATAAAGTTTTCATGCTTGTTTATCAAAACATTCTGAACTCCCATAAAATAATAATATTCATGCACATATTAGGAAATTGCAGATTTCCAGTATAAATATCATTGCAATCTAATTAAGGATGAGGGCTGCATGTCGATTGTTTGGTCATGGCCCTACAAGGATGTGTCGTGTACTGATAAATGTCAGTATTATTTGTGAACGATATTTATGCGAGAAAGAGATAAAGTTATATGACCGTGCCCACGCTAGACAGTAATGGAATAATGCACTTGACGCATGCTATCGGTTATGTACACCGCGCGTAGTGTGTTCGGGTATGATCGATTGATTTCTAAACCTTTCTAGTAATATTTAATGATTATATATTCTATATTGATATTTTATGCTCCCTACAGTTTCGTGACATTATTAAGATGGGATAACCTTCATTCTTATTTAATTACCCATCCATAAAATAATTAAACGTTAAAGAAATGTACATACTATAATATTGTAATAATGAAAAAAAATTATTTGCAATAGATCCGTCAGTGGCCGACTGTACTTACAGTACCGTCAGTAAAATATTAATCTATATGTTCGTATTACACATATGCAAATAAACTCAAAACTAAAATCATTATATTGATAACACTAAAGAACATTTAGTGAGAACCCTGGTGTGTGTGCATATTTCTTACGGCTCTGAGATCTGGAGAGAAGCAATGATCGGGGCGTTTGAAAGGTGGTACTGCATGCGTCTTCTTTGCATACCTTGGAAGATGCACTAACGTTACGAAAAAGAAGAAAATCAATCGAATCATAAATTTTATTGTTTGGTTTTTCGATGACTTTAATACAATTTCCGATGGAAAATATAAACTTTTATTGAGGGTTTAAAGGAATCTTACGAACAGCCTTTATTTTGCCATTTATTATACTGCGAGTACTAACGGTAAAAGTAATGAAATGAGAATGGAGCAGTTTATGGACATGAAGGGTATTTACGTTGAAAGTGGAGTACAACAGAATAGGTAATGACCGAGTCGTAAAGTCAAGGGCGGCGGATCTAATGAAAATGTTCCGATGAAAGTCCGATGTATTATATACATACATATTATGTTAGTATGTATACTGACAAGTCCTTACAGATGGATACTAACAACACAAACATGTACATATCTGGAAAAAAAAAACGAGCGAGCCTTACAGTAGTCGTGTATGATGTGTAACATTTGATATCTCACAATTAAAAATATCAATTGAGCATTCGTTTAAATGCAAGCAAATAGATGGCGGTAGTGTGCCGTTATACATATTGTATGAAAACTTTGAATAAACATTTAAAAATAATCACATAAATTACATAAAATTTGAGAATGTAAATTATAAAGGGTATTGTTTACATTAACGTAAAAAAAAGTATTTATTGGATAGTTTCGAAGATATAAGCCAAAATATATCAAAGTTACAACATCCACACGCTTGACACCAGACGCGCAGCATATATACAAAATCAGAAACGTTGAATGTTGGAAGTGTGCGTCTTCGCTGTGATGGCACTTGCTGGACATTGATGTGTTTATAAACGATGATTTTTTTCTATCGCGCTAATTGGTCAAATGAAATTACGCGCTTCCCCGGCGTCTTATTTCCTGTTACGCATTTCCGTCATTTTTCACGAAATCACTGCCACAGATTGCAGGAAAGTGAGAGGAAAGATGTTACACATCAAAAAAAACATAACACATTTGTGTTTTTGTGCTTCTTTTGACCTTGAACATTTCAACTTAGGACAGAGGAGTATCGATTTATTTTCTCTGATATTCGGCACTTTTGGACTAGGGAGGAAGTTTGCGTCTTCTAAAGCAACTGTTTAAACTTTATGGTAGAAAATTAAATATCAATACATTTTTTTTCACCCACCGATCGATGGCTTATGGTCGGTTGTATCAACTTTGATTATAGTTGGTTTAAACTGTGAATCTCATTGCGTCATCAAAATCGTTTTTATTAAATTTTTCGGCATGTTAGTATCGGTAAGGGCTTACCCTGTCCGCAATCCATGAAACAGTACTAAAGATACATCACCTACCCATCTTTGCAATATCCTGTGGTATATATATATATATATTTATTTATTTAATTTATGGTACAAATAACAGTTCTTATATATACATATCAGAATAAACTTTTTTTTTTAAATACTTGGTAGTCACGTAGACCTCATCAGTAAAGAGAAGCTCTTGAGTCTGATGAGGGAGCCACAGTTCTTATTCCTTATTATAATATATAGGCACATAGTATATACAAATTATTTATTAATACACTAAAAAAGGTAAATTGATAATGAAAGTATTGGAGTTACTTTGAAAAAAGCTATAGGTTTAAATGATTTGTGAATTTAAGTTTGATTTTAGGAAATTTTTAATTTTTTTGACTAATATGAATTAATATAAATGTAAAGTTATTAAGACCCGATGTTTGATGAGACGTATAAAAAAATATTGTCAACAATGCCTAGCGACAAAATTAATTTAGAGTTAGAATCAATTTCTTCCGACAAAGAAGTATTGTTCGAGGTTTCAGTAAATTACTTTTCCTGTAAGGGATTTCTACGAATCAAATCAGTTATTCGTCAGAAAAAACAAAAAACAATTTTAAATATTTACATTTTTTATTATATTCTTAGAATCCGTTGATCGTCAGAAAAATTTTTGGTATCCTGCATAATATTGTATAATGCATATCGACAAATTGAATAAAAACAATTTAATCATTTGCATAGAGTTTTTATGGTAAGCTAAAGAACTTAATTATAAAATACTTTTATTATAAATCCTTAGGGATATTGGGCATAACTGATTACTTTGTTTAAATTCTACATAACACAATTTAAATAAATGCGGCTATCAAAGCGACCACAAGTGATAATGAGTTCAGTCGATATTTTATTAATATTTTTGATTTTGTGTGCAAAAAAATCTTTTGTGAATTATTTAATAATTATGTATTCAAGATCAATCCTTAAAAATGATTCAAGGACCCCCGTTAGTGTGTATATGAAAGTGGACCAAGCGAGAATTGTGTAAACAACACTAATGTGAAAAACAATCGACGAAAATGCAAGTCGATTGATTTACTAACACAATTTTAGCAAAAACAAGTGAAATAAACCATTGTAAAAGATCCTTTGAGTTTATGAAAAATTATGTTGTTGAATCGTACCCTCTTGCGGTCCACCCCCGACCTACCCCCCCCCCCCCCCCATACCCCACCACCGCGATTCTCCGTTCATCCCCTTTCGTTAATTCTCGTCCGCGAGAAATCATAAAACGTTATGTCAGCCGGCTTCTGTTCGACCTTTAAGTGGATTTTAATTTAACGGTAGAATATTTAAGATGACATTTCGAAATCACGGAGCTCACCGTATAAAAATTATGGAGTATATACCTTCTGCCGGTACGCATTGTTGGATTTTAAACATGAAACGATATTTAATGGACTAACAAATTCGGAACGTAAACAAAAAGACTTTTCTTTACCCTTTCTTACTCTACAATTGGCACGTGCTGTAAGATGTCTTGACAACTTAAGTGACCGTTACATAGCTGATATAAATAATATCTGTTATTTTTTTTTTTTATTCTATATAAGATACTGTAGGGATAGTCCAATGTTTTACGGAAAATAAGTCAATAATATTGAAAAAGAATGCAAACTTTGATGTCACTTATCTCCGTAACTGTCGACATTTCACCCAAAGTGTAAAAATTATATTATTATATTTTGTATGTATGTATATATTTATGTATATATATGTGTATGTATGAATATATTCATAATTAATAATTCTATTAATGTTCACTTTACCTATACGAGTATGTTGAAAAAGCCCTATAGGGCGTTAATTGATAAATAATAAAATAAATAAAAAATTTGAAATCTGTTTATAGTATTTGCAATAAGTTTTTAGATCTCTATATTGGAGATGATTTTAATTTATTGAAAAAATGATACAATAAAAAATCAAAATATTTCTCTCTCGCCTCGTGATCCAAAGGTCGCGGGTTCGAACCTCACTCCAGACCAGCAAGTTACACAGTCCTATTTTCAAAGCACAAGTGTTTAGCTTAGTTTGAAAATAGTAAGAATATTGATGTGACACGTATTCCGTGTTCGCATCCCTATTAAAAATATATATTTTAAAGATTTTTTCACGTTGAATGCACGTGGTAGGTATAACATACTACAATTCACTAAAAGTATCAAATGTTAAAAATTCTACTACAGACAAGCATTTTTAGAAGAGAATTTAGTTGTCATGTGTTATCATCATCAACTACTCTAATTTCGAATGTCCGTCCGTAACTTACACGAATTAAAACAACGACACTAGCTATCCGCTAATGTGGCGCGGGAAGCCGAGTGCGGCACGTCAATACACGCGCGGCTCAGGCTGCATGGAAGGGTCGCGCCACCAAACTACACGGTCTTGACACGTATAATTCAATTTCGTCCCGTGATTTTTCACGGCTGTGCGGCTGGTAATTTATATATGAATAACTACTCAACTGTACCAATCAATTTGTTTAAATCAAAACGCGTTACATAAAATAGAAATAAATTAAATGTACAGTATCAAAAGTAAACGTCTGTGTTTAAATATAAGGCGAACATTTTATTAGCTTTATTCATAGACTACTTATAATTATTCACAGTGTCATAAATAAGTACGGGATGAAACACGGTGCAGCTGGGTATGAGAGATAGCTTATCGTCGTAAATGTAGGACAGGCAACATTGCGGGATTATTGACGGAGATATTGTGCAGCGTGCGTCATTCATCCAATGTTGTGCCATCAATCTTCATCTAAGTGCACATCACTTCATTGGCTTGGACGATGGCGGTTGCAAAAATTGTGATATTCAAATTACTACAGTCCAAAAGGGTTTGTTTCTTTATATGTTAATATAAGTTTTTAAATTGAAGATATTGGGAACTTGTATTGGGAAAAAAAGATGATGTGTAGGATTAGCAGCGAAAAATTAAGAACTATAAATATAATAATAATAACAAGCTTTTTATTCTTATCTTGTTTTTTGTATTGTGTTACACTTTGACTGCCTAACTAGGGATTACCTGTTTGAAGGCAGCCGGCTATTTGCAGAGCAAAAAGAATTTAAAAAATATAATTTAGTATCTATACATTACAATGAGCTCTCTCCAGTTCCGAAGCTCCAAGGCAGAGATGTCTTTGAGGACGTTGTCACTCCATCTTAATTTTGGCCTTCCTAAGCTCCTTCGCCC
>JADDOH010000117.1:0-25029 GCA_016648135.1 Agrypnia vestita | reverse complement strand
GACCCAGCCACCGAAGTCTTCCCAGTTTTATAAATTTTGTGACGTTTGGCTCCTTAAACAGAGTATAGAGCTCATTGTTGTAACGTCTGCGCCAAAGTCCATTTTCTAGAACCGGTCCGAAGATACGCCTCAAAAATATTTTTATTACAAAATATATAATAAATTTTTTAAATAAGCAAAAAATATTGAGAAGAAATACACATCATTACACAGGGTTACACATCATTACATTAGGGTTTTCTCAGATAGTTGTCAGATAGATATCGGACATAACTGTTTATATTTTTATGAACATGTAAAATTATAATACGAATATAACTGTGTTGGTAAATGGTGTTGTTTTTCATATTTAGATGCTTTTATTTAATTAAATTATCCCACGGGCATCACATTTATAAGTACGGATTTGTTTTCAAATTCACAATAACTTAAAAGATCTTCTAGAAAACTACCTAGAAGAATTTAAATTTGAAAACATATTTCAGAGAAAACAGTCATTGCACGATAGCAAATCGTTTAAAATCAACTTAAAATTGTATTTGTAAACAAAAAATGAATGTTTAAATTAAACTTGTTGGTTATCAAAAATATTACATTAATTAACTATTCAGTCAGAGAGATTCCAACCCCATTCATTAAAATAATATTTGACAAAACATTGAAAAGGAAAAAACCAAAAAAACAAGAAGGCCAAGAAAATTGTAAAACAAAATCTGAAAACTTATGTGTATTCTTATAATTAAGGAAATAAATACAATAAAAAATAGTCTTCTTGAAGCAATTTATGGAAAAAAAAAACTATGAGTGAAATAATCACTGGAAATCAATCAAGTATCTATCATCATAAATATACGAAAATAAATAGTCAGTGACGTCAAACAAATTCGCGGCAGAAATCTGAGTCTTGGTCTAAATAAATCGCGAATTCGAGTCTAATGTTTCAGACTGCGTCAATGCTCAATGAGCGACATCCTTACTTCTCGTTCGATCGCGGCATTTTCTACGAAATACTCAAATCGTAAAATGCTTTAAAAAATTCTCGGGAATGCAATTTCAATGACTTCAAATAATTAATTTTTTTTTTAAATAGTGTCATGAGTGAGACATGTGTATTAGTGTCCCCATGATTTTTTTTCAAAATTTGATTACACAATACCACTCAAAAGTTGAGTATTGACTAGCAGATTACGGGAAAAATAGTAAAAAAAATCCTAATGGGTACATCATATGAAAATACAAAAAAAAAAATTTAGTTCTATTTTTTACATTTTTTAACGCTTTTCACCTAATGAGGGTATTATCAATCTCTATCAATAAAGGGCGTGCAGTGAGAACAAGTAGCATGACTTTTAATTAAACATTATATTCGGAAAAAAATCGAAATTTAATATTTATTTATTTTAAAACTCCAGGTGGCTCACTACTCACTATTTAGAGAAATGTGGATAAGAGCTAAATTTCCCTAAAAAAACATTCTAAAAATATTGTGTAGTTCTTAATGAATGTGTATGCATCTGTTAGTTTTTTTTTATAAAGATTCTGTCATCCTTCAAAGATGGGAGCCAAACATTCAAAATAGTACGTTTCCAAGGAATCTACCGGAAAATTTAAGAGACAGTCATTGATGCTATTATAAAAAGGAATTTCTTTGCATACGTATATATTACGAGACCTGGAATGGATGTCAAGGAATATCACCATCTGTCCTTAATCACATCTCTGATGAAGAATTGATAGGAAGACTACTAAATAATAATAACTACTACGTCTACAAATTGTTGAATTTCTCTGTCACATACAAGCGGTAGAGCGGTGTGTTGGATTAGACAGAGTTATGAGGAACAGAATTGAATCCAGAATTCAGTTATCTTCTTTTTGCCATAAGAGTAGTTTGCTTTAGGATAGTACGTATTTAATATGAAAGTACTTTGTTTTATATTATTTAATAATAATATTTGGTGTCATAAAGTTTAGTTTTGGAGTCTTGTGTTTCCAGTTTTGGGTCTTTGTTTCATTGCATTCGAAAAGAAAACATATAAATAAAATACATTAAAACCGATAGTAGAAAAGTATTAGGGAAATATTAAACAATTAATAGATGTATCCTAAAACTAGACGGAAATATGCACATTTTGTACACTCATTGACATTGTACACACATTTGGTATTTCATGTAAATAGAAATTCTTTAAAAAAATATACTCCTCACATTGACGAGACACCCTAATATGTATGCTCAAAAATAGATACAGAACCCACAATGACAAACACGAGACACGATAGTGTGACGCACTTGATAATTGATTTCTTGTGGCTTTTGATATAAATTAATGTAAATTATCTTCCGGTAAATATACCTACGCGTATTTACGAGAAAACTGCTTCTCTTCCAAGAAAACTGCTTCTTTTCCAAGAATAAAACTTAGAGTGTTTTGAGACACATTAAATTAATTCAGTATTCTGTCTAAATATAAATAACTCCATACATTTATAAATACAGAGAAATCATGTTATTACGATGCTGCTATCTTGCTAGTATTTTATCGAGCTGATTTTAAAAAGGCTTTGCGATTTTCTGGTATGAGTTATATTCTGGGATATTCTGTCGTGTCCACGATTTTTCTGGCCAACATTCCGTATCAAAACAAGAAAATTTACACCGGAAGATTCTGAACAGCCGTGAAAACCCAAGAATATTTTCAAGGTTTGAAATTAATTACAGCTATTAAAAAACACTAATTTGGTTTAGGAGTAGTGAATTTTGAAATTAAAATGCCACTGCGAAGTGTGATAATAATGTGTTCATTAAGGTTTGCGCCGCGACGGAATTGAGGGAAACCACAAGTAAAAGCAAAAGATTTATCGTGTTTATGTGGAGGTGTTTGTACGTGAACACAATTTCGAGGAACGCGAACTTTTTACAGCCGACGAAATAGGTTAATCTCGTCTGTTGACAATGAATTATCCGAACTCAATGTTATGTGACGATATCGAAAGGTGAGTGTTCAGAGAAAATCGATACGCAATATGCTCGCACTCCAGGCTGTACCCGGCTGAATCTGAAAGGGTAATCACAGTCGGCCGCTATTCATTCCCGCGACCTCCGTCCAGACAGCCGCCCTACAGGGGACCACAATGACAAGGTTATGTTTGCCATCGACAAGTTCTTAAAGGGAGCATCGAGGGATGAGTTTCGTCGAGTCTTGCTGATTACTTTCTGCACTGATCCCTTCCGTTCATCACAATGCTAGCAATTATGATTAGGAAAAAACGATGCAGGGATAATACAATGTGTCGCATTCTACAATCCTTTTCTTCTAATAATAATCATCGAGATCAACAACAGAGTGGCAACGTGGCCACGCAAACTACATAAATTGTTTAGTAATTTGTAAGTATTAAAATACGTAATTGTGATGAAAAATTTTGTTCAACGCTGCAAAAGACCCTATTACTGAAACGAAACACGTCATAAAGACACCCAGGCTTGAGCAAATGACATGGATTAATTGTAACCTCACCGGCATTCGAATCCGGAACTCTCACTGGGCTACGAGGGCCGCCGTTTATATAAAAAAAGGTAAAAAGAGCAAGAACAGTGTGCCGCACAATGTGCAAAACACGCAAAACATAAATAATATTGACAAGTTTTTTCAATTCGTGCTTTTTCAATTCAAGATGTTCCACGAAATTCAGTTATAGCACTATTAAATAAACAATAACAAAATTGATTCCGCAGTGACGTCAAACAGCTGGGTATCGTGAACTGATATAAATCCTGTTTTGGTTTGTTCGGCTATTAATGCGAATTACTAAACATTTTATTTGTGATATTTCGTCAGTTTTTAAAAACCTAAACAAACATTGTACCACAAAAAAACAAATATTTGTTATACAAAAGTTAAAAATAGTTAAATAAGATTACAGAATAGTTTATATATATATATATTTCATTGTAAGGTAAAACTAGAATGAATATACTAGAGCCTGAAGAATGTAATACTGATATACAGGTTGTAACAGGGCTAGTCCACAATACTTTACAGGTGAATAAGTCGAAAATGTTGAAACAACCATGACCTAATCAATAGTTACTAGCAGGTAAGCAGTCAGTCGTCGCCGATTGCTTTCTGCTAGGCCCTGCGCGGCCAATAATGTTTGCTGCATGCCAGGCCCTGCAGGAGCCTACGTCAATTGTGTGTACTACATGGAAAGTTTCAATACGGAAAATTAAATTTACAAAATATCAAGATAAGGGAAATGGTCTACAATAACACAACACTATTTAAGGCTGATCTTATTAACGAAAGACGAAATATATACAGCATTAATTATGTTTAAAAAAATCCGCTCCATCCATTAATTGCATAGAACTTTAACAGAAGTAGATAATGGCATTAACATTCCGGAGATAAAAGTTATGTCTATGGTAGCTGTCAGTGACAGACAAAACGTATATGTTTTTTAAAAATATATCATTTTGTAGGCCATTTCACAATTGTGACTACTGAAAATGATTATTTATTTCAATCATATTCAAGTAAAACATGATGAGTAAAACGTTGCGAAGTATAAATACGAAGAAAAAATTGATAATAAGCTCACTTCGTAGTTAAAAAAAAAAAAAAAAGTATCTTAATCTTTGTTCAAAAATGTAAAATAAATGTTAATGAATATATAAATTTTTTTTATTGAAGCACGTTTAACGCAAAAAATAAAAACAAAAGAGAAATACGAAACAAAACATACTTACGTGAAATGTCAAAAAGCGGTATTGCCAGCACAAAAGAATATATTTCCGCGTCACAGTTGGTTGTTTTCTATGACAATAAAAACACGGATTTTGATAATATTCCACGAAAATATTTTAAAAAACAACGATTAATTTTCGATACTTTAATATAATTTGGATGTTTTTACTTCCTTTCTTTTAACTTGTGGCGTCTGCTTGCTTGCCGGTTTGCCGAGTGAAAAAACTTTGGATCAATTTTTAACCCTTTTCCCGTGATCCAATCGAGTTGAAACTTGGCAAGTAGACTCGTGGCGACGATCAAGAAGATCTATCAAATTTTCGTTAAAAAATTAATAATTATAGTATAATTTCGGATTTCTAGAAATTTTATTGTTTTTTTCAAATTGGAATCATTAGAAAAGTTTGATTACTAGCATAGCGGCCCGATAACGTTGCGGAATATATTCTAATTTTGAATTACTTCGTCGGTATTCATAATAGGTACTTCACTACGAATGTCGAAAATCTAAATTGACTGACAAATGTTTTTAGAATTTAATCTTCAAAGCATGAAGTGTCGTATCAAAGCTCAAAACATCTGACATTTTAGAAATATATCAAATTACTGTAAGTTTAGTGTTATGTTATATGTTTTAATTCGTCTTTAATTGTTGTTATATTTTACAAAGAAAGGGAGTATAATAAAAACTTGGTTTTTATATTTATAAAAAAACTTTTTTTAATATCACTTTGTTCGTATTCCGATATTTTTAAATCTTTTTAATGTATTCTAAAATGTTTTTTTTTTAACTGGCAACAGTAAAAATCCTACTATGACGACGGTTGCAACGTTTTTAGGATAATTATAATAAAGATGGAGATATGCAATATCAAAGTTCGCATTTTTTTCCCAATATTTCTGACTTACCTTACAGTAACTTAAATCGATTTTGAAAAATTCGTTCAATACATGTTAAATAAAATCATAAAACCTCGCAGAATTTGAAAATAGATATTGCATATCTCCATAACTATTGATATTAAGGTCATGGTTGCTTTAACATTTTCGACTCGTAATCAAGGCAAGAATCCAGCTGTAAAGAATTGTGGACTAGCTCTGTAACACCCTGTAAATTATATATATATATAGTACTTTTACAAATTCATTTGATATAGGCGCGTCGATATTTCTAATTTTTTTTAGGCATTATTTAGGCATATACATTATTACTTAAAGTATAGTATTAAGTTCATAATAAAGTAAATCATTTTAAAAATCTCATTAAGTAGTTCTCTCGCGTTAATTAATATAAAATAACCACCTGATTCATCACTTATCTTTGTGAAAAAAGCTTTCATGCCTGTAAAGACCAACAAAATCAGAAGTAATTTTTTCCCCCCGATTATTCTTACACGTTGAAATTTTAAGGAAGATGTTTTTTTGAAATCTGGCTAAGTTTTTTTCGGCAAAGATTAATTAATCCCTTTTTACAAGGTGTGTACATTAAAAAGACTGTCCACCAACCCCGGAGCTTTTGGATAATTTATTGAAGGAAAAAAATATTGAGTCTGTCTTGCTAAGCTCGGAACAGTACCTACACACCTACACATATAAATTATGATCAAAATTAAAAAAGGGATATTGCATTAATTGTTCGCCAAATATCAAAATTAATCAATAATTGAAGACGACCTGCTTGGACAATGTCAATTATAATTCGGAAAACGCACCGCCTTTCAAGATCGCTTGCTGGCTGGATGAAACATGCAACAAGAATGCAAATATTACTTAAGGTACACATACACACGCTTCTTTAGTGGCATGCTAATGAGCATGCCACTAATAAGCATGCCCTAACAACTGTACACACTTGCTCATTACTGGCATGCTTATTAGTTGCTTGCTCATAAATAAGAATGCCCAAAGCTAACAATCAAACACACATGCTTATTAGTGGCATGCTCTTGTCATAGAATAGAGACGCTCTTGTTCAAAATGGAAACTTTGCAAACTGAAATAGAAAATTCCAGTGAACCAATAAATCAAAAAAGTTCCCGAGTTTCCGCACATTTTTGATTTTAGTTTATATAATTTTTATTGTAAGATTTGAATCATTCATGCCTATTAATAAAGTTTCGTAAACATTATTTCTCACTGTATTATTTTTACACAACGGTGACCGAGTATTCCACAGACATTCGTGATTCCTATAATAAGTCACGAAAAGTAATGTTTTATCATCTCCCCAAGGCGCCATATTTGTTTCATCTGTCGCGGACTGAGAAGATCGCATTGATAATACTAGCCGCGAAGCCTGCGAATGACATAAGCATGCTCATAAATAAGCAAGTCTGTTCACACATGCTCCAAAGATACCCCTTCTCTATGGTGAATGACAGTGGCATGATAATAAATCAACCGGCGGTTGATTTTTGAGCATGCCACTAGGTGGCATGCTCATTTCTAGCAATGTACGTACACACATGCCACTAATAAGCATGCCACTGTCAAAGTCGATACTGCGCATGCTCACGTGCCACTAAATAAGCATGTGTATCAGACGCCTTAATCCTTCTAATGTGAAAGATCAAGAATTCAAACCGTGGTAAGTCAATCTCACCTTTGACTCGCCATTGATGTGGATTCGTTTTTTTTTTCGTGACGTTTCACTCCCCACACATCCCGAATCTGAGGTTTATAATTTTCCTGTCAGATTTGAGTTCCTTACATGATGTTTGTAAACAAATTTATCAAAAGCATTTTCAAAAACTGTAAAGGTCGCGTTATTGTAAATCAATCCAATGTTTCTTGTTTCTGTTGCAAATATTGTTACGAATTTACAAAACGGGTATTTGTTTTCACAAACAATACGCTTTTAACTTGGAACGACTTCACCGGTAAAGAAAATCTAAATATAGCGAGCAATAATACATCTGACTCGAAACATTACGAATCTTGCGTTTGATTTACGGTATTAATAAACTCACGCAAATAGAAGTCGGATCTGTAAAGTGAACTGTTGCGGCCTCGGAGTGTTATTTAAGCGACTGATTTTCCGGACACAATTTAACGGCGACCGTTTACATATTTTTTTTCTTTTCAACGCGGAACTGTCTCGTGTTTGTGATATCGACCTGCCAAAAATAGGTCATGCGAAATAAGGGTCGGGGATTGGGGCCAGTGCGGGAGGGGGAGGATCGCCATTACCCACATAATAGGCCCTGGCCGGACAATCAAGGACAAGGGCCCGAGGCCTATTAATGCGAATTATCTGTTTAAGAATAAGAACAATACGAGACAGCAAACGGCCGATTAATAATTCTGAATCTGAATAATTTCTATCAGAGCGGACTTTTGTAGAAAGTAGGCTCCGGAGGCGGGAAGATCAGCTGCAGAGAATGCGCGAAGTATTCTTCTCAGCCCATACAGGTGATAGAGTGGCTACAAGAATAATGCAACCACTTCCTGCCTAAATTGCGAGCCGAAAATTTCCTAATATCAATAGTTGTAAAGAAAATGGGCGTCAAAGTTTGCATTTTTCAATATTTCTGACTTATTTTCTATAAAATATTGAACTGTCATTAAAGTAACCATATCAAATATTAAAAATTCATTCCCTTTGATAAAAGTTAAATAAAATTATTAAAGCCTTGCATTTGAAAAATATTTTTATCATTTAATTTGACTGGTATTAAAGCGACTGAACTTTTAATATTCAATTTAAGTTACTTTCGTCATAATCCAACGTTTTGCAGAAGACAAGTCAGAAATATTGTAAAAAGAAAGGCAACATTCGATGTCGCCTACTTCCAAGTATTGTATTTTAGTCATTGTTGCTTGAACGCTTTCGACTCACAGTGAAGGCAGGAACGCTGTAAAGTATTGTGGACTAACTCTGTTACATATTACCATTAAAAAAATTAACCTGGCGTACAACTCATGGAATAAATAAATAATAAAAACTCGTGTTTTCGTAACAAAAACATTAATTAATATCGGTACTATAATTTTTCATTTAATTAAGAAAGATCGAATGAGTATGTGTAAGAAGGTACGGCGCACATTATTTTATTGCGTTGGTGTTTACGGGTTTAAACGAAACGATATGCCTCGTACGCACGGCTTACACCTACTAATTCTATTGTCTTTCTTAAATGGAAAGAGGTCCTTAAATTATTACAAAAATATTATTCCAATTAAAATCGTTGTTTCTTATTCACACACATTCTCGTGAACAATGTGTCAGTTGCAATTACAGTCAGCAGGGACGCAGGTCGGGCGACGCCGGGCAACCTGAACCCGAGTCCCAACAATATACCCCGAGCATAACCTACATAGGTATAACTTATATTCGAAGCCTTTTAATTACGTTGTGTTCACGTTTCCAAAAGCAGAACAACTTACGCATAGAACTCCTTTGTCATACAGCGGGGATTTACCAATATTAAAAATATTATAAGAACTGTTTCTTCAATGTCATACTAAATTTTATTTAGCAAATCATCTACAAATGCACACTAGACTAAATGCACAATTTATGGCTCACCTTCACATTCCCGCTCCCATTTGTTTTATTCGCTTATTCGGCTTATTCGCTCTAAGGGGGGGTGGAGGGGATGGAAGAAAAGTGAACGTCGCCATGGCACAAAGGATTCTTAAACCTGTCGACGACAGATCGTAAGCCCTGTGGCTTCCATCTCTTCCCTGCTTCGCGCGGCGAGCCTGGATTCGGTCTATTTCTATACCTTATTTTGTATCTTGCTTCATTATGTCATTATTAATAGCTATCTGTAACCCGTCAAAAATGACGGAACATAGGTTCGCGTCTTTGCTAAGCCCTAGTATATATTTATTATATCTTTTTGACGGTCCGCGGAGAGGCGACCGTGGCAACATGTAGCGGCTCAAGTCCCCTCTTCGGCTGTTTAATTTATTTTTAGCCATGAATTCGAACGAAATTACGGACTTTAAACGAAGTTACGGGGACGGACAGACAGACAGACAGACAGACAGACGGACAGACAGATGGACTATGAGTTTTTGGTCGCTTTGGACGACTTTCACCGGCTGGTGTCCACTCAACTGACGATCTTTTTGAATCAGGTGTGCAGTAATGGATCCATGTTTCATCCATTGTCACATACTGATGCAAGAAACACATTTTATTTCGAGTGAACAGCTCCAAACAGCGCTCTGAATCGTCGACGCGTTATTGTCTATGATCCGGTGTGAGCAAACGCGGTACCCACTTACTCACCAACTTACGCATGCTTAAATTTTCGTGTAAAATTGTAAACACACTACTTTCTAATATCTTCAAGGCATCAGCTATCTCACGCAATTTCACTTTACGATCTTTCAAAAAAATTTGTGGAATTTAAATTCAGCATACCAGTCAAAAATAGTTGATTTCCCTGGTGCAGAGTCTCCATAATGCTTATCAAGCCACGTTTGGCTTCAACAGTTTTTTTTTTCAACAAAAAACAATGTTTAATCACAAAATTCTTTTTTATCCATTGTTTTAAAAATAAAATAAAATTAATGGGTGACGTAGTATAAGCATTTTATCAAAAGCATTTTAATTTTAAAATCTTCGCTCTTGCTATTAAATCAAAGTAATTCTAAATTTCGTCAATCAGATAGTGGCGTTTTTGCTTCTGGACACCTCATGCCTCACCCCCGTACTGAATATGTTTTTCTTGTTAAAAAAGAAAACACATATTCAGTTAAATAAATGTTTACTACAATATTACCGAATAATACAAAAATATGCGAAATTAATTATTTACTATCCTAAGCTTTACATAATTAGTTAGTTACAAAGTTTACCAACAGTAATTTTAAAAAAAATCAACTAAATATTAAAATTAAAAGTTTATGTTTTGAGTGTGCGCCTACTCGTATGCTTTATAAGGAACATCAAAATTATAAACTATTCCATATCATTCTAACACAAAAAACACCATAATATGTATACTTATATAAAAATTTGTCGGCAGTCTATTTGGGAAATATTTTAAATGGTAGAGCGCTCGCAAAGCATCTGGATAGATACTCGGCGTCTCCATTTTTTTTTAATTTCACAAAGGTTTAGAAGGCGTTTGAGGATCGGCATTAGTGAAGGTGAAAATAAAAAAGTAGGTTTTTTGGTAATAGTTTTCGTGACAAATTTGATTGAAGAACCTACATACTCATATCTTAATGTTCTTTCTTGGTTCTACACCAAGAACCTATAATGCCTATTCAAAGTTTGTCGTTTTCAATAGTGACCGCTTCAGAACTGCGGCTCTGCGATGATATTGAGGTGGGCAGGGAAGTCTGGTGTCGGCCGGGCTTTACTCTATGTAAACATAATCAAAATAGAATGTACGTAGGTTTGGCTTTACCTAGCAACGCCCTCTTGAGGTTTGTCATTAACCTATTTAGCGCTTGTTCAGACACAGCGGGAACCGTTCAATTTCAGATTCGCTTTTCAAAACACGCGATTTGTGTTATCTGTTCACACAGCCGCGGTTAATAAGCGACTTGTGCGCGCGAAAATAAACGTCAGTTTGACAGTTCTGGTGCCGTTCTCCATCTTTGAATATCAGACATATATTCGCTCATTACTTTGTTAACGACGGCCGTGTTCCATGGCAAGACACATAAATATCATTCTGTCAGTTCATTTTTGGTGAATAAATACCTACTTCTCTAAAATACTCTTTTTTTCCACCATTTCCAAATATCTCCACCAACTCCTGCCAAGCTTGGTTCTTGGCATATTTGAGTAATCCTCACACTATTACAGGTCTTTTCTCCCATATTACAGGTCTTTTCTCCACTTCATCAATAAAAAATTCAGTGTCAAAGCGATCCATAACCATAGAAAAGCGTGCTGCTGTTGTGACATGGAACCGTGCGGTGCCCGCAACGCGACTGAACGCTCTCGTAAGGCCCCATAGTAATAGGATCGTACGGGCGCCGTGCGGGTCTATTTTCTAGCGGTTGGGTTGCGGGCACCGCAGCGGTTGACTATCCGCACGGTTGTGTGTGAACGATCACATACAAACCTAGGTAAATGAGACCCGCACGGATCTCATGCGATTCTGAAACGGCACGGTTCCCGCTGTGTCTGAACAAGCGCTTAATTACTTGATTCGCTGCTTACATACTTTCATCGGGATTACTTTTTTAAATCAACGACAAAAATAAAAAATAATTCTCATAGTACCGGGCTTTTCTGCCGAAAAGAACTCCGTTGTGGAATGCAATTAGTTGCATTCATAATGAGTCCCCCTTGATCCAGACAACAGTAAAAATGCTGGATTACTTAACTTTTGTTCTGCACAACGCTGCTCTTGCTACACCAACGCTCATTGCTAACCTGGCCCGGATCTGCCGCCACGTGACCATTTAGTCTCATCATTAATTATCCTCATTTCGAGTGTCCGTCCGTAACTTGCTGGAATTACAACAACTCTGACTAGCTGCTCATGAGGCGCGGTGACAATAATACGCGGTGAATTTAATAATTATGTTTGTTGATTTTTCGCGGGTGTACGGCTAGTTAAATAATAATCTATAAAATTATAACTATCTATATATAAATAAAAATGTTAATGTTTGTACAAAATCGCTAATCTCTGAAAGTTCTTCACCGATTGCTTTGAAAATTTGGCACAACGTTGCATTCAAATATGATGATGTTTTTATATACCTACTATTTATTTATATAAATAAAATGTAAATTTTGAAATTTTGACACAACACAACGTTCCATTGGATTTCGCAAAAAATATTTGAAAAAAAAGCGCCGCTACCTACCTTTATATTGGTATGAGACAAAATATTAATAAGAATAGAAAAAAAAACTTTTTTGTAAAACAGCGCCATCTGTTGGACGTAAAAGCAACACACTATCTATACCTATAAAACTCAATGTCTCTCTGTCGTATCTCTATACAAATCTACACCGTTTGTTGATTCAACTCAAATTTTGTAAACTTATTCCTTAAAACTCGGCGGGGAACATAGGCGACATTTCCCCACTCCCCTTTTACCCCTTCCTCTCCTCATGATGTATTTTCAATGCAAATCTGTACCGTTCGACCGATCGGACTCAAAATTTCCAAACTTATTCTTTAGGTCTCGGCAGGTAACACAGGTGACACTTTTCTCCTCCCCCTTTACCCCTTTTCCGCCGCCTGATATATTTTCAATACCGTTTGTACCATTTTACCGATCTGACTCAAATTCTGCATACTTATTATTTAGGACCCGGCGGATAACTTTAGCGACATTTAACCCCTCCCTATTTATCCTACTCCCACGCCTGATATATTTTCTGTACAAATCTGCACCGTTTGACCGATCTGACCTAATTTTTGCATACTTATGATAAAGGACCCAGCGGGTAACAAGGGCGAAATTTAATCCTCAACCCGTGCAATGCCGGAAACTAACAGCTAATAGGTTATAAAAATGTTCTGTAAGTATAGCGAAATTGGCATTACATACAATGAAAAAATTGAATTATTTAACGTGCGTGCATATGCAGTTACTGAATATAGATGGGGTCTCGTTTTAATTGCATTAATTATTATTCGTATATCATATTTCAAGACTCATTAAAATTAATATATTAAGATAGGTATTGTGTAGAATAACAGAGAGGATGTAAGAAAATAGTGGAGAAAATTAATTGGTCATATCCGTTTACGACATACAGCACGTCTTTTACAATTACGAATTAATGTTTAATGTTAAATATTTGTGTTATTTTCGTAATGATATAAAAATAAATACATTCCACGAAATTTTTTTTTAATCTTCAGATTTTTTTACTTCTCAACAAATATTTTTATTAATGTAGGCATAGAACATTATATTAGGTCCTTACATATGAAATTGGCGTTTTGCCGTACTGGCAAATTTGATCTCAAATATCTTCTCTTTGGTTAGGAATTCCAAATCCAAATTTATACAGCTATTTACTCAGGTATTTGTGTTTTGAAAATTATAATTCATTTGTTTTTTCCTCAATTGTTTTTTTCTTTGCGTCACTCAGTTTACAAAATGAAAAACATGAAATATCGCGTTATTTACGAGTACGAGTTCCACCGTGGCACCAGTGCTGCAGAAACGCCTCGAAGGATTAATGATGTGTATGGCGACGGTGCCGCAAAAGAAAACACAGTGCGTTTTTGGTTTCAACGTTTTCGTTTTGGAAATTTCGACCTGCAGAACAAGCCCCGTGGACGGCCGGAGACCAAAGCTGATAATGAAGAATTGAAGGCTATTGTGGAAGCGGATCCATCGCAAACCACATCCGAGTTAGCTGCAGGCTGCGGGGGTTAGTGATAAAACTGTTTTAATCCACTTGAAGCAAATTGGTAAGGTGAAAAAGCTTGAAAGGTGGGTACCTCACGAATTGAGTGAAGCAAATCAACAAACGCGCGTTGACTGCTGCGTTGCATTACTCAACCGGCACAATAATGAAGGGATTTTAAATCGAATCATTACCTGTGATGAAAAGTGGATCCTGTACGATAATCGGAAGCGCTCATCGCAATGGCTGAACCCTGCCGAACCAGCCAAACCATGCCCCAAGCGAAAATTGACTCCAAAAAAGTTACTTGTGAGCGTTTGGTGGACTAGTGCTGGTGTCGTTCACTACAGCTTTCTTAAATCTGGCCAGACGATTACGGCAGATGTCTATTGTCAGCAACTGCAAACCATGATGGAAAAGCTAGCTGCTAAACAACCGAGGCTGGTTAATCGCTCTAGGCCACTGCTGCTTCATGATAACGCTAGACCACACACTGCACAACAGACGGCTACCAAATTAGAGGAGCTTCAATTGGAATGTCTAAGACATCCACCGTACTCTCCGGACCTTGCCCCAACAGATTACCATTTTTTTTCGAAATTTGGATAACTTCTTGCAAAGGAAAAAATTCAACTCCGATTGGGCAGTCCAAACCGCCTTCAAAGATTTTATTGATTCCCGTCCGAATGGTTTTTTTAGTAAAGGGATCGATGAACTACCTACGAGATGGCAAAAGTGCATAGATAGCAATGGTACATACTTTGATTAAATAAATATATTATAATAAAAAAAATCGGCTTTATGTTCCTCCCATACTAAACCTTACCGTTTTCTAATCCTGGCTAGTTTGAAGTTCGATATCTCGCATTCGACTTGGAATTCAAAATTCAAATCAATATTATATTAATAATATATTAAGAATATGACATTTCTTTTTCAAAAATAGTTATTAATTTGTTTTTCCGCCGCTTGTTTTTTATTTGATATCGCTGTCTGTGTCTGCGACCATGGAGAAAATGAGAATTCACGTTATTTTCGAACGAGTTCCGTCGTGGCCCTAAGGCCGGCGCCACACTGCGCGTATATTCCGCCGCGTCTTTTCCGTCGCGATAAATCGGCAAAGCAAATTGATCGACCCATCGATTCCCATCCCCAGGATTTCTATAGCAAATATATCAACGAACTTCCATTAAAATGGCAAAAGTGCATCGATAATAATGGCTCCCTTCGATATACTAAATGTATATTTTGCGTGAAAATTTTTTCTTTATAAACGGCAATTTAATAGGTAAATACCTAATATTACGTTTTTTTAACTGCTTTAACATCGATTCAAATTGCCTCGTGCTAAGATAACCGATGAATACTAAGGGCGGAAATGGAATTCTAAGAGAGAAGACTGTAGAGACAAGTTGAGCCCGCACACTTACATTCAATATCGATCAATCGGAGAACAATATCCTAGCGGAAACTACTTATTCATTTCCTTAGCCAATCTCCACACCCGTAGATTTCATCTTTTGAAAGTGGATGGCAATGTCATTTGATGAATACTAAACTACAGTCTGAAATACGATACGTAACACTAATTAACGTTTCGTAATTCCAACTTTTTTTACACAAATTTACATTAATTGCTTGGAGACTAAAACCTAAGAGAATTTCAACATTAGGCGAATATCATATAGCTAGAACAAATAATCAGACTATTATTTAGATAAAGCACAAATTACTTTGTTTTCACCACTATATTAGATTAAAAAATCTACATGTTTCGAGAACAAAGTTCTCTTCCTCAGGATTATTGTGTACTAACGATCTTAAAAGTTGAAACAAGCAAATATGTTACGGTGAAGGGGCGGGTGAGGGGGTTGGTGAGGGGAGGGGGGGGGTACGAGGTGTTAATTATTATGGGTCATTTGGAATGTTAAGTGGAAAAATATTCAAAATAGGATTATGCAAAAATTTCGTCTGTGTATTTATTATATAAGACTTAATATTAACATTTTTCCTAATTTCGAGTATTTCTAAATTATTTATTTGAGGTATTTTATAGTTGAAATGTAAAAATTTTAAGCCTGTGTTAATATCAAATGTATGGTCATATTCTATTAAATGTTTCGCAAAATCAGAATCAATATTGCTAGTTAATGCGTTGATATGTTCTTTAACCCTAGTTTCAAAATTTCTTATTGTTTTGCCAATATAAAAATTATCACAATCGTTACAATTAAGTCTATAAACTTCTGATTTCATGATAGGATTATCACTATCCTTGTAATTTAGTATGTATTTTTTTAATTTGTTACTCGTATAAAAGGCCGGCTGAATTGAGTTAGGGATATTTTTAGTTATTATTTTTGACAAATTGTTATCGACAAATAAAATTCTACGCCATTGTTTATTTCTATCTGTTGTTTATTTTAATAATAACGTCACCACAAAGTTCAAGCCTTCATACAGAAGAAGAAAAAATATTCTTGGAACAGTTATTATTTAGCTCTTTTTAAGGGAACTTTCGACTCATATGACCGATAATGACTCATATATTTAAATATTGAGGAGTTATGTCAAGTACCTACCTAGATCGGAAAGTGTGTTCAGATAATGTGAATAAATAAATACACAGTCTGTAATAAATATGTAGTCTTTCACTTTTGTGTCAATACCTGCAATCAGCACAAACAACAAGTTTTACGTAATTAATCACAAAACCAATCTGGGTTTCTTTTGCAGTAACAAGAATGACGCGGTGCTGCAACCACGTGATCCAAATGAATTTGCCATTAGACATATTATTCTTAAAACTAAAAATACTTTTTATTGAAATGCCGAAGTATTGTATTGTTTAAGTTAAACTAAACCTAAATTATCTTTACATTGAAAAAGTTAGATAGATTTATTTATAAAAATAAAAGATGATGATTTGACATGTGATATTGGAGATGAATGGTGAAGATCACTTGGAGAGCGAGTACACAAAAGCCTGCATCCTGAACGAACTAAGCGTTGAGCAAAGGGTCTTCACGGTCTGCTTGAGAAGTATCCTCCATCCATACAATTCTTTGGATACATCGCCCGCAGAGAAGATGATGGGGAGGCTATTTAATAAACTGGAAACGTGCAATATTGGAGAGGAGGACGATCTCTACTATCCGCTGGGCCGACTAGACCGGGTCAAACCGCACAGGGATGGGTCGTCGAGGACCCACAGAAGAATAGTAATAAAATTACAATTAATAATTATTTTATTACGAGTGAAACATGAACATTGGTAGGAGTGACGATCTAAATTGAAATTTTAATAAATTGTGATTATCAGATCTGTGTTCGATTGTATGACTAGTTCATATTCGTAATTCATCGACGAGTCCCTAATACATTAGAAGATAAATCTCCAACAGTTAAACCTTAGTTACTGATCATCGTTATAATCAAATACCAATCACGCAATCGTAGTCGCTGTAACGATTAAGCTCATCAGTTACTACAAAATAGGAACGCATTCTATGTAAAGGAAAAGCTTAAACACGATGTGAATATAAATAGTTGAGGAAAGAATATCATATATCGCATTGAAATCATTAATTTACAATTGTTTCTAAGAAATAAGCGTCATTAATTTTATACATTTCAGAGTTCCTAGAGAAAGCTTATTATAGAAATTGTGTAATTAAATCTCGAATGGAATGGGAAAGGCAGTAAAATAATGAGAAAACATTCAGAAACGAATTAAGGAATTGCAATCAATGTAAAGAAAAATTTCATAAGAGATTATATTTTACCCGACAACTTGCAGAAAGCGAAAATTCATAACGTTATTACTTGACGATATTTATATGTTTATCAGCAAAAAATACAAAAGTTAAGAAAGCGGTAAAAAGTATGACGTAGAAACCAGATTAATGTTCTACATTAAAAGTAAATGTCGAACTTAAGTACGTCATTTATGAGTCATAACATTACTCAAGTGAGTAATTTCATAACGTCATAGGCGTCGTAACATTACTCTAATTTGTTATATAAAAATATTGAGTTTGATATTTTAAGGTATACTTTTAACACATTTATATAAGGTAGTGCTAACATGTCACGTTATCGGCCAATTAAAAATATATACATACTTTAATAAAGTGCCTACCTGAAGGAATATTCAACATTCTGTGACTTAATATAATATAATGAATATTGTCGCCGGTTCATGGCGGTGAGAAACAAATCAATCACATGTAATTAATTAAAGTTTTTATTTGTCATCAAAGTCACTGAACACGAATTTAATTTGAGCACTTTTTTAATTCACAATAATTTTGCACTAATCGTCACTGTGAAATGTACGTATCTACTATTGCACATTCGGTAGGTACTTTCATAATTTATTGTCGTTGGTCGCACTGAATCACCGCTTCGCTTGTTCTCACTTTATTTGTGTAAACGCTGAAACGTCACAACAATTGTGTTTTTCGCACAAAGCCGTCGCATATTTATAAAGACTCGATGTTGTCGAAGTTTCCGGAATAGTTTAATTCATTCTAAATTCTTCTAGAATGTTCTCAAAAATTCGATTATGTGTAGTTTTTATTGTTTTACATTCTCGTTAAAGTATGCATACTTTTTAATTTTAACAAACCACAAAAGGAATTTTTATCTAATATATAGTACGTCAATTTTATTCATGATTTAACCCAAGAACATTAATTATGGTTCATACCTCGCTTAGGAAAGAGATGAATTTAGTATGTAAAGTATGTATAATATTCTTCATCCATTTTATCCTAATCGAATTGGGAACATATTTGGTCACTGTGCGAGCGCCTTACCGACGGATCAAATCACTCACATGTATATATCGCATATTTGTCTATAAATTCCGGTCTAGTAAAATGATTGAAATATTTGGTCCTTACATATGAAATTGGCGTTTTGCCGTACTGGCAATTTGATCTCAAATATCTTCTCTTTGGATAGGAATTCCAAATCCAAATTTATATAGCTATTTACTCATGTATTTGTGTTTTGAAAATTATTATTCATTTGTTTTTTCCTCAATTGTTTTTTTCTTTGCGTCACTCAGTTTACAAAATGAAAAACTTGAAATATCGCGTTATTTACGAGTACGAGTTCCACCGTGGCACCAGTGCTGCAGAAACGGCTCGAAGGATTAATGATGTGTATGGCGACGGTGCCGCAAAAGAAAACACAGTGCGTTTTTGGTTCCAACGTTTTCGTTCTGGAAATTTCGACCTGCAGAACAAGCCCCGTGGACGGCCGGAGACCAATGTTGATAATGAAGAATTGAAGGCTATTGTGGAAGCGGATCCATCGCAAACCACATCCGAGTTAGCTGCAGGCTGCGGTGTTAGTGATAAAACTGTTTTAATCCACTTGAAGCAAATTGGTAAGGTGAAAAAGCTTGAAAGGTGGGTACCTCACGAATTGAGTGAAGCAAATCAACAAACGCGCGTTGACTGCTGCGTTGCATTACTCAACCGGCACAATAATGAAGGGATTTTAAATCGAATCATTACCTGTGATGAAAAGTGGATCCTGTACGATAATCGGAAGCGCTCATCGCAATGGCTGAACCCTGCCGAACCAGCCAAACCATGCCCCAAGCGAAAATGGACTCCAAAAAAGTTACTTGTGAGCGTTTGGTGGACTAGTGCTGGTGTCGTTCACTACAGCTTTCTTAAATCTGGCCAGACGATTACGGCAGATGTCTATTGTCAGCAACTGCAAACCATGATGGAAAAGCTAGCTGCTAAACAACCGAGGCTGGTTAATCGCTCTAGGCCACTGCTGCTTCATGATAACGCTAGACCACACACTGCACAACAGACGGCTACCAAATTAGAGGAGCTTCAATTGGAATGTCTAAGACATCCACCGTACTCTCCGGACCTTGCCCCAACAGATTACCATTTTTTTCGAAATTTGGATAACTTCTTGCAAAGGAAAAAATTCAACTCCGATGGGGCAGTCCAAACCGCCTTCAAAGATTTTATTGATTCCCGTCCGAATGGTTTTTTTAGTAAAGGGATCGATGAACTACCTATGAGATGGCAAAAGTGCATAGATAGCATGGTACATACTTTGATTAAATAAATATATTATAATAAAAAAAAATCGGCTTTATGTTCCTCCCATACTAAACGCCAATTTCATATGTAAGGACCTAATATTATGCCAACTTGAAGTTGGTATACACAAAAAAAAATTAATTTGAAATTAGAATATGAGATTATACAATAAAAATATTCGGATTAGATTAATAGGAATGCAAAAATCGCCTAATAAAATTGATGCGCCACAAATTGAAGACATCATAAAACGGAAAATATCAAGAATGCCAGGTTTTGTTTCGGGGAAAAGAGAACTAATATTAAAAAAATATTGATTGTATTATTTGTATGTATCTACTTATATAACTTGATTAATTATACCTACATTTAGGTGTAATTAATCAAATAATATAAGTAGATACATACAAATAATACAATCAATATTTTTTAAAAACGTCAATCTACAATGTTGCTGAATCAAATGAAAAAAAAAACTAATATTGTTTGTAAGCATATGCATATGTGCAAATTATGTGTACATGAGTATAAATCTCCACATATGTACGTATATGTTTGTAAGCATATTCGTACGTGCAGAGTATATAAAGATAATGTAAACGAGTATATATCTGCGCATAATATGTATATATATATCTAATATTGTTTGTAAGCATATGCATATGTGCAAATTATGTGTACATGAGTATAAATCTGCACATATGTACGTATATGTTTGTAAGCATAATCGTACGTGCAGATTATATAAAGATAATGTAAACGAGTATATATCTGCGCATAATATGTATATACATATATTCTTACAAACACAAACGTTATGTGCAGACTGTATATGTACAGAAGTAAAAAACATGATTTTTTCTGGGATGGTCAAGCCAATAATGTTGGATCACTTGAAATGGATTGTCCCATAAGAACAAATACATGACGCAATTATATGATCGGTCGTCAGACCAGATTGTATCGAATTCGAAATGAAACTCAAAATGAAATTCGAAATAAAACTGATCAAGGTGGTACTAATAGAGCATAAAACCCGCGAAAAGCGACATGCTGACGAAGATAAAAACATAGGTACCCTTTATAAAACACAATATTCGGGCAAAATGAAGGCATTGTCTAAACTGCTGATTCCTAATGCTTAGAGTGAAGAAAAACAAGGAATTTGAATTATGATTGTTATCAATGAATTATTCTGATCGCACAGTAAGAAGTGTCGTGTAAATATATTAAAATACAAAATGAATAAAAAATGCGATGTAAAAATTTCATATTGGTACATCGGTGGCTTTTGTACCAAAATTGATACGATAGTGGTAGGGTGGAAAGAGAAGAATATTTTTAAATTATCCTTATAATTTATAGAATTAAACTTTGTTTACACCACTATTTTTCAATAATAAAAAAAAGTGGTGTAAACAAAGTTTAATTCTATAAATTATAATTATAATGTCACCACAAAATAATTTTGCTGTGTTTGAAGAAGAAGTTAAAATTATCCGATTGAATGCAAGTTTGGGGGTAGAAACAACTGTTTAATGGAGAACCTGATTTTTAAGGCATTTCTACTTGTAATGTTCCAACACAACAATGCTATATTATGTTTATCAACGTGGAGGGTGATTTATTACATGACCGTTTTCGCCCTCCAACCATATGGAGTCCGCGTGTTGACACGCGGACCGTAGCATTCGTCGGTTGCAAAGAGCTTATAATAATGTTGTATCATATTATAATCTTTTTGGTCGGTTGTATATACATCTAGCATTATTTCATGGTAAAATGTAATTCTTGTTGCGCTAAAAACGCATCAAGAATTATTTTGGAAGTAAAAAATGTGAAAGTTATAAGTTATTTCTAATAATGCTTATAGAGCACAGGTGACATGTCCGGACTTGTCGAATAAAAACAATAAACATACATAAAATATAGATAAGTAGACTGTCTAAATCTAAAACTTTGTTTTTATGTACAGTTTCTGCGATTTATGGTAATTAAGTATGAGTACTTAAAAAGTGCTCGCCGATTTTTTTTTGATATATCAAAAAAGGATTTTGTAGTCACTAGTGTGCTCTATATAGTTGATATTATGTTGAAGTGTGTTTTGTGTCTGATAGCGAAATACTTGCTTAATTAATTGTCTATTCCCAAATTTGCCTGATTTTGTTTGCGTGAGGTTTATACCACATATTTCTGAAGTGTTATAATCTTTTCAGTATTTAAATTTATAAACTAATACTTTTTTATAATCATCAACATAATTAAGTTTACAAAATACAAACGCTTTCAATAATATTCACGGCATATACAGATTATATCGGTTTTCTTTACTAAAAAGCAATAAAGTGTAATATATCTGAGACCAAACCTAGAAATACAGCACTGGTAATCTTGCACGTAAGTGAGGTAAATCAGCCGGCCGTGATCGACGGAGAAGCAATCTAGAGAGATATAAATGTATAAATGTATTAACAATCGGCCGACTAACGGCGCATAAAAGTGTCGAGCAATGTTAGATTTATTTTCCTTTTTGCGTGGAGGGCGATTCTTGCTATTGAATGAGTGCTTTCGGTTTATTATGTACCACGCAATATATCGAGCATTCTTTATAATAGTCTTTATAATACCTGCAACACATGCGTACATTTATTTCACCGTGGGGTTCTTTTTGAGGAAACTAGCAAAAAACATAACATTTGGGCAAATCCATAGTATCTATGTATCTAAAAAAAAAAGAAAATAGAAAAAGACGCGTTAAATGATTCGGACATGCATATAATATTTTAGGGTCGATCGTTTTTTCAAATTTAGTTAAATAACTATAATTAAAAAAAATCAAAATTTTCTGCATAAGTCTTCGCTTCGCTACCCAAACTGTCGTGAAAATTGGTAGCGGGTTAAATCGTTATTGTCTGTGTGTGATTGTGCGATTGGTATTTGATTGTAACAATGATTGGTAACTGAGATTTCACTCTTGTTTAGTGCACCTGTCGAATTGCGAAAAATCGGTTACCAAACATCGATACAATCGCATACAAATCTCAAACAACAAGGTTACAGAATCAAAGTTAAAATAACGGTCTTCCCCATCATTAGTGAAAATAGCAGTTTATGAGTTTATATATGCATTAAATTTTTTATTAATGCTAGATTGTCACAAATTTCATTGCAGACGCCTATATTTTTAATATATAAAATAAAATATTAGTATTCAAATTATTTTACTAAGGTATGTAGATTTTTGTAACTTACAGAGGAATGCATTAAATTTTGGAATAACATTTTATTTGAGTCACATCAGAAAAATAAAATAAATACCCCGTGATTTGTGAGGAAACAATAGGCATGCTAGTATTAAGAATTAAAGAATAAGTGATTTTAGAGAAGAAAATATTTTGAAAGCATTCTAAAAAATGATCCAGTTTTAATATGCACCTTGAGATTAATAAGATTTTCAATAAAATAAAAGTATAACATTGTGCAATCCGCCATTTTAACTCAAACACCAGTCAGAGCGAATGACGTCACGCCTCAGTCTCCATCACCGTGTCTTTGAACCGTTGCCATAGACAATGCAATGTTTACTGAGGCTTGACGTCACGTAGACGAAATGACAGCTGCGGGCGTTTTTGCGCGAAATTAGAAATAGGTAGATGAAAATACAATTATTTGCGTAAAAACTTAGTTTATTACTGGAATAATGTTATTTTCGGTAATAGTAGACGTGTACCTACAATATAGAATGTTATTTCAAAATCTGTCATCATGCCTATTAGTTCATAGGTGACTATGAGCCTTTTCCGGGAATAAAATGGTCACAATTATATAAGCATACCAAAAAAAAAAAAGATTTATTGAAAAAATATAATTGTTTAATTTGCATATCTTTATTTTGGCATTCACATAAGAAAAAACAATGCATATTAATAATTGCACAATACATACATGCTCTATGCACATTTGCATTAATAAATAAATCAAGGTCATAAAAACTATTTCTCGTCTTTATCGACGAGATATTTTTGGATGTTGGTAAATATTTTTCATCAAAGTAATTTATATAGAGCATCACTTGACTGAAGTGCACATTAGGTATATAAAAGAGGGATATAATCACACTGATAAAATATAAATGGATATTAAGTAAACAATCCGAGCACTACAGGTATTACCTAGTTGGTCACAATTAAAACCACGCAGAGCATTATGGCAAGGTCTGCGTCGAAACAATCAATTAAGTTAATTTCGATAGAAATTCAATTTATTTATTTTTAATATAACGTTTACATTACAAACACATGTTTAATTCGTAAATATTATTAACAAGTGAGAAAATATACAAACAACAAAATATCAAACGCATATAAATTCATTCATATCAAAGGTGTGGGAGAATCCTGCTACGGAAAACCCCCTCGGAGACATGGAACAGATCAATGCCCAGAGTAATATTGTTAGTGTAGCTCTCCCAACAGGCATATCGCAGATATCGCAGGCAAATAATCGCAGAGGGTCCCGTGACGGAACATCCGGAAAATTTCAACGACTTTCTTCGATCCTTACCGGAAGACTCCGAAGGCGCTGTCGATTTCGATCAAACTTTTCTGAAAAAATTATCTTGTAAATAAGTTCGTTAACCGGCCTGATCTGACATTTTATTTCGAGATGGCATTTCAAAAACATTCACAATCTAAGTGGACCTCGATAAAAATGTAAAAAACGCACTTTCAGACATTTACGAAAACTATGTGATAAAAATAACATTTCATTGCACACGCGTTAAGTTTGCGTCGCATTGAGGTATTTTAATATTTTATATCTTTGACGCTGCAACAGGTAATGAGGCCCGATAAATGTAGCGAAGCATATCACAAAAATACGCAGGCTTGAGTCAGTCACATAGATA
>JADDOH010000116.1:0-162416 GCA_016648135.1 Agrypnia vestita | reverse complement strand
GTCCTTACCGTATTAAATTGGCGTTTTAGTATGGGAGGAACATAAAGCCGATTTTTTTTTATTATAATATATTTATTTAATCAATGAATGTACCATTGCTATCTATTCACTTTTGCCATCTCATAGGTAGTTCATCGATCCCTTTACTAAAAAAACCATTCGGACGGGAATCAATAAAATCTTTGAAGGCGGTTTGGACTGCCCCATCGGAGTTGAATTTTTTCCTTTGCAAGAAGTTATCCAAATTTCGAAAAAAATGGTAATCTGTTGGGGCAAGGTCCGGAGAGTACGGTGGATGTCTTAGACATTCCAATTGAAGCTCCTCTAATTTGGTAGCCGTCTGTTGTGCAGTGTGTGGTCTAGCGTTATCATGAAGCAGCAGTGGCCTAGAGCGATTAACCAGCCTCGGTTGTTTAGCAGCTAGCTTTTCCATCATGGTTTGCAGTTGCTGACAATAGACATCTGCCGTAATCGTCTGGCCAGATTTAAGAAAGCTGTAGTGAACGACACCAGCACTAGTCCACCAAACGCTCACAAGTAACTTTTTTGGAGTCAATTTTCGCTTGGGGCATGGTTTGGCTGGTTCGGCAGGGTTCAGCCATTGCGATGAGCGCTTCCGATTATCGTACAGGATCCACTTTTCATCACAGGTAATGATTCGATTTAAAATCCCTTCATTATTGTGCCGGTTGAGTAATGCAACGCAGCAGTCAACGCGCGTTTGTTGATTTGCTTCACTCAATTCGTGAGGTACCCACCTTTCAAGCTTTTTCACCTTACCAATTTGCTTCAAGTGGATTAAAACAGTTTTATCACTAACACCGCAGCCTGCAGCTAACTCGGATGTGGTTTGCGATGGATCCGCTTCCACAATAGCCTTCAATTCTTCATTATCAACTTTGGTCTCCGGCCGTCCACGGGGCTTGTTCTGCAGGTCGAAATTTCCAGAACGAAAACGTTGGAACCAAAAACGCACTGTGTTTTCTTTTGCGGCACCGTCGCCATACACATCATTAATCCTTCGAGCCGTTTCTGCAGCACTGGTGCCACGGTGGAACTCGTACTCGTAAATAACGCGATATTTCAAGTTTTTCATTTTGTAAACTGAGTGACGCAAAGAAAAAAACAATTGAGGAAAAAACAAATGAATTATAATTTTCAAAACACAAATACATGAGTAAATAGCTGTATAAATTTGGATTTGGAATTCCTAACCAAAGAGAAGATATTTGAGATCAAATTTGCCAGTACGGCAAAACGCCAATTTCATATGTAAGGACCTAATATATATATATATATTAGGTCCTTACATACTTACTCTTATATATATATATATATGTATATATATATGTATACGAGTATGTGTGTTTTAGGAATATTTATATTTAGCTAATACTCAAATATAGTGTCAAATTAATTTTAAATAGGTATTGTTATTGTGTATACATTATTTAGTATCAAAAATAAATTAATCAAGGTCATTTGGGATTTCCACAAATTTCAAAATCAAAATTTTCCTAAATTTAAAATCGAGATCTCTAGAAGTTTGATCGATGTATTTACTATTAAAATCTCCGAATGAAATTTCGTTAACACCGCTTATTTATAAATTATTTATTTTTGACTTTGAATTTAAGAGTGCAATGTGCCTTAGTTATTAGCAATGTTATACACGGATCTAATATCGGGAGATATAATTTGAGTTAATTGAGTAGGCATTGGGCCTGTTTCCAAAATTTTTCTCTATGAAATGTTAACAATGTTATTACCAATTCTTAAAACTTAGGTAGTAAAATATTAAATTATTATTAAACTTACGTAATTTATGTTTTTCAATCAACTTAATGACCATCATAAATAATCTCTACAATATTAACGCCAAATCTATTTTTTTTAATGTACATTAAACATTTTATGTAAAATAAATGTTGATTTGTAAAAAAAATTAATGTAAAATAAATTCTGATTCCTAGGCAACGAAACTAATTACTGTTAGGTAGATTTTTACAAATACTTTTGATACAAATATAAAGATTTGATATAAATAGGTAATGTGTTACTACTATATATATTGTGACCTTATAGTAAATCGACTCCAGTGTGAGAAGTCATGGTATGGACTGCGATGGATATTATGATTCAAAAGCTGCCTGGCGTCTTGCAATGACTGGCGATGTTGGTAAATATCTTAAACGTAATATGAGCGTTAAGCTGATTTCAATATTTAAATATGGCCAACAGAGTTCTTATTATCATCTCACAATAAAGTTATAAGTCAAGCTAAATTATCTAACTTTATTGAATGTATTATGTCAGATGATTAATTAGGTTCCGTCTGCGAGACAATATTGCCGACATAATAGACTTTCAACTCATCTCGTGCCTTCATAATACAATTATTTGTATCCATTCACGATCGTTCCTCTCCGCCATTCGCCGAGGCGAGATTCCGCGCCAAATGTATCCCACACCGCTGCGATAGCGTGTTTATGACAAACGGAGTATGAATGGTTTCGATGAATGAGCATAAATTGCAATGAATTTTGCAACAAAATCGAATGGATTATTCATGTCTTCCTGAAGTTACAGGTTACAGATAGCTGTAATGTTTTTGTGCGTTGTGAAGAAATATTTTACACTTAGGTATTTGTACTCAACTCTTCTTCTTACTATCCCAACTCATTGCCTGTCTTCTTCGATTCTGGGTATCGCTTTCAATCAGGCCGTATCTCTGTAATATTTTGGAGCATTGAGTCAAGGGATTCTTTGGTCTCCCTATGGAGTACTGTTGATGAAGATCCATAGAAATTGCCTGCTTCACCGTGTGGTATGGTGGTATCCATCTTTTGTGCCCATACCATCTCAAATGCGTGAATCCTTTATTTTAGTGTTACTCCTGTCGACCATCTAAGTTTTCGCATTTTCGCTGTTTGGAGTTGCCTAGAGTAGAAGTCGTATATAGTCCAGCATTCGGAGCCATACATTATTGCGGGTCTAAATCATTCCTTATGTTTTATAGGCGTTTTATAGGGTCACAAGATTCCTGTTACGGATCTAAATTTCATCCATCCGACACCTATACTATAGTTAAAATCCGCTGCACATCCT
Source organism: Agrypnia vestita (assembly GCA_016648135.1). NCBI lineage: Eukaryota > Metazoa > Arthropoda > Insecta > Trichoptera > Phryganeidae > Agrypnia > Agrypnia vestita. The sequence continues at coordinate 159,308 of JADDOH010000116.1, read as the reverse complement.
CCGTCTCTGTGAATGAGTGAGCCCCAGATACTTAAATGTGTCACAGTTGGCTAATGTTTCCCTATTCAGTTGCATTGAGGGAGTTACACCATTTTTATCTTCAAGTGGCAGGTATTTTTTCTGCTAATTTTTAGGCTATTATCCTCCAGGATCTTTTTCTACCTTTCTAGGCTATTATATAAGTCACAATGATTATTTGCCATCAGTACTGCATCATTTTCAAAAAGCACAATCTTGAAAATAGTGTTCATTTCTTATATATTTATACTCAACATTTGTCAGTTGTGAATGTTTTTTTAGCATTGGAGAATTATATTATAACCAGCTTTTCTACCCGGCTTGTCCTATATTTTGTATTCCAATACGAATACATATTAATTATTCAACAGCAAAATAACTTTATGATAATATTATTTATATAAAGTAATAAAAAAGAAAACACTTTATATAAAACAACTATTTATTGCATAACAACATGTTTCCGGGCCAATGTTCCCTTCATCAGAATACAACCTTTACAAATTTTATTCTGATATAGGGACCATTGATCCCGAAGTATGTTGATGAAATGATATAGTCAGGCAAATTGTTGATTATGACGTTAAAAAAGTGGCGAAATTCATAAAAGCAAATTTTAACAACATTAAAAGCACTTTATATCAATATTTTCTTAATTTATTTGAATAGTTAAATTATTGTACTATGAAAATAAAATGCCCCGCTATACAGTGTAACATGAGATGAGCTTTTATTATTATTCCTTATAAATAAGCGAATGATATATTATAAATTATCTGTAATTTATTCTCTCTCACTTCAACACAAATCGAAGATTCAATGTATTAATTTTTTGATAGTGGGATCGGGTGGACACTTGTTCAAAATTAAAAATACAATATTGTAAAAATTATTCAAAAATATATTAAATTCTATATAATGAAAAAATTGCAGTCAAAGATAAAATCAAACAGTACAGAACAGAGTTTGAATGAAAGAATTCCCCATCTCCATTCCTTAAATGTAAGCGAAAAAGAGTTTCTTATTTTCATAAAAATATCATTAAGTAGGTACTCAAAGGTGCTCAAATTTTTTGTACTCAAATTTAATCGACGAAAGTGTATATAAGATAGGTATTCTTTTTGAAAAATATGTAGGAACAATGAAAAAATTTCAATTCATTCGATAAATAAAGCGATTTTTGATGTATGTTTGGAAAAAAATAGCGGTATGATTTAAAACTGATGTAAAACATTTAAAAACGTTAAATTTTACAAAACTTTCTGTAAAAGAATTTACCCGTGTTATAGCGGTATGCTATTTGTAAGACTCTTTCCTCCTACTGGAAACATTAGTTTTTTAACATTCGCATAATGTTTACGAAGCATTTTATGGGTAATTTACATAAAATCTCAGGACGCTAGTCTTTTAATCTTGAAGAAGCGATGTCCGGTCGAAGACTGACGGGAAAATTTTGTCCAGTTTTAATGGGCAACTTTTTTAATTGAATTATTTCAAATTTTGGGCCTAGGTACAGTTTTTTGAATATTTTAATTAAAAATAAAATTTAATTGAAAAATTCAATGCTTTTATGATTATTTAGATATAGTAGACGGAACGTAAATTTGTATCTTTTTGAAAACGTTACATTTTACAACCTTCCCAAAAATATTAATATCTGAAACACGCCACTTCTTTGAAAACGTATGGTCTTCACGTGGAAATGGCTATTTTTGAATAAATGCTTTAAAAGTGAATGAACCTTTCATAATAAAATTTATTGAAAGCTTGTTAAGCTGTAATTTTGGCAAATAGATTCGAAATGTTTATACTAAATTGACTCTACAGACTGCAAAAATGTAAATCTATGTACTATGGGACCTTAAGTATAAGTAATCATGAAAGTACACTTTACCACACTGGCCCTGGACGTCTATCCAGGGTGACTTTTAAATTATGCACACATATCTTAGGAATCCGATACACTTGTCAACATATGTAGATTTTTTCTTTAATTGTTTTCACTAGAATAATACATGTATTCACTAAATAGAACGAAGATACATACATATTTAAGGCTGGGGTTGGATTGGCTACCTTTTTAACGTAGTAATAAACAGGGTATATTTTATATATGTTATCTTACTAAAGAAACTACATTTCCACTGAGATTTATTACCGATTTATCTCGGGGGTTAAAATCCCTTAGCTTCTATCGTAGTATAAGTAATAAGTCTACATTTTATCCTTGTCGACTCTTAACCCCAAAATCCTTCTAGAATTTTCTCTATCTGACTGTTGATTGCCGGACAAATAAATCAGCAGTTTGGGGAATCTATCCCTAATGTCAATCCCATTTCTCTAAGATTGGGAAAATCTATTCTGTTTTTTTGCAAATGAAGAATAAGCCTCGTTCATGTTGTCAGAGCCAAACGTCGCAATTTTATTCTTATACACAGATTTTTGGGTAATATGGTTAATATCTGCATATTTACTACATTATTTTACAGTTAAATGAAAAAAAAAATTATGACGCCTAGTAAAAATTTACAATTTCATAAATATATCTATTTACCTATAAAACTCAATGTCGGTCTATCTGTACAAACTACCAAATTTTGCATAACTATTCTTTAGTACCCAGCGAATAATATAGGTAACATTTCTTACCTCCCCCTGAACCCCACCTCACCACTGATATATTATTTTCTATGCAAATCTTTAGCGTTTGACATATCTGACCCAAGTTTTGCACTTATATTTGAGGACCCGGCATAGGCAACATTTTTCTCCTCCCCATTTACCGCACCCCTTCCCCATGATATACTTTCTGTACAAATCTACACCGTTTGATAGGTCTGACCCAAATTTTGCATGTATATATATATATATTATTTACATCTCTGCGGAATACATAAGCCACATTTCTCCTCTGGACGTTCCATCCATCCCAGCCCAGATTAAATGGAAACATTGATTTTATCAGAGACTTTGCAAAAGTGACCTCTGTGTCCCCCCACAAACTTATTTTTAACTTGGTGTTTAATAAAATTCCATGCAAAGTTGATTGAATTTTCAACCAATTTTTGTTTGAATCAGAGAACATTTTCTGATTTCCAACTAAACGAAACGAAAACAATTAAGATATTTCATTAAAATCTTAGAAATTTACATTAATAAAATGTATTGAGAAAAATACTTCTAATATATAAAATTCCTGAAAATACTGAATAAATGAAATGCAAATTTTATTGAAATAATTAAATTCGTTGGCATAAAAAGAAAATCTTCGTTATATGAATTGTAATGTAGCATATGTAGTGGATTTTAAAGTTTTTTTTTTTTTTTTTGTTTTCAAATCAAACACAATTTATTTCATCACACATATTTTTATAAAGATTGGATTGATCTAATAAGTATATTGTAATATAATTTGTATTCTTTTGTATTTTTATATTAAAATTCAATATTTTGTAATGTTTAATGTAGTTTTGTAATTGTATAAAATAATAAATTAAATTCTTAGATGGTAATTCATTGGCTTGATATGGAATTGTTTTCGATAAATTCACATATCCTTCTTATGAAAAATAATATTTGAATTTATGTCTGTCAACTGTTTTACAATAATATTATTTAAAACACGAAAATTAAATGAAGTTCTTACTCCTTTTATATTAACTCGTGGCGTCTGCTTGCTTGCTTGCTTGCCGTCGAAAACACTTTGGATCGATTTTTAACCCTTTTCCCGTGATCCAATCGAGCTGAAACTTTGCAAGCAGACTCTTGGCGACGATCAAGAAAATTTATGAATTTTTCGTTAAAAAATAATAATAATAATAGTATAATTTTGGATTTTTCACATTTTAATGGTTTTCTCATACAAGTTGTATGAAGATTCCGACGCATATGGTAGACACGAAACCCGAACATGAGAAAGGGATAATTGTAAAAGCTTTGTTTTTATGGGTTAGTTTTTTTTAAGGTTATATATACTCATTGATTACTTCACAAAACACCATAGTATTATATTGTATGTAATTGAACACCGATTGGCTTATTTATTAGTTTTTATAATTTTTATTTATTTATTTAGTAGCGTTTTTTACAGACCGATTTTATCCAGGAAATTAATATTAGGTACCTTAGTCGTCTATTGGACAGATTAAAAAAAGTGCATAATTTGAATGTCTCGGAATAAAATTTAACATTAATTTGTTAATAATTTTTATGTACTATAACTTTAACAAAATGATACATACTAGAAACTTCTCCGGATAAGTTTTAAATATATTTTTTCTCCTTAATTCTAATAATAAACATTTAAGGAATGAGCGAATTTGTTGTAAAAATTTAGAATTAGATTAAAAAGATTTCGTTGTAAATTCTATATACCTAGGAGGTACTTTTATTTTGTTTTTATATAACTAAGACTCTTATAAAACCTGCGTTCATTTCTACAGAATTAATGCATATGAATTATTTAAAGAATGTTTGTTATTTTAATTTGAATATCACTCGAATTTAATGAGAATTCGCGCTCCGGGACTGTGAGTGCTGAAAAAGTAAGCCCGTGAATATTTTAATCACAGCAACTCGGCTACAGATCCAGAGCAAAGGAACTGAAGTACTTCAAGACGGAAAAACTCAATTATACCCAGTTTTTTCAATCCTTGAATGAAAAGCTCCTGAAATCGAAGCAGTTCTTGCTAAATATTCTTTAATAAGAAATTTATTTATGAGGTCCTCATCCGAAATATACAAATAAAATGTTTAAGTATGAGGTATATTTCTGTTTGATAAATTATTCAAGGTATCTTGAATAATATGCGATACTCCAGAATACGATATAGAAATATGATGAGAACAATTTTGTATTAATTGTTATAATAATATAGTACTGAGTTTATCCGGTGTAACCAGGTTGTGTTTGATAAGACCATTCGATATATTCATAAGATTCGCCATATAGATATACAAATTACAATATAAATAAAAATGAATACCTATACATTAAACAGAAGATGTAAATAAAGGAAAGAACGAAGGAAGGACATCTATATCATTCTCAACTTTCCCTCTTCTATCGAACATACTTCCCAATAGGGATGGGTCGTCCACGTCCGTCCATCGACGAGACGATCAACTAGTTGAATTCGTCAACTAGTTGATCTATTTTCAACTTTATAGATAAAAAAATAAATCTATTATAATTTTGTTTACACCACTTTTTATTGATTTTTTACATGTTTCGGGAACAATGTTCCTTTTCTCAGATTGAGCCTTAAACTAAAGTTGACAAATAATACAGATATAATTATTTATTAATAATGTCACCACAAAGTGAAAGCCTGACTTTGAAAGATTTATTCTTCAATAAATTTCTAGATAACATCTCAAATGTAAAGTATTTTTAAATTATGTATTTATTTAAAAATTTATAAATAATAAATAAATGTAAAGGTTTTTATCATTTTATTTAACTTGTATTGAAACGAATGAATTTTTCGTAATCGATTTGAGTTAGTGTAGTGATAGTCCAACGTTTTCCAAAAAATAAGTCAGATATATTGAAAAAATTCAAACTTTGATGTCGCATATCTCCATAACTATTGATATTAGGTCATGATAGCTTTCGACTCATAATCAAGGCAGGAATATAGTCCTGCGAGGTTATCAATGTTTTCCATATAACCCTGTACACATGTAATGATACGTACCTAATATATTTTTTTATACACACATTACTGCTTTGTACTTATTTATATTTTTAATTTTTATACTCATATTTTAATGCTTATACCCAATACTTTCACTGCTTATATATGTAGTTTATATTTATATTTTACTGCTTACACCTGATATTGTTGTGTATACCTACTTCTTTCTTTATTATATATAGAAAGAAGTATATAACACAATATGTAAAAGCCTATAATGTGCTTAAACAAATAAATAATAAAATATTTATTTTTACATATAAGCACAAGTAGCCGTTTTACTTTCCCCGAAACTATATTCCTTCGAACTTCTGTAAATTTTAAAAATTAACGTAATAAAAATAGCCAACGATAGTCCGCGTAACGAAGTTGATGCGTCAACTAGATGACGAATTCAACTAGTTGATCGTCTCGTCGATGGATGGACGTGGACGACCCATCCCTACTTCCCAAGTACATAAACTGATCTGGGGGGAGGGGGATAATATAGACAATCAAGAAAATGAATAAAAACAGAAAAAAATAATATAAAGAACTGTTACAGCGGATACGTGTAGACAGACATACACCACAGCGCGTGTCTCGACACATTTGAAGTTTGCGAACCACTCAATAGCAAATATTATGGAAAAGTGATTCGCGGTCACAATCTGATTTTCAACCCCGGCCAAGGCAGCCATACCTCAGGGAGCGTCTGCCAGTCGGGCTTCACAGGCGGGTCTTTATTGCTTAGATAGGTTAGTTGAGTAGAAGCCTTTTTACAGTACAGCTCTTTATCGAAGATTTCATCCGGAAAACCAGCTTTCTTAAATAATAAAATTGAGTAAAATGAATACATTTATTAATTTTGTGTATTCAAATTGTGTTAAATGAAACAATATGAATCGCGTTAAAACCCCACAGATGTCGCTAATGAGAAAATCTACATTGATTTTTTTTTTTTTACGGAATTTTGAGAGCAATATACTTTATTTACAGTTTCGTCTCTGTGAGATATCTATAATATACACTAATTGATTAATAATGTCTCTGTTCTGAAAGATTTGAACAAATTCAAAATATTCTGATAAATTTATATACAACCATCTCAGCAATGAGTTGGCATTTATTTTCCGTGAGGAGCCATTTATAATAAGATTTCTCGCAGAGCCATGAGTGGATCGTGCAGACTACATATACAATTTGTAAATTATATTGAACCGTTATAAGTATTGTTCAAAGCTGAAATTTAAAAGTGAGTTAAAGAGACGTGGATACAATTATTTTTATAATTCGTCCCACGATAGCCAAAACATCGTAACCGACAATTTTGCTCAAATAGCTTAACGCGATCTTAATCTCAATTTGATAACACAAATTATTACTTGCAATATGGATTTTTTGCCCCAAAACATCGTAAGGATCAAGCGTCCCTGAGTTTATGATTTAGTTCTTCGGTAACAGGAGTGGCGACTGGACGAACCCCGCAACGGCTTAAGACAAACCATTTATGCATACGCGTAATATTATTTTCCATGAAAATGTGTACCGTTCGACCGATGTGACCCAAATTTTGCTTACTTATTCTTTAGGACGAGGCGGGTAATACAGGCGACATTTTCCCCTCCCCTCTAACCCCCCACCCTGATATATTTTCTGTACAAATCTATAGGTACTGTATGACCGATCTGACCCAAATTTTGCATATTTATTCTTCAAGACCCGGCGGGTAGCAAAAAAAAATTTTCTCCCCTCCCCTTTCATCCCACCCCATCACCTGATATATTTTCTGTACAAATCTACACCGTCTGCCGATCTAATCCAAACTTTGCATTCTTATTCTTTAGGTTCCGGCGGAATACATAGACGGCAATTCCCTCCTAGACGTACTATCCATCCCAGCCTTGATTAAATGGAAACATTGTTTTTATTACGCAAAACAATGGAAACTTCGTGAACCCCACAAACTTATTTTTAACTGTATTCTTAAGCCGAGCAACGCCGAGTACAAACAGGTAGTATGAAATAAAATCGTAAAAATGGCATTTTTTAAAACCTCATTCCTATAAAATATATTTGTAAAATTATGAAAAATTCCCGGAGTGTTGTTTTATTTTGAATTCACCAAGATTTACAGCTTTCCGACAATAGTCAACCACTCGGTGAAGGCGGGGGCGTCAGACTTTCACCACGCGCTTCCTTTTCAATATGTTCAGGGCCCCCGGGTAAATCTGGCTGAATTATTGCAGATCATAAATTTCGCGCCGTGACTTTTCCTAAAATGGTGCGTTTTGCAAATGTGGTAATTTGAAATATTCCAAATATTCATTGCTTCAAATACGAACTACGAAATAATGACAATTTTTAAACTAATTTTTATTATTTCCGTTGTGCTTAAAATGATTGCATGAGCTGTAACACAATATTATAATGTACCTACTCGTATAATCTTAATTTAATTTAAATGAACTCTATGTTTACGAACGGGTGTGGCTTTTGGCGCAAAACATCATCAAAATGTCTTAAAATTGGTTCATTCCCAAGAATGAATTTTAACTTTTTTACACCGTACTGATTGGTTGAGAACCTTCATTCGTTCAGTAAGAATACACGCAAAGGGTTTTGAACTTTATTCCGTAATATTATAAAAGATAAATGGAAAAAATGCAAGCGCGGATCCGCGCTCCGGCATATCAAAGGTTAAGAGATTTGGTGTCATCAAGCTATCGATATAGAGAAATGACAGCAATTTCTAATGGGCTACTGTTGTAACATTTTATATAATACTAGCTGTTCGTACCCGGCGTTGCACGGGTTAAGGATTAAGTTGATAATAAATTTGTGGGGGGAAACAAAGGTTTGATTCGAACGGTATAGATTTGCATCGAAAATATATCAGAAGGAGGAGAAAAGGTAAAAGGGGAGGGTGGAAATGTCACCTTTGTTACCCGCCGGATCCTAAAGGATAAGTTTCCAAATTTTGAGTACGATCGGTCGAACGGTATAGATTTGCATCGAAAATATATCGGAGGAGGGGGGAAATGTCGCATATGTTACCCACAGAGACCTTAAGAATAAGTTTCCAAATTTTATGTCCGATCAGTCAAACGGTTCAGATTTGCATCTGAAATATATCAGTGGAGGGGAAGGGTTAAAAGATTAGGGGGAAATGTCGCATAATATGTTACCCGCCGAGTCCTTAAGAATAAGTTTCGAGATTTAACGACATTTATAATTAAATATCGCTATTAATTTTTTTAATGTCTATTTATACAATTATTCTTTTTTATACATCTTTAGAATATTTACACTATATTAAAACACCCAGATCGGGGTAGTACCTTAGAAAAACCGAATGTACCTAATATAAGAAGACAAAGTGGCCAATAGCATTAATTTATTTAATTATTACGGAAGCTGTAACATGTTTGTATGCTTTTTTATAGATACTGTACCCAGAAAATTTAAGTCCTAAAATTATGTTAAATATTTCAAAAATATCGATATGGAAGTTGGCGTAAAAAACTGTATATCCACAAGACCGAAATAAGAAATTTAAAAAAAAAGTAACCCATAAAAACCAAATTTTTATTATCCTCCCCTTATTTGTAAAATATAACAACAATTAAAGATGAATTAAAACTTAACATAACACTAAACTTACAGTAATTTAATATATTTCTAAAATGTCAGATGTTTTGAGCTTTGATAAGACATTTTGAAGATTTAATTCTAAAAACATTTGTCAGTCAATCTAGATTTTCGACATTCGTAGTGAAGTACCTATTATATATACCGACGGAGTAATTCAAATTTAGAAAATATTCCGCGACGTTATCGGGCCGCTATGCTAGTAATCAAACTTTTCTAATGATTCCAATATGAAAAAACCAATAAAATTTCTAAAAATCCGAAATTATACTATAATTATTAATTTTTTTTAACGAAAATTTGATAGATCTTCTTGATCATCGCCACGAGTCTACATGCCGAGTTTCAGCTCGATTGGATCACGGGAAAAGGGTTAAAAATCGATCCAAAGTTTTTTCACCCGGCAAGCCGGCAAGCAAGCAAGCAAGCAGACGCCACTAGTTAAAAGAAAGGAAGTAAAAAGCAAATGGTTCTTTTTGTTTTTTCCATTCTACGAAAATAAAATATTCACGGATAAATCACCTAGAAAAGTTTTTAGTGAAATGAGAAGACGATCAAAAATAATTTATTTTAAAGTTATGTCGTAAAATTAAAATAAATAATAACAGGCGACGAACAAACTTCCACCCATAAATCGTTACTTCAGAACTTTCAAGAGTTTTATTGTTGTTGGAAAGATTTCCTTTATAAAAAAGAGTACTAAGATATTCACTGCCATTAATTATATAACTATATTAATTATATAGCTGAAAACTCGAATATTATAAATGCTTAGTAAAATATGAAGCATAAATATATTTAACATACTGGGGTGTAGGAGGTATTTTTATTGTTATTATTGTTTATTATTATTATGTGGGCTTAAGAATTCCAAGCATTCTAGTAATTGCGCTATTTCACGCCACCCAAATTTGTAGAGAGGTGTTTTGTATTTTATATGTATACGGTAACCTAGAACTATGAGCGCCAATGTCTGGAAGAAAACAATGATGAAATGTAAACATGAACTTTACACTAAAAAAACTTGAAGAGTTTGATGAAGCTTTGAAAGGTATATAATTTTGATTATGAACATTTATGTTCGCAATGTTTTACGTAAAATGAAGTGCGTATGTAAATAGAAATTTTGTTTCTCTGCTATCGGGTAATATAGCGAGAGAACATGGGATTTTACGAAAAATTAAACATTTCATTCACATTTTCGCGTAAACCTACATGCACTATAATAATTTTAAACTGCACTAAACACTTCTTAAACTTCTTGTACTAGGCACACGATAATAAATAATCGATGTGAGAAAATTAAAATAATAATAGCAGAGTATTTTCTATACATAAAGGTTACCATTTATTTCGTTTTTTTCTTGGAAGCGTCAAGCCTGTAACAGATATGAGGTTGTGTTTTGGTAAATTGGGCTATTCTAGTTGCATGTGGAGACAAGTAATGCAGAAGACGCGTGTTATGTATTATGAGATCATGTACCTACATCTGTTGGAGACGTGATTCTTGACGGGCACGTGAGGCGCTGAAGGCGTACTATGTGAATTGTTTGAATGCGCTCAAGTTTACTGTGTAGATGTATATGACAAACTAAGGCAGGACAGATGGAGATACAGGATGGCCAGAGAAATGCTTACATTTTAGCGAGTCGATTTATTGCGAGAACAGTTGACAATAATGGGAGTATAATAAATAATATTATTTACTATCCGATTACCTACTATATGCAGATGACATGAAAATTTTCAGAAGAATCATGAATGACCAAGACTTAGAAATCCTTCAGCACGATCTCAATGAACTCCACAGGTGGTGTACTAAAAACAAACTAATGTTAAATATCGGTAAATGCTCAGTAATGTCATTCTCTAGATCACGAAATCAATATCAGGCTAATTATCTCATTGATGGACATCATCTCCCGATAGTCACCTCGGCAAAGGACCTTGGCGTTATTGTGGACCATAAACTGAATTTCTCAAGCCACGTGGAGAAAGTTGCGTCACAAGCTTTCAAGACTCTTGGTTACATCATTAGAGCTGGGAAGGACTTCAGCAATGTCTACACGCTGGTACGACTATTCGACAGTCTTGTGAGACCGATTTTAGAATACTGTTCTGTCATTTGGTCGCCGTATACCAATAAACTAATCAATCAGCTCGAAAGAATACAACGCAAACTATGTAAATGCATCGCCTATCGTACACGATCACCAGGAGATATTGAGACCGTATATAACAGATTTAGAATCAGCAAACTAATCACTCGAAGACAATTGTCTGATCTGACCTTCTTCTACAAATCTGTCAACGGACAGATAGACTCGCCCGAGATCCTGGAACAATTTGGCATTATCACTGCTAGGCCGGATCTAAGAGTGCGTAGATTGTTAGAAACCACTAAATCCACAAAAAGTTACGTGTACAATGGCCCAAGAAATAGGATTGCCAATCTGGTGAATAGCCACTGTGTTGATATCAACTTCTTCGATGAATCATACGTCTCATTCTCATCAGCGGCAAAAAGATTGTTATCACAGTATTAAAATTACCCTCAACCCTATATGATTATACCATGTTGTTACTATGCTAGTATTGTTTTTTTATATATGTGCAATTTTTCTAATCCATTCATTTAAGTCTATTATTTTTGTAAAATCAATGTATATAGCCGATTGGCGTATGAATAAATAAATAAATAAATATGGAGCACGATAGGTAGTGTTGGTAGTGTCTACGGCGGTTGGTAAAAGAGTTATGGCAGTACCGGCGCGTGGCTGGGGCATCGGCTCGCGGGCGGTTGGTACCTCGTCGGTCGCATCGGGCTTCTCATTAGTCCATCGACAGGGCTCGCATCGAGCTCCTGATTAGAAGTTTTGATCGATGTGGGCAGCTTAAAACCACAGCGGGCCTCGACCCATCATAAGCCCGAAATCGACTTCATATTTAATAGAAATTTGTGGAAAACTCATACAAATATATATTTTTCATATTCGAAGAATATTTAAAATGCACTTTTTTTTCTTTGAGAATAGTTTGGTGACTGATTTAAAAAAACGGTTTTAAAAAAGAAAATTGCTAAAATGCGCACTATTTAGCAGTTTATATGATTTTATTTAGAATCATTACATCATCTGTCAAGAATTTTTGTCTGCCAGGGATGGGACAAATTTTTAATCAATATCTAACCCACTTTCTGATCAACAATCTCTCTAAAATTGGGCAAAGAGAGGCATTCTTGATAACAATATAATAATCATTAAATGTTTTTACAAAATCAGTTGAAATCTTTAAAAAAGTAACCCATAAAAACCAAGTTTTTATTATACTAGCTTTCTTTGTAAAATATAACAACAATTAAAGACGAATTAAAACATATAATATAACACTAAACTTACAGTAATTTAATATATTTTAAAATATCAGATGTTTTGAGCCTTGATAAGACACTTCATGCTTTGAAGATTTAATTCTAAAATCATCAGTCAATGTAGATTTCGATATTCGTAGTGAAGCACCTATTATATATACCGATGGAGTAATTCAAATTTAGAAAATATTCCGCAACGTTATCGGGCCGCCGTTCCTAATAATCAAACTTTTCTAATGATTCCAATTTGAAAAAACAATAAAATTTCTAAAAATCCGAAATTATACTATAATTATTAATTTTTTAAATGAAAATTTGATGGATCTTCTTGATCGTCGCCACGAGTCTACTTGCCAAGTTTCAACTCGATTGGAACACGGGAAAAGGGCTAAAAATCGATCCAAAGTTTTTTCGACGGCCACCCGGCAAGCCGGCAAGCAAGCAGACGCCACGAGTTAATATAAAGAGAGTAAAAAAATATGAATACCGATGAGTTATTATTATAAAAGTGAGTTTAATAGCAATAGAAAAATAAATATATCTTCAACGTAATTCGAATTGATTACAAGATTTATTGTTGCAAAAACTAACATGTAAAAAATAATACGATATTATAAGATATTTCTTTTACAGAAAATGATTAAAGAGGAGGAAATATTTTACTAAACAATCATAATATTAAGAGCGATCACGGTATATGCGTATATTAAAAATTTTTAAAGCGTGAGGTGCTTTTTCTCAAACCCCAATGGATGACTTGCGTTAAATATGCTGCACATTTACATCACTTAGTTAAATTCTCTTGTCACAATTCTATTCGATTAGTTCTACTTAGTTATGTTTAACACATAACACAAATTACTGATACTTTAATCGCTCTCAGTATTGTGGTTGTTTCAGAAAATAATTATTCTTTTATGTTATTTTACATATAAGCCAGTTTAAATTTCTTTTAATACAATATGATATAAAATAATTATGGACAAAAATATGATTTGCTCCATACTAAATGTAAATGAAAAAATAATGAGAACCGTTCAAAATATATATAACGAATATTTTTTTCTATTTAAAAGATTTCATCGTGAAATATATTTTTTTAATAAACACACCATCAATAAACTGATATTGACTCTAATAAATAGTTCTAGTGTGAATATCTATTTTTTCAATATAGTTAAAGAAAGTTTTTTTAAATTAGTTTATCTCTGATATGTTCACTATCAGAATTTTTTTCCGACATATTCTACAAATTGTTTTATCGGGATTTACAAGTTTACAAATTAAAAAAAAGGTTTTTAAAGACCGAGAAACCCCAATGACATTATTATTTTATTGTTGTTATTATTATTATTGTTTTTGTAATTTCAGTGAACCATTAAAAGGGAAAATCGTTCCAAACTCTTAAATCTATTTTATGTAACTAACCTTTATATCTGGCAGCAATAACATTTCCTTTATTACACCTCCCTTTAAAGTAATTGCTCCGCCCTTTAAACTGAACATTTAGTTCGTTATCATCTGTTCACTTGTTGTGTTTGCCTTTTCGGAGTAAACGGCCCCTGGAAAATACCTGCAACCTTAAAAATACACACATTATGACGACCATTTTCACGTTTGATATACATATTGATACCATTTTGATATACATATTGATACCATTTTCCTGTTGCTACGATTGTCATTAGTTTAGTAGGATTGTAATTCAAAAGGTAATCCGCTCTTATTATTTTTTAACAAACAGACCGTCAAGAGGTATGATGACGGTCGTCAACCCTGACAGATGGTCCTAGAGTGACGTGAGAGTACGAAGAATAAATATTTTGAAAAGCTTTATTTCTCTGTAGCGATAAATGCGTATGCCGTCGCGCGGTTTATGTCGAATCGAAATATGCGGGAGCTAATATTGATAATTTTAAACATATATTTTTGTTTTTCCTTGTTCAAATATAGCAAATTTATTTTGTGCTGACAAAATTATAGTTTATATAAATTAACTTTGTAAACACCACTTATTTATTGAAAAAAATCAACATGTTTCGAAGCCAATGGCTTCTTCGTCAGGATAACAAAAATAAAATTTAAAAATCGAAGTATAGATTCCTAAATTAGTTCTAAATTAGATACATAAGTTCCTAAATTAGATACATAGTCTATTAAAAATTCATAAAATTGATCGACCAATTAGACCAGTTGTATCTAATTGTAAAGCTCCTAGTACTAAATTATCAGCTATAATAAACAAAATAATTGTTGAAAGTAATGTTTTTAAACCTTTATATACCATTAAAAATTCTCTTGAATTGGTTTACCATTTAAAAGTATTGAATATTACAAATAAATCTTTTTTAGTTTCATTTGATGTTGGAAATTTGTTTCCTAGTGTTCCAATCGAAAAAAGTAAAATTATTATAAATGAATTATTAAATTCTTCAAATATTTGTAAAGATTTTATCTAATGATTTGAATAGACTTTTTAACGTTGTTTTAAATCAAAATTATTTTCATTTTGATAATACTATTTTTAAACAAAAAGAGGGTTTTGCAATGGGTTCTTGTATAAGTCCTTTAGTGGTTGATATATTTTTTAATAATTTAGAGAAAATAATTTTTAATAGTTCTGCTTTATTATTAAAATATGTATTTTTTTTTGGAAAAGATATGTTGATGACATTTTTTGTATATGGACTGGTACTGAAAGACAACTAAATTTTTTTCTTAATTTTTTAAATAACCTTCATAAAATAATTCAATTTACCATAGAAATACAAAATTCTAGCATAATTTTTTTTTAAATTTTGGATTTGAATATTTTAATTGTTAATAATAAAATTGATTTTAATCTATTTCGTAAGGATACATAATATAGACATAATATACATATAATATATATGCATAATGTACATGCATAATATACATAATACAGATATAATATACGTAATACAGATATAATATACATAATATACACAATTCTCCTAACCATCCATATTCTCAAAAATTGTCAACTTTTCACTCAATGTTAAATAGATTAATTAATATTCCATTATCTTTTGATAATTTTAATATTGAATTAAAAATTATTAAACAGATCGCATTTAATAATGGTTATGATAAAAAATTAATTGATATTATGTTAAATAAAAAGTACAAGAATTTTTTTAAAATCTTTTGTTTACCCTCCAATTTTTGATTCTGATAAACATTGGAGAAAAATTATATTTATAAATAATGAAATTTCTAATTCAATAGTTAAAAATATCTCAAATGTTATTCAACCAGCTTTTTATACTAATAATAAATTTAAAAAATACATATTAAATAATAAGATATAGGATAATTTAAAAAAAATCGGGTGTGTATAAATTAATTTGTAATTATTGTTATTATTTTATATAGGAAAAACTGTAGAAATTTTGAAGTTAGAGTTAAGGAACACTTAAGGTGTTTCAATAGTAATAATTATTCCGAATTTGATAACCATCTTTTGGCTGTGGATCATTCTTTTGATATTAATAAGGGTTTACAAATTCTACATACAAATTCTACAGAATCACAATATGATAAATTAGAAATTTTGGAAATAAGAAAGAGTGTAAATAGTAAATTGAATGGTATATTGTATAAGAATGAATCAGGTCCTTTTTGCAAATAGTCATTTTTTAAATTTATTTTCATCGTAAGTAGGTACTTTATATTATCATTTTCCATCATATAACATTTTAATATTTTGATTTATACTTCGATTTTTAAATTTTATTTTTGTTATCCTGACGAAGAAGCCATTGGTTTCGAAATATGTTGAATTTTTTCAATAAATAAGTGGCGTTTACAAAGTTAAATTATACAAATTATATATTTTTGTTATATATACTTTTGTTATAAATCTAAATATTTGTCCAATATTTAAACGTTATTACAGTTGGTTTTATTTTTTTATTTTTATTCATTTATTTATGTAATTGATAATATATATAGTATTTCATTACAATGATACATAGAAAATGTTCAAAAATCAATTTTTTTATGATTCTTTTGAGTGGTGAGGGAATTAGACATTTATTTTTCAGCCATTGCATATACAATACACATGCGACATTCTTATCAATTCTCTTTCCTTATTTCAAAAAAATATCATCACATTTTATAAAAATCTAGGCACTCGACACTTGCATGATGATTTTGTATCTCATATATGTATTTTTTTTATTCATAACATAACTTAGATTTATTATAACTAAGAATAAAGAATCATTATAACTATTATGTATATGTATGTTTATAAATATGTGAAATATAATTATATGCATTTATTCGTGCGTACCACGTTCGTGCATAAAGCATGTACCTCTATTTATGCAGGTACACACAGTAATTCATTTATTTGTTTCATTATGTGGTATTATATTTTGTTCCATAAGATAAGCAACTTTGACACACAAGAACCTACGCTATAGTGACCTTGGGCTAGTTTAATGGTAAAACCAAAAATAAAAATGAATCAAAAAATTATAATTTAATGTCGTAATTAAGCTATAAACCTACGTAAATGTGGATTTCTCTTAAATAGAAAGAGCATTTTTTTACGCTTCCGTTCGCATAATATCACACACCATCAGCACTAATCGGAAATACCCCCATGCCCACTCACTTACAGTACGGCCACTGTATGATGGCACTTTTGACGTTTAGACTTACATGAAGTTTTGTAATTAACGACAGCTAAACATTGGAGGACAAACGCTATACTTTATTGCGCGAACACCAGAGTAGTGATGTCCATCAACATTCAATATGGAATGAACGAAATGATTCAAAATGTTATACGATATTGATTGCCTGTATAATATGCGTAGAATACGCAGAATAAGTATCCAAAATAACACAAAAAATCTGACAGATCGATTGTGCCCTCTAAATATGATATTTTTCTATGGCTTTATTAGAGGGCAAAGAAAACGGCTAGTAAACAATGAAATATTTAAGTTTGATGAAATATTTAATGAGATATCTTAAGAATGAAATATTTAAGAACTAGATAAGACATTTGTAAATGTAATATTGAATAAAATTCATGTTTCGTGGTTTGGATATACAGGAAAGCTCGCGCGATGGGGATAAAATCATTAAAAAACCGCGCGAAGCGCCGCGGACCATTATAGAATGGCCGCTATATTGATGGAATTAATGTAAATGTCCTGCCTCGAAGAGGCGAGGAAGCAAAAATACATAAGTATTTTTAAATGTGCCAAATGAATCCTTTTATGTGATATTTTAAAGTAGAAATTAAAATAAATAATGTTTTATCTGAGCCATCATATGGGAGAGTAAATATCTCGGGAGCCCTGCAAAACTCGGCGGCCGCGCCGACCGTTACAAGTCACGCGGGCCAGTGGAAAAAACCCGGCGCCGCCACGGCGGCCCCGGGCGGCTGGATAGGCCGCCAGCCGATATTTTTGAACTCAGATTACGGACGTTACAGACGTCCTGGAGATTATCACGAAGAAATGAACGGAGAAAAGTTTACGGAGTGGTTTACCACAATGTTGTGTAGCCTTCCCGAACCATCTATAATAATAATGGACAATGCCCCGTACCACTCGATGAAGATCGATAAGCCGCCTGCTCAGTCCCAAAAGAAAGCTGATATTGTTGCGTGGCTTCAAAAAAATGGCATAGATGCAAATATGGACATGTTGAAAGCGGAGTTACTTCAATTATTAAAACAAAACAAGCCGGCAAAATCACGGTACGTCATTGATGAAATCGCATCGGAATATGGGCACCAAGTAATACGATTACCGCCTTACCATTGCGAATACAACGCAATTGAATTGATATGGGCTCAAATCAAGGGATATGCAGCAAGGCATAATACAGAACCTCCATTTACGACATCAAAAATGTTAAAATTATTAGAAGAAGCTTGTCAACGTACAACTCAAACAGACTGGGCTAATGTAGTGAATAGAACCGTGCGACGAATAAAGGAAGATTACGAAAGAGATATTAGAATCGATAATATTTTAGATAATGATATTATAATTAATTTAGGAAATGATAGCAGCGACGATAGTTCAATGGAGAGTGATAGTAATGGGGATGAATCAGATTGAAACATTCAAGTAAATATTTTTATCTAAGAAAAATGTGTTTAATTATTCTTCTATAACTTTTTTTATGTGCAAAGACTTTCTCAACTCACACCGTGCGACGAATTTTTTTTTCGACTGAATTATTTCGTTAATGATTTTAAGTGTGTCACAACACTATTACGATCTGTCAAAAATGCCATCTTAAGATGGCTCGAGTATAGTAGCCCTTTTCTGTATTCTTAGAACCTTTCATCTTACCAGGCATTGCGTGCTTGGTACGGAGAGATTTACGGACATCCAAAATATTATTTATGACACGTTATATTTTTATTATCTTTTTCTTCTAGATCATTGATCTGTTCTTGAGCGGGAGTCGTTCTCTTGAGAAGTGGAGCACCAGCTATATTTTTTCAATTTTTTAGGTTATCTTCCTGGTATGCGATATTGTGGGCAACCGCATGGGATATACTTGTACCATCCGTCCTATCCACGTGGTCTCTCCAGTACCACCGTCTCTTCCTGCCCCCTCTCACGATATCTTCTGTCTCACAAGTCTCTCTTATTTCACAGATTCTGATCCTGTCCCTGAGAGTCCTTCCTGCTATAGGTACTCAGTGGGCAGTACTCCCATCTCCAACACAGACGTTCAAATGAGACTTTTTGGTCCTAACTGTGTCAACCCTAATTTCTATACCACGTGTCATAATGTGACACAGATTTTGTAAATTCGGACCCTGCTATCCGTGAGCGTGTGCTCGCTCCTTCATATCGTGTCCTTAAAGCAGCCAGATATCGCTGCTGCCTTGTTAGTTTGCTCCCTAGCTTCATTTCTAGATCACCGTGACCAGATATCTCTACACATTTTCAGATTTGCGGTATATTTTCTTGTGACCCCCGGACGTCGGTGACCCTCCGAAGCGCCATCTGGTCTGGTAGGAGATAAAATGCCGGACAAGCCGAGTGATGTACCGGCTTTAATGTCCGCGTTTGAACCTCGGGTCGTATTTAAGCATCTTTGCCATTTTGAATCAGAGAGATGTAATTTATCGCCGGGGCCATTTTATAATTATCAAGATTTAGGCGGTACCGGACCCGCAGCAACCTTCACCTTCGTTATCGCGAGGAAGTTGGGGAACATTATTATGTTATACGCTGTAATTAATTACCGCGTCGTGCACGTAGCTGCGGTACTCAATTAGTACCGAGAGTCCTACACAGAGTTTTGTGGGTTAAATTAGATCATTTGGGTAAGTAAGAACAAAACAATGCCATATATTACTAAAGTAAAGAACTTCCTTTCTGTCTGGCCCTGGCTTGCACCACCACTGCTACCAGGGACAGGTACTCCCGACGCGCGACGGGACGATAACTTTGATTTTTGTTATTATTATTTTACAAAATACAGCAAAAATTCACTCTAAAATAGTCGGCAATTAAAAAAGAACTCCGAATGAAAACGAACTGTTATTGCATCCTGTCTTTTCCTAATTTTTTAGATGTATTGTGTGTAATATGAAGAACAGTGACTTTGTTGAACTAGAAAAATAGTGGCAGTAGACTAGTAGTAGATCTTATATTAATGTCTACAGAGAGAGACAAAGTGAGTTTTTAAACAAACATTTTTTTAAATGTTTTTAAATTTTATCGTATATACAGTCTGTTCAAATCTTTAATTGAGATGCTTTATTTATGAGATTGAGATTATTTATGAGATTTATGAGATGGATGTTTAAAAAGAAATATTTTTTAATAAGCCTTTATTTTTAAAATAATAATTATGTATCTATTTATAACGCAAAAACTTTACAGGTGGATTCTTGCCTTGATGATGAGTCGAAAGTATTCAAGCGACTATGATCTAATCAATAGTTATGGATATATGCAATATCAAATTTTGCATTGTTTCCAATATTTCCGAATTATTTTTTGCAAAACGTTGAACTATAATTACAGTTATTTACATCGATTACGAAAAATTCATTCTTTTCAATACAAGTTAAATAAAGTGATAAAAACACTGCAGAAATTCCAATTGGAATGTTCTCCAATTGATATCGAAGGTTTTTATTATTGTATTTGACTTGTATTTAAGAGAATGAATTTTTCATATTCGGTATATGTTACTGTAATGAACGTCCATCGTTTTACAACAAGAAAAAGTTTCAGAAATATTGAAAAAAAATGCAAACTTTGATGTCGCATATCTCCATTACTAATGATATGAGGTCATGTTTGCTGGGTCATTATCGACTCATAATCATGGCAGGAATATGGGCCTGCGAGGTTATGAATATTTTCCAAATAACCCTGTATACATATATATTTTTGTAAATATTAGTTGTTTTTTTGCTGTCATTTTACATTTGTTTATTTTATAATTGGCCAAAGGCACGGTCTTGTGTTAATGTTAATACGATTATCTATCAATGGCTGTAAATAAACAACAAAGACCGGAAGAAGCTGAAAATGAAGCAAAAATTTGATTAAATACTTGAAAGTGAAGTATAAGAAAAAGAAAAAAGTAAAGTAGGAATCAAATTGTAGGAGGGTGCACTGTTATCATTAATAAATAAAAAATGTAAAAAATAATCATTAAGAAATATACAAACCACCCTACGCTTTGCTACTCAAAACAAGCGTGCTCCCTCCTCCGCGGTCGGACTGACACGTGTATGAGTGCACCCAACCATGGTCCCACCAACCCCCGCGCTAGCTACCACAAACAAAGTGTGTGTGTGTATATTTAATTCGCGTGTAGGTACTCACACATTATAACTTACTATTAAAGATCTGAATGCACTGTACCCAACTATAAATAGAAAATTATATATAAAAAATATTATTTGTAAATGACTTTTAACTGACTGTTCGCTTGCTTAAAAGTTTTCCTGAGTGGCTACAGGATGACAATCTGCCCTCGATTAATATTAATACTGATTGATCGTGATGAACTAGACACAATGTTAATAAATTTGGTTTTCAATACATAAAATAAAGTTATTTTATTTAATTAAATAATAATAAAAAAAATATTCATTAGTTTCTAGTGACAGAGCGTTACTTTTGACACGTACCTAATTTTCGAGGTTGTTTCTCGTAGCCCAAGGTTTTGGTTGAAAGGTAAACACTTAATTCGGTGCCCTGTCCACTACATAATTATTTACTGTATTATAGAAAATTAACTATTTATATATTCGTAGTTATTAATTATTGTTTGTTTTTACGAACCTTGGAGAATTTCTCACTTCAATGTTTGAAATCATCATCAGCCCTTGTCTATCCTTTGCTAGATAAAGGCCTCTCTTAATGTTCGCAAGTCTCTCCTGTCTCCCGTTCTGCGTATCCAGCTGCTACTAAATATCCGCCTTATGTCTTAGGTGTCTATTAACTTTTAATACGCTATTTCAAACGCTATTATTTTGAACGCAGTTTCTTGACATATTTTATATGGGAACACTCCGATAAAACATATCAAGGGTACAAGTGCAAAGGCAGCGATGTGCAATTGAGGTGTTTCTGAGATAAATACTAAAAATCTGCCACCACTCGAGGAATTTTCTCTGAAATATCAAAAACCTACATATATCTACATCTTCTAAGAACCATTATCACTTCAGTTTTCCTTTTATGTACGTGTATAAATAAATATTTAACTTTTGAATTTGAATATGGATATTTTGGTGTTTGCTACCAAACAGTGGTTTGCTTTTGCTATTTATATAATTGGATATAGCTGTCTTTGCTATGATGTTTCAGTCTAAAATTTTGTCACTTGACACATTCTTGGAGGTTGATTAGTCGAAGTGAATGTTGCTGTCTTTGCTTTTAATAGTGATTTGGAAACATGATTTTGGAAGGAATATACCTATATTCTCGAATTAAGTACGTTCTTATCTAGTAATCCTCGGGGACTGCATTCAAAACATTTTTTTTTTAATTTTGTTGCCTTTGCTTTTATACCCCTAACATACAATGTCTTAATATACCTATTCGTAACTCATGCATTGTCAATAATGTTGTAATATTTTTCAATTGTCATATTCTTCGTTCAATTGTAATATATTCGACATTTTTGTCACCTTGTTGTAATATTTATCAATGGAAATTGTTTTGTAAAATTCTACCGTCATAATGCCCGCCGCATCGCCATTTATAAAATAAAGCGCGTGATTGAATTTATTTGTCGCTCAATAACTCGTTGGCAATGTATTGGTAGGTATGTGACAGATGCACACGTCATTTCCATGCATGTGCGTTTCTCTTATTTTCATGAAATAAACAGTGATATTTGTGTTCGTCGATGCACAATTTTATTGTATGTTGGGTAGTCAACAAACATTTCTCTTTAATGTAATCATGCCTTTGCAGTTTCGAAGAAGTTTTTGACACTTTCAATAAATATATTATAATAAATGTGTTGAAAGCTTTATTTTTATCTTGGGAATTCGATAAATATTTGTAAATTTTTGTACAATTTAAATTCAATCAATAAACAACTTTGTATAAACTATTCTAAGTAGTTTATGCAAAGTTCTTAATTAATATTAATAATTATAATTATGTCCAACCACAAAGCAACAAATATCAAAAATAATTATAATTCAAGTAATAAATTATTTTCACATTAGGTACTTCAAAATTATTTTCAATTAACTTCAATTTGTGGTTATTTTGAAAGAAAGCTAATATTTTTCTTGAAATTTTAAATAATAATGTTTCTTTAAATGTTATTAATAAACATACAAAAATATTTGTTGGTATAAATACGAGTATATATTATAATAGACGTATCTAAATGGATACACAGTATTTTATTTTTTTATTTTCTATACTTCTAATTTTCATTTATAGTATACGTTGCATGAAGGGATCATTTTCCTCAAAACGTGTTGATTAGTTGTGGTTTTAAAAAAGTATTTTCGTTTTGTTAATTGTAATTTTATTTCTAAATATATGTTTATTAATTTAATAAAAAGTGTTTGTCATGCCAAATTACAAATAAATTAAAAGTCCACAAAAGCATGGATATAAAATAAAATAAATATACAAATGAAACAAATAAATATTTGCACTAATTTAAAAAAAAGTTAACTGTACCTACCTACCTACATATTTCTCTTATCTATACGATGTTTTACGGCTGTATATACCAAATATCGGTTTTACTTCTTCTTCTTTATCAGTCTTCGTCTTTCCACTGCTGGATATAGGCCTCTTCCTTATTTTTCCATTCTTCCCTGTTGTTTGCTAATTGTAGCCATTTCTTTCCCCCCACAGCGACTATATCATCGGCCCATCTCTGTTGAGGTCTTCCGATGCCTCTTTTATTCTCCCAAGGTCTCCATTTCAGAACTCTGGGAAGCCATCTTGTAGCATCCTGTCTTGCAACGTGTCCTGCCCAATGCCATTTTTGCTTCGCTACACGATCCATGATATCCACTACTCTAGTTCTCCGCTTAAGTTCGTCGTTTCTAATTCTATCACTTAGGCTTACTCCAAGCATGGATCTCTCTATGGATCGTTGCGTTCATTTGAGCTTTTCTACACTTTTCTTTGTAAGGGCCATAGTCTCCAATTCATACGTCATCACTGGCAGTATGCATGATTCAAAGGCTTTTCTTTTTAGGCTAATTGGGATCTCTTTGTTCTCTAAGATATGTTTGAGTCTTGACAATTCTGCTGTTTGGTTATCTTTGTTAATTTTTATCTTGTGTCCCAGGTATATTTATTCATCCACTATTTCAATATTGTTGTTATAGATTGTGATGATTTTGTTATCATTTGGAAGGGGTTTGGCATTAAAACACCATGCTTGCCAGTTGCGGGTTGGTGAGTTTTGAAATCAGCCGCCCTTAACATAGGGAACATACGCTGTTTAGTTTAGTAGTTCTGATATACTCGTTTCGTTATGTTTGAGTTTTCCAAAAGCAGCCCAGCTCATTCCTTTTCGTTTTGGCAATTCTGCTTTTTGGTTATCTTTGTTCATTTTATTTCATTGTTCATGTTCAATATTATTATCATTGATAGTGATGACTTTATTCTCTGGACTCAAAATTTTTGTTTTCTTCATATTCATCTTAAGACCAACTTTCCTCGAAGCTTCATGTAGTTCTTTTAACATTATACTTAGTTCTTTGATATTATTTACTTACAACCAAAGATCGGTTAGCTTGTATTTTATAATGTAATGTAAGTAAAAAAATAATATACTCGTGTAGGTAGGCACATTTTATTTTACTCCATTAATACTTGATTTCTAAAAAATACTTATTTTTATTGTATTGCTATCCATAACATTAGTATCTAAACATTACTATTAACATCTACTATCCATAATATCACTATACATATGTCTCCCCACCCGACCCTGATATTACCGTAACAAAAAATGATATTAGTTATAAACTATCGACCATGCACCAAACGTTCGCAAAAGGATTTATTGAAATATTGGGTAGTGTGCCAATAAACCGTTGCATTGTGGGTTTATCTCGTGCTATTTCATCACTAACCATCACGGGTTATGGCCAGTGCACTAAATTTCTGTATTATATCATCTGGATTCCAACGCTTTTCCCTACACGGCTATCTAATGCTGTACACATGAAACTCTAGGGCCTGAATTCAATGACGCGCCTGATGCTAGACCTCAAGCATGGGTGCCAAAGTTGTGTTTAGTGTGCAAAACAATTTAGTGTTCTTCTTCTTATAGTGCCATCTCCTATCGGAGATCGGCGACCATTCTGCCGATTATCGGCCATAATTATTGTACTGGGAGGTCTTATTGCTGTGGTTTCAGTCCACTTCGCCGATCCGAGAGCTATTTCCGTTATCGTCCAAAAAATAACCCCCCCTACCCTCGATCGATAAGTTTTGCATTTAAGTAATATATTAACTATACATGATGAGGAGAGGGACCGCTCCTTTGGAAACTATAGTAGTAATTAATAACTCATATTGTGTGTGTGTAATACAAAGTTAAAATAAAATAATGTTTTATTTACTATTGTCTTTATGTTTTATTTACTTTTATTATTATTATTATCTCTATTATTCTTATTATGTATATTTCAAAATTATTTATATGTGAAATATGCTAGGATGTAAGGTTAAATGTTCCATATTATTTGTTAATACTCTTATATATCACTAACTTTTATCTGTTATATATGCAAAGAAATAAAAAAACATTATACGAAGTCTTCAAGTCTACCCAGAGGTAATGAGTTTCAACATTCTATTCTATGTTTTTTTCTAGAATCTGTCTGAGGAAGAGTATTTGATAAATACATAATTTTCCTGGCCTGAAAACACACCGGTACACTGGTAGTTTGCCAATGATATTCTCGGAAATTGGAAGCGGTCTTTTGATTACGGTATTGGACAAATTTTTCTGTGATCAAATATAATTTCTTCGTTATGAATTTTCCACTGTGCAAAAAAATAGCCAAATACGAGGCCCCCTATCGACCATACTGAGTAAAAATTATGGTATGTTTTTGTCATATGTAAAAAAATGAATGTGAAGATACTCAGTAATGATATTTTTTCTGAAACAATTTATATATTACCAATAATGACACCCTTCATGTCCAGTAAAGCGTTTGTTGTTAAATAATTTAATAAAGCTTAAGCCGATATTCTTGTAATTCAGCCCTGGGTTCCGGAACCTGGTTAGAAATACCATATGTTGTGAAAATGTTATGCACCGTAGCTGTGACTATGCTGATAACCACGAGGTCAGAATTTATGCTGAAGTTTAATATTTTCACAGCACATACAGATTTCACTTCAGTCACCTTGGCGACCTTGGCGTGTCTTTTTCACTCATTAGCATTGGAGATGCGGATATTCCTTAAGAAATATTTTGTTATACAAAAAAAGGTAATTTATGTATATAAGTAAGTGTATAATTACTTTTTTCTGTATTTAAAATAAAGTCTTAATGACTAAATAGATATTTTAACTAGATAATATGCAATAATATGCTCTAATTTTCACTGCTGTAAGATTTGAATTGTGTTTACTTGATTTTTCATTTAAGTAGAAGATCACATTAGTTATTTTTTGTATTAAAACAAATGACATACTTAAATAAGTAAGCCATTTTAATGTGAAAATGTGTATTAATCAGTGATATGTATAAATATATAATACACACAAATTCAGTGGCGTAGCTACCACCTGGGTAGCTTTCCGGGGGGTCTCTAGGGTATGCCGAAATCGATAAACGAGTCCAAAAATTGATAAATTCACCGCATAGGTTAAATTGTCTTATTGAAGATTGAATTTTACAGAAACATCGAGTAGTTTAAACAAAATAGTAACTTTCAACTAGGTAAACCCATTTAAGGATGTTCTGTTGAGGTGACAGTAATGTTTAAAATATATTAAGTTACTGTTTTATAAACTGTTTTAACTATTCAACTAATACTTAGTGGTTTAAATATTAAAATAAAAATATACTTATAAAAAAAATCTATAATTTTTTTTCTATCAAAAATATTGAGTAGGTAGTGTCTTGAAAATGGTCTAATTATACTAAAGCGCTTCGACAAGTCCTTAGGCCTCCGACTTTCCTACTTTTACCTGGCGAAGAGTGGACGGGGGATTAGGAGTCTTGTAGGTATACGTATTTTGTTTCTACGTCACTATTATACACAATAGATGTTACTACTCTATAGCTGAATATTTGAAAAATGATTTTTAAAACAATAATTATAATAAACAATCTAATCTATGTTTAATGCCGCCGCAAAACTCATTACCGGCATTTCAAAGTCTGCGCATATCCACCATCTTCAAAACCTTCACTGGCTTTAAAGTCCAGAGAGAATTGAATGCAAGTACGCTGATGATATGAAAATTTTTATTATATAGGTAAAAGTACATATTTTTAACAATGAATATAACAATTTGTATTAATTAAAATTAAATATAATGTCCTTAAACAGCAATTGTATGCTGGTATAAGGGGACAGGAAATAAAGTAGAATAAGTAGGTACACATATTAAATATAAGCACATTAACTTGTCAAACAGTTATCTCCTCCCCAACACGAGTCCCTTCAGCCGTTTATTGAACAGTTCTATACTGTTTAATTCCTTTATGGAATTGGGAATTCTATTATAGAAATCGATCGCAGTGTATAGGAAACCATATCTCTCTCTATTAGTCCGCGGTATATCATCGTCACTGTTCTGGTAAAGGATGATATTCGTTTTTAATAATTGCAAAAACATCTTGCTAGATATTTGTCTATAGGTACATCCATACAGTCGAATATATTTTATAAATTACCTAGCTGTTAATACACGGCGTTGCCCGGGTTTAAGATTTAGCTAAAAATAAGTTTATGGAGGGACACTAAGGTTCCATTGTTTTGCAAAGTCTCTAATAAAACAATGTTTCCATTTAATCAAGCCTGAGATGGAAAGGATGTCCAGGGGAGAAATGTTACCTATATTACCCGCCGGTCGAAAATAATAAGTATGAAAAATTTGAGATCGGTCAAACGGTGTAGATTTGTATGGAAAATATGTCGCAGGAGGGGTGTGGTACAGAGGGAAGAAGAAATATCGACTATGTTACCCGCCGTGACCTAAAGACTATTTTAGCAAAATTTGAGTAAGATCGGTCAAATGGTGTAGATTTGTACATAAAATATAACAGGGGGAGGGGTAAAGAGGAGGGATAAATTTCGCCTATGCTACCCGCCGGGATATAAAAAATAAGTGTGCATAATTTGGGAAAGATCGGTCAAACGTACAGTTGGACAGAAAACATGTCCTGGGGAGGGGTTGGGGTAAAGGCGGAGGGGGTAATTATTTTACCCGCGGGTCGTAAAGAATAAGGATGCAAAATTTGGGTCAGATCGGACAACCGGTGTAGATTTGTATAGAGAACAAACATACATACATTGTTTAATATTTAAGGATATAAACACGAAATGCAACGTTGTGTCAAAATTTCTAGTCAATCGGCCGACTACTTTTCAACTACTACTACGCAGGCTGAAGTAATATATATATATATATATATATATATATTATATATATATAATCTATATTATATCTATATATATATGGATTAACTCACGATTTAAAAAGTTAACTCTTATATCAACTTATTTAAATACTTAAACAATAGTAAGTAATACAGAATATAAAAATTTGGATAGAAGAACATATACAAGCTATTTGCTGTTTAAGTCAACTCAATTTATCCAAGATTATAATAACACATCATTAAGCATACATAATCGACTGTTTTATTACCTCCTCTTAATTAGGAGTGAGCGTATTATTTCGTATAGAACCAGGTTATTCATTTTTCATCTCAATATTTATTGGTGTAATATTTTTATTGGTGATTTTTAAAATTGTTCAACTTAAATTAGCTACCGCCTCCTGTATTTCTTTCTTGTGAAATTACCCTATTCAAAGCTTTGTTATAATAATGTTCTTTTATTAAGTAACAAGAACAGGTACAATCCTTATACCGGAAAAATGTTTACGGAAGAGAAAAACAATTTAAGATTACGCTTCTATTCTCTCTCTCTTTCTCTCTAGATTTTGGATTCGATGACCCCATGATCAGATGCCATATCTCAATAAAGCTTAAACCAAAGAAAAATAAATTATTAGTAATAAAGGCTTTGGAATTAGGTGGTGATTTTTGTAAAGTAAACCTAATAATGACCTGAGATTATCGCAAATCTTATGTACTTGCAAGTTCCATTCATAAATTATGAAACCAGCGTATATTTAACTTCACAAATTTGACCGAAGTATATTCACAATGACTCATCATATTGAAAAAATATAATTGCCCAGCATAATTATTGTCATGTCAATTTATGAGATTTGTGCCATTAATAATAGTATTTTGTCAATTAATTTAAATAAATTCTTATTTTTCGTGCCATGCATATAAATGATACTTTTTATAATAGGTTAATTATTATGCAAAGCCAGATCTTTCTATTGCTGTAAAGGAAAAAGTATTCTTTTATAACGTAGGAGCTAAACACAAATTAGAAAAGTTCACACATTAACATGTTTAAAGTAATTTTGTGGATACTTTTATGGAATATTCATATTCGTGTTTATACATATATATCTTCAGAATATTTTGAGTACGTATGTTGAAAATTTTCAAGAACACAATTAATTTATTAATGTTAATAATTGGGATAATTAATGGGTATAGGTACACAAATAGAGAATATTGCTTTAAAAACTCCAATCAAAAATTAAAGATATCGCATACCAACGACGATATCTATACTAGATTCAAATTTTCAAACTACAGAGGAAGTTATAAAAATAAAACTCACATATGGAACAAGTGTGCATAGTTAAGATATATACAACTTCCAAAAATTAAACATAATATGTGATAGTCTATAATTGGTGGAATTGGTGAACGTTACAATAAAATGATCGCTTAAGCCAGCCGTATGATAGGTCGTAAGCTCTATGAATACCTAAAAAAAGACTTCCATACATATACATACTTTCCCATATAAAAAATATCTACTCATTTGATTAGCGCGCAAATTTTATCTAAATATATATATTAAATATTAGGTGCGCGACTAAGTTCCCGTTTTTTTTTTGTCAATAAAAAATTGGGAATTTGAAGAGAAACACAAAATATTGTTTACCCAAAGTATTACCTCTCACCAGCTATATATTTTTACCATCTTTCTGGCAATATATGAATATCGCGAGAATATAACGACGCGTCTTTGGACCGAAACCAATTTTGCACTTCTTCTAAATTGACCACGTATGACCCAGCCAAACCATTGACCTAAACAAGTGATAATTAATCAGAGGCCAGGTCTGGCGAATACGGCGGGTGCGGTAGCAGATCCCATTTCAGTATTTTGAAGGTGTCTTGTACGATGGAAGAGCTATGGCACGGAGCATTGTCATGCGGCAGTTTTCCGCGTAATGCATGGTTAAAATTAATTATTTGTTGTCGGTTGCGATGCCCATTAACAGTTTCATCTGGTTTGGTTCTGGTCCTACCAAGCGCAGAACATTGTCGTCTTTCCGAAGCGATTTGGCCGTGCCGTTGGTGTTGATGCTTCGCCAGGTGAAAGCAAGATTTTTTGCATTTGGGATTCTCTAAACTCTTCGATTATCCATGCGACTCTCAATCAACTCGTGTGGCATCCATTTGCCTTCCTTTTGAACTTTTACCATGACATGTAAACGTTTGGAAAAACTTTGTCGAGTCATGTTGAACGCGTCCGCAAGATGATTTTGTGTTTGCGTATCATCTTCACCCAATAACGTTAGCAGATCAGCGTCCTCAATTGTTCGTGGTCGTGCGGAGGGCACCTTGTCGTCCTCAGTGTCAAAATGTCCACTTTTGAAGCGTTAAACCAATCTTCCTGATAGTTTCGATGGCGCATGTTCGCCGCAAGCCTCATCAAGTAAACGACAGCTGCATTCTTCTAAAAGTGAAAGCAGAAAAGCAAAGGTTTCCGCAAATGCTTTTATTTGGCAAAACTCGACATCTTCGTCGTTAAAAATAATATTTTTGAGTTACTTTGTTGGTATTATAACTGATATTGTTGAAAGATATTTATTTAACCTATAAAACAAACACAAATTCTAATGTGTATATCGACTACACGTGCCGCTAGCGCCATCTATGTGTGAATCCCGGAAACTTTGTTGCGTAAACCTAATATTTAGTATATATCTTTAAAAGTATACATGGTGTCTCATAGCTAGTAGCAAAAACTTCGCGGGAGTCATCTATAAAAAACTTTTCGCTTTGATACAAGTCAAATTAAATTATTAAAACCTTGTAGAAATTTGAAAAAAATACTTTTTTGTAAGGTTTTTGTCATTTTATTTGACGTGTATAAATTATAACAAACGAATTCTTAATATTCCATATAAGTTGCTGTAGTGATAGTCTAATGTTTTACAGAAAATAAGTCAGAAATGTTAAAAATTAAAACTATGATGTCGGTTATCTCCATAACTTTCCACCAATTATTCAAAATTGCACGAATATGATTCTCCCTTGCGAATATGATTTTGCTACTAGCTATGATACACTCTGTATAATTTGAATTACACCGTAAAGGAAATCTGTTAGTTAGTACCTTTTAGATACTCTTTATTTCACTGATAATACATTTTTATCGAAGAATAAGAAAATAAAACCCACTTTTAAGGAAACATTTCAAAACAATGAGGGATTTTCTTCCCAGAAGATATCAACAAAAATAAAAGAGAATTGAATTCAGCGGCGCCAAAAAGTTGAAGCCCACAGTCTTGTATATTCGTACATTGACAATAAAATATGCAATATATATGTGATGTACGTAGATACATACTAATGCGTTTTTTAAATATTGATTCAACAAAAGTTTGAAACAACAAAACATACTGAACTCACAGCGATTTCATTAATGGCCAATTTTAAAACTAAATTGAAATTCAATGGTTCATTGAATTTTCATAGCGCTTTCCACTTTCTCCGCTGAGGCGACCTTAAAGTTGTTCCAACCTTTTCTTATCAAAGTTTTGACTGTAAACTATATTTGATAGTAGGGGCACCACAGGCGCGGACTGGGCAGGGGCAGGGGTAGGCCGTAAGTATGTTGACTTAAGACGTCCATTAAAAATTGAAAACTGTCGTCTACAAACAAATGATTTCAAATACATTACATTGAAAGTTGTGCTAAATACCGACTGCAAGCATCGTTCTCCAACACAGCCGCTGCATCATGATGCGGGATATGATTCCTCATACTTGGGATGTGTCCACACATTTGCTGATCCCAAAATGTTGGATCATTACTCTTCCCGTACTAGGAGGATGTCCGCCCTAACCTCAAAATGCCCGTACCGCTTCTCAAGCCGGTAGGCATGGACTGGAAGATCTCTAATAAATTGTATTAGGGAGCTTCTAGTAAAATTATTAAGCAAATTGTAAATAGTGTATTAGGATTTGTATTGCTTCAAGTTTCAAACCAATTTTTAAAGACAAACCGCCGGAAGCGGGATCTTCCAGCCCGTCCGAGAAATACAGACCTATACATAAACAAACTTAAAAAAAAAATTAAACCGACTTAAAAAAAACTCACTTCCTAAAAACACTTAAAAGCGAAAAATAAACTGAATTATTTATTTAATTCAAAGGACAAAAATGCGCGATTTTTTCTAACTAATTAAATCAAACACTTACTACCAACCTATTCTCAATAATATTCTAAATTAGCTTTTCATGTCTTTTCTTTCCTACAGAATACAGGTTACTATATCTGAAACTCAAAGTATCATCTAACTCCTAACCGTTACGGAGTTTTATCTTCCGTCATCAGCTCACCTGAATAACCTGAAAGATTACAACTATCGGTTTATTCGTACTTATGATATTTAAAGAATTATCCTCCAACACCTAACCGTTGAGGAGTTGTACCTTCCATCACCAGCTCATCAACATGAGATGATGGCTACCAGACGCAAATACATCAATCCCTGACTTGGTGACAATGGGAACACCTCAGGAGTATACTCTATCGAATAAATAAATTTTTTTGAAAATCGGTCCACAATTGACAGAGAAATCGGTGAACATACATACAAAAAATCAAAAATACAAACAGTGGAACATAGAACCTCCTTCTTTTTTGAAGTCGGTTAAAAATGAATTGCGCGGATATTCCGTACCCGTCGCGCGGACTCTCCGTGGAACCATAGACAAGAAGGTTGCCAGGCGTTTGATCTAAATATTACTAGGTCCGCCCGGTTTCCGGGGTGCATGTGCCGAGTTTTAAATGCACAACGCTAATGATACACAACAATTTTACTGTTTACAATAACTTTGCTTACTGTATTCAAATTTCTTAGGTGGCAAAACAAGTATATATCTAACTATTTAAAATATAGATTAAATCTGGCTGATTCTTCTTGAAGGGATTTTCAAAATTAAGCTCGATTTTCCAACTTCTATTCCATGTCTAATTTTACATTGAAGCACAATTTTTTACATTTTTTTAAATAGAAATGCGAACACGGAATGCGTATCATATCAACATTTCACAGAGCATGAATAAAAATATCAAATCTCTCGCAAGTGTCCTTCAGTCTATCCAAATTATATTTACTATAATGTGACCATAAGTACTCAGAATACTACATTTGCTACGATTCGTACATTGACAATAAAATATGCAATATATACGTAAAATATTTCGATGCAAAATAAAATAACCAAGAAAACACAATAAAAAATAAAATAGAAATCATTATAACACGTGCAAACAATATTTTCATTAATCTTCGAGAAAAATATTGACAACCATATTATGCGATCATATTTTTATAGCATATTTATCGGTTTGAAAAATAAAAATCAGATTGTTTCATAATTTTCAGTCATTATTTGAAATTATTAAAATATTGCCACATCGAATTTTAATAGAAATTTATTCACGGAAATGCTATTTGTCGTCAGCTATCCCGAATAACCTCAATACGTATCACATTATGTTTCCTCTGCAAGTATCTGCTCAAAAAGTTAATCGCACCATTACTCAGTTACAGAAGCACGCACACGAGTATTTCACTTTTCCTTTGAATAATGCGAGTTAGAGAGAAATTCTAATATAACTTGTATACATTTTTCTTGTTTTACCACCTGCACCCTAATATAACAATAATAATAATATTTATTTTATTTACCCACTACATTAATTAGTTATTTGTATTAATTAAAATCAAAAATTAAATAGCATGTCCCCAAACAGCAATCGTATGCTGGTATAAGGCGACAGAAAATAAAGTAAAATAAGTGGGTACATTTATTAAATATTAATTATAATTATCTAGGGCATCATAATACTTTAATCTAGCAAATAATCTTAATGTTTCTCTTTTATATATTATTAATATGTATGTAATTGTTAATTAAGAATCTTCCATTAAGGCCTCTGTTCACGGATGAATTTATCGACTAGGGACAGTCTCTGAGAAAGGGATATTTATACACAATCCCATGAAAGAAATATAAAAAATTTAAAATGTTGCTTTTTCACGAAAGGCTAAAAAGTTAATATTTGAAGCAAGTAATTCTTTAGTTGTCTTTATCGTTTGTTTTCTTGTTTAACATTTTTTTCACAGAACAATTATTTTATTTTATTATTAGTCCAAAAATGTACAAATATAATATAATTTGGTGGTTGTCATCAGCCTCATTAGCAAGGAGTCCCTCGCGAAGAGTCCTCTGTCGATTGGAGAACTTTGTAATTAGGTAGGTGCCCCTACGTGGCCACGGCTAGCCTTTTAGTATCGATTGTATTTATTAGGTAGTGCTGACTTCACCAAATCACTTTTAATTATATTTTCAAAATTACTATATGCTGGTCGGGTGAGCGCGGAAGAGACGCGCCATTTTCTGTATTGAAGTCAGTAGTTTTCGCACTTTTTTATAAGTTTTTACCGGCCATTGTCGACAAATGGTAAATACTAGTTATTTTTGCTATCGCACCAAATTATACTTGATTATAACGTAAGTATGATAAGTATTTTATTATAATGCGTATATTTAACAATAATATGTTATTTTTGTTATTTAGAAAAGCTTTACATTTTATATGGTGCGGCATATATCTTTTTGTAGGTAGCTATCAGTGGCGTGCAGCGCATACAAGCAAAAAATCTGTGCATTAGTAAAGATTCTGAGAAACAAATATTAATTAAATAATCCTTATCTTAAGAAAAAGTTGATTTAAAATTCTAGCCGTAATTCGCCTACGGCTAGAAGTTTTATTTCTGACGTTTCCATTAACGTGACGTATCTGTTTTTTTCGATTTAAAATTCTAGCCGTAAGCCTACGACTAGAAGTTTTATTTCCGACTTTTCTGTGCTTAACTTCATGTCAATTCTTCATTTATTTCGCCAACCAATTTGTACCACAGATATAGACTCAAGTCGAGAAAAAAACCGTGTATTTTTAATGCTGCGAGTTTTGTGCAATAGCGTCCTTCTTCGAAAGGTCCTATGCCAGGCGAACGTCATGCAGAAATGTTATTTTTTACAAATTTCACCCAAAACTTTCGGTGTAAATTTTATGTCTTTTCTATGGTAAATGTAAATACGAATACGACAAATAGGTATCTTCTTTATTCTGTGACGACAAATACTATATGTTATCTGTCATATCATAATATCATAAAATGTTTGATTTTATTTTTGTGAAAAGAAACGTTTATCTGAAATTAGTATTGTTCCCGATTTAATTATATATAAATCGTCTTCGAAATGTATTGAAATTTTTCGCCGTATTAGCTATACCTATATAAAATATTTATTTATTTAGGAAATATTGTTTACAATACTTCTTTTATAGTGCAGTTATTTTTGTGGATTGAAGCTACTCAAAATAGTTCATTATATATAGTTAATTTTTTTTTTTAAATGTATATATCCTTATAGGTATATGCGTAAATATATATTTTTAATATAGGTATATAGTCGGTCACAGCATAACCTAAGTTTATACCCACTGCACGCCACTGGTAGCTATATATTTTCATTTTCTCCGAAAGGCCCAGGGAATCACTATACTGGCGAGACGTATGATTACGAAAAAGTACCTACTCGGAAGGCACATATATTAGGCATTACTTAGAATTTTAATTAGTATTACATATAACAACCTTTACACGTAATATTCGAAAGAAAATAAGGCAGAACGATTTCAAACAGAATGAGCAACTCAGTGCCGGGCCAACTTTCCTGGAATCCCACACACTGTGGCTTTACACACCTTTGATTTTTATTTATCAAATCAAAAATAATTTAAAAAATATTTATTTTAAAATTGACACATGTTTTTAGTAAAGTTAATTAAAAAAAATATTTTATAATCCATAATGTCGTATCCAAAGGACATAATATAATTTGGATTAGTAATAACTGACAATATACATTTAAAAACATCATCCCCTTATTGTTCTTTGGCATGATTTTTAAATATTTCATATTCCTAAATATTTCATACCGATAGTTTTTTACCTTTATAATCTCAGATTTAAAAATGAATTAATTAAAATTATCTGTCGTGCAGACATTTTTTAAAAATTTGGTGGGTTAGTTTGTATAGGTGTTTTGGGAAAAAGTGCCCACTCGTCCAAAGGAATCTTCTTGAGTCGGCACGTGACATGTACTGCGCGTGGTATGTGTGATATGATTCAACATAGGCAGGACGAGTAGATGGGTATAGGGCATAAATTATACTTACGTTACTATACATACGTGGTATTTTATTTGAAACAGTTTAGAGATGTGGCGACGAGTACAAAAATAATGCGTGCGAACGCTAAGGCAGTCGGCGATAGAGTAAATGTACTGCATCGAGCGCTTGATTGATTGATATCGCTCGATGCGTGCGACTAGAGTCGCGATGGCTCTTTACCATCACAAAATGTTATAATACACTAATATTATCAAATAGAAGCGAACTGGAATCGACCACAAGACAAAGTTTCAAAAAAATTTATTTTCACAACTAATCTACCTTCTGTGAATTTACTGGATTCAATTTTTTTTTACCCTAATGGCATTTTTAATGCGAATAATTTAGAAAGAAGATAAACTTACGAAATAAGTCATCTGCCCAGTGACTAACATAGAGCGCAGGTTAAATCTTTCGCTACCATAAAAACATAATAAGTATGACGGAGAGATACTATTGCAGATTCATTATGGGTGCTGGTTTCTTTTAAAATTATATCGAATAAGGTCTTACGATTCCATTTGGCCAGCTCATTTCCAAGAAGATCAGATAGCTTTTTTGAGTTTGGAATTTGATAATACTCGTAATTAAATGGCATTTTATCGGCATGAATCCATAAAGTTGTGACCTTACATCCAGATCAGCGTTGCCAGAATTTTTTTGGGCAAAGCGGGATATTGAATTCTTTTGAGTCAAAAAGCAGGATCCATTCGATGAAAGCGAGACGTAATAGAAACAATAAAATAATAATCATTTTTTTATTATAGTTAGAAAAAATTATGACACCTAGAGGAAAAAAACCTTATTTAGGTATCTATTGTTGCCAAGAATTCAGTCTTGTATGTAGTGTGTGTATAGTTTACAAAAACGTTTATTAAATAAAATTTATTTTATATGCTTTTCTTAAAATTTAAATCTTTTAAAATCTTCTTATATTAGTCAAACGATGAGTTTGCAATGCCCAAAAAGGGGGGCATTTAATTTCAGGCTAGAAATCGGGACGTGTGGTGACGCTGATCCAGATACTCCGGGTCCAATAGCCAGCGGAGTTCTGGTCTTTGTTTTATGGGATGGCAAGTGACACGCTGAAGACTCCGTGTCAGCTCCCCGGTCGTGATACATAGATATACGAATATAACTCCATTTTACGATGAAAAAATATTTAAAATATGAAAATATAAATAATCATGACAATAATTTTCTAGGGCCCAGCAATTAATTTGCAGCTTCCCACTGCCATTAATAAAATATTTTCTAAAAGTTAAGTGAAGAACTTTATACTGAAGTTCTATCAACGACAACTGCGATTTGACTCCTCACTAAAAGATTCAACAATCGTAATTACGGACGCCTGTAGCTTAATCCTTAACAGACTAAGGGCTTAAGGCATAACAGAAATCATGTTTTAGAAATGACGCACTTTACTCGTTCAGTGTTGCTATTCAGAGTGAAAGAAACGTTATACTGGTATTTTTTTTTTCTTTTTTATTGTAAAATATGTGAAAGTTATTAAAATGATTGTTGATAATATCATTTAAGACTATAATCATATGAAAAACATTTATCAAGAGTTTGTCGAGATGTTTTAGTGAATTTTCCACAGGAAAATTGAGTTAATTTGTCCTAATGTAAGAAATTTGATGGACATTTCTCATTAGATTCATGACGAACGTCTTTAACGTTAGCTTTAACTATTAGCTGATTATTGGAAAATGATTTTAAATGTTTAGTAAAATAAAATGTTCAAATTCAATCACTTAGGTATTAAATCACGAATGTTGCATACTACCATAAAGTGTATTCAAAAATCGCGTTGTGTAATTAAATATTCTTATTTCCTAAACAGGTAGTCTTCAGGAACGAAACCAGAATTCTTTTCCATTTGGGATTATTTCTTAACCAAATAAGTGCGTCTTTGTATTTCTTGTGTATAAATCAGTATTATGTATGTTTTTTAACAAATATATAAATTTTTTATTTAATATTAATAAGGGTTCAATATAATACATATTTGCAAATTTTGTAGTTAACGAATATTTATATCAGTAACAATACTCTAATGATGAACCCTGCGTTGGGACCCAAAATATACAATAGAAAATGTTAATTTTGGGAAAATATTAGAAAATTCATTTACTTTAATATTACAATATTAGTAATATTTATTTATCACTTTGTATATCCGTATTATATTTAAGACAAGTGGTGTCAAAGTGTCGTTTTTTTTTAATATATATTTTTTCAGTTGAATTTAAATTTGAACGTGACCAAACCAGGTGTTCTGACGATACCGCATGAGTGATTGTATTGTCTTACAACTGCTAATTTTTTTCTGATTTATTTTCTAAGAAAATTATTTTATTGCCATACATTTTTCTTATACCAGTACTGCATCCATGAGTTCTATACATTCTTGTACATACCGGCGTGTTTTATTTCGATTTTTGAACATTCGTCTTTTATCCGTGAAGTTTAATATTTCATCCGTTACACATTTCTGTATCTTTTGTGGTTTTTGAACATTAAATGATACATACAGATACAGATGGTGAAAGATACATAAATTTACTTAGTTCTATAACTTTGATAAGTGGGTATGACTAGACTTAACTAGTGGCGTGCGGCGCATACAAGCAAAAAAGCTATGCATTAGAAATGATTATGGGAAACAAATATTAATTAAATAATCTTTATCTTAACAAACAGTTATCAGAACAAAATTCTAACCGTAATTCGCGGCTACGGCTAGATTTTTTATTTCCGATGTTTCTGTATACAACTTCATGTCGATGCTTATTCAATCTCATTTGTTTGCGCGTATCAGATTTGTTTCTTAGATGCAGTCAAATCGAAAATAAACTCGACCTGAAATGTGTATTTTCCTACTGAAACCGAATAATTATATATTCGCCCATCTTTATGTCTGCGAGTTTTTTGTAGTAGTCAAGCAAATTTTTCGTAGAATAGCGTGTTTCTTCGAAATGTCTAATGTGAGGTGAGAATTGCGCGCATGTTAGGTTCTTGCAGAAATGACATCGTTACTAATTCCGTATTGCTTGCGCACTAAACTTTTTATGTGAATTCCATTTCTTTTTTCTATTGGGAATTCCTAAGTGATATTGGAGTAGTTTTGAGATAATGAGGTTGAAAAATTAAAAATGTGCTATTAAAATTATTGTATGAGTTTTATCACTACATAACTCTAAATAAACACGGACCTATTCACTTACACTTAGAGATGAAAAAACATGAATGTTTGTATTCATAACTCATTTTGGCCAATAGTGCGGTTAATGAGTTTCATCTCTAAGGGGACGATATGATCAACATAGGTATGTTGAGTGTGTTTGCTATTTTCTCTTATTATTTTTTTTGAATTACTGAATACATTAATTACAATTAACAGGACAAATTCAATCTGTTTTTGTTTACACTAATAAGTTTATGATAATTTATAAATAATTTAGGTTTTTTATTATAGGTTTTTGAACATTTTATTCTCAATAAGAAAATATTTATTTATGACGACATTGCCATCGATGGTATTATAAAATGTTTAATGTATTTTTCTTAAAAGAAATGTATATTTCTCATCAGTCTTATTCCTTATATAATCACATACAAATCGTCTTCAAATATATTGAAAATTTTTGCCGTGTTATATACCTTCTTCTTCTTCTACCCATTGTCCTAATGGATCGGGGTCCCTGCACCGCATTAGAGGTTCCAACTCTTCATGTCTTGGTCCACGTCAGCCCAATTTAATTGCATCCTCGCTTCGCAGTAGTCCTCCAACTGTTTCCGCCAGCTCTTCCTAGGGCGCCTTGGTCTTCCGCCTTCTGGTCTTGCTTGGAATACCCGCTTTGGTAGTCTATCTGCCGGCATCCGCAAGATATGACCCAGCCACCGTAGCTGTGATTTCTCGATAAATGTCAATAAGGGTTCGAGACTTTCCCTAATTTGCGTGTTTCTGATTCTGTCCCTTCTGGTAACTCCTACTAGTCCTCGTAGAAATCCCATCTTGACGGCCTGTAGCCTTGAGCGAGTTCTTTTAGTCAAGATCCAGTGCTCGTGGCCATGCATTAGGGTTGGTCTGCCAACTTTGCTCGCTGGCTAAGCTCCGCTTTTCTAAGTACGGGATAGTACAGGTATATCTTTCTAATTGATTTATCTATTTTATTTAAATAACTTTTTAATTATGTAAGTGATTTGTTATTTCTGATATTTTAATTGATTTGTTTTTTAATTGATGTTTATAAAATATTAAGAATAATTATCAATTTATTCGTAATTTATAAATAGAGAGATACATCAAAAAGTCAGCTGGACTAAAATTTAGAAGCAAATACGTGATGAAA
This sequence comes from Agrypnia vestita, assembly GCA_016648135.1. NCBI lineage: Eukaryota > Metazoa > Arthropoda > Insecta > Trichoptera > Phryganeidae > Agrypnia > Agrypnia vestita. Next base: position 117,866 of record JADDOH010000116.1, on the reverse strand, counting down.
TTACTTAAAATTGTGTATAGACTACCTAAATTACTTTAACCTCCGCTATTAACATTTTAATTAAAAAGTTCAGCGTCGGTCAAAAGACAGCTCTAATGAATTTGAACTGGGATCTGAAAAAATCACATTTAATTACAATTTTAATTAATGGTTTGAATATTGACAAACAATTAATCGAGCTTTGCGCTCGACATACTCAAACGGATTCGTATTCGGAGTGCTTATTAAAGGATCTTTTATTTCTAAAATTTACTCGTATATAATGTGACCTAACTAAAAATGATCTTACTTAAAATATGCATTTCAAAATGTGTATTTGCTTTGATATCGAGAGGAGAGTGACTGCGGGGAAAAGGGTGAACGGTTCTTTGAATGCTACAATTTCTAATAGAAATATGTCTACCGAGGCAAGACTAGCGGTACACAATGGAGTTCTGGTACCAACACTGATGTATAGAAGTGAAGCATGGAGCTGGCAGAAGAGGAATGAAAGTAGACTGAATGCAGTGGAGACGAGATTCCTTAGACGTATGTGTGACAAATCCATTTATGATAGAGTAAAGAAAGAAGATTTTAGGAATGAATGTAAAGCCGATCTTAGCATAATTAATAGAATTAAAAAGGGTCGTTCTGGTGGTTTGGGTATGTTGAACGAAAAAATGAGGAAAGAATGGTAAGAAAGATATATAACACAAGTGTTGACGGTGCCAGAAAGAGAGGGTGACTGCGGAAGACTTGGCACGACCAGATCAACCAGATACTGGAAAATGGTCCCATTAACAACCGTCGAGCTTGCATGCGAAGATGTATGAATGTGGATGAGGCAAGAGTTGTATATCAGGACAGAAGAGCGTGGCGCTCTATCCTTTCTGCTTACCCCCGCGGAGAATGGCGTGGTAAATAAGTATATGCTTTGGTTCTTAGGTGTGAAAAATATTTGTTTATTATTTTAAGATTGGTAAATAAAGCGGTGAACGTAGTGAAAGACTAAACAAGGCATCCAGCTTGAGTAGGTACCTACACAATTTGTATCTTATTTTTTCTTCGTGCTATAAAATATAATTGACTTTATTTATAAGTGTCTGTATTCATTTTATTTGTAACGAATTTAGTGTAGAAAAACCACTTTTTTTTGTATAATCTTTTCATTAATACAAGGATCTTCCAGAAAACATGGAAGATGTCAAAAGTTACTCCTATATATAAGAGTGGTTCTAAGTCATCCGTAGAAAACTACAGACCTGTAGCTATTCTTTCTACACCAGCCAAGGTGTTTGAAATTATAATTAGTAGAATAATCGCTTCCCGAGTAAAACCATTTATAATTGATGAACAGCATGGATTCAGGAAACGCCGCTCGGTTGAGACAAATCTGATGGTTTTCACGAATTACGTAACGAAAGCACTGGACGCGGGACATCAGGTGAATTGTTCATATAATAATTTTGCCAAGGCTTTTGATACAGTCAACCATGATGTATTATTAAAAATGCTGTATGAAATCGGTTTTTTGGACGGTTTGGTAAAATTAATGGCAAGCTACCTCCAAAATAGAAACCAATTTGTCTCCTACGGTTTATTCGCGTCAGAGTGTTTCCATACTTTCTCGGGTGTCCCGCAAGGCTCCAACCTGGGTCCATTGTTGTTTTCTATTTTTATCAATAACATTAAAAATGTAATTTTAAATTTGCGTTTTCTGTTATTCGCGGATGACTTAAAGATTTTTTTAAAGGTGGTAGTAACCTTGGACGATTTTCACCTTCTCCAAGCAGATATATCAAATATATGTGAATGGGGAAGGCGAAATAAACGTATGTTTAATGTTTCCAAGTATTCGGTACATCTTTCATCAGGGCCCAAAAAACTCTATTCTATCGCTTCAGAATGAACGACTTAAATCTAACACGAACATCGAACGTTAAGGATCTCGGCATTAGATTTAAGAGCAACCTGTCATTTCACGATCACATAGAGGCGGTCAGTGATAATGCATTGAAAATGATAGGATTTGTTCTGCGTACAGCCAGGGTTTTCGAAAATACCCGCGTACTGAGAACTCTTTACAACTCCTTGGTGCAAAGTAGACTCGAGAGTGGCTCGATGATTTGGAGGCCACATGAGCTTAAGTACTCACTTATGGTAGAGAAAGTACAAAAAAAGTTTCTAAGATATCACTACACGAGAGAGTACGGGCATTATCCTTGGCTTTACCCAACCAAGTTCCTCCAGGTATGCTTGGCTACAATAGTTTAGAGACTAGAAGGAGTGTGTATCTGATTACGCATTTTTATCGATTGTTGCGCGGTGTGATCGATAATCACGAAATTATGCGGAGCATTGGTTTGTATGTTCCCGATAATTACCTAAGACAACGTCAGCATAGATTGTTTCACATTCCAATATACAGGACCAACCTGTCAATGGTTATGCCTATTGGAAGAGCTACTGCTATGCTGAACAATATTACTCTGGATATTGATCTGTTCCATGTCTCTGAGAGGGTATTCCGAAGCAGGATTCTCCTGCACCTTTGATGTGAATGATTTTATATGTTTAATATTTGCTTTTGTTTATATATGTTTATATATTTCTAAATTATTTATAAAATTTACGAATTAAATTTGTGTTTGTAATGTAAATGTTATATAAAAAATAAATAAATTGAAATTGAAATTGAAACATATTTAGCTTCATTTATGTGCACACATATTCATTAGAATTTGTATATCTCGGACATGTGTTGAGACATCCAGAGTAGATTACCGGAAGTCGGGTGCAGTGGTTTGGCCAGTTCTCTGAAGATCTATTTTGGACGCAGTAAGTAATGTTCAATAGGGCAAAAGAAAAAGAATAATATTCGAATCTTGGTCACTTAAATTTTTCGAAAATCAGCCGAACCTATCTTATAATCAGTCTTACTTCATCGCGCATCGCTTTTGGAATTTGTTAATCATTTACATTATTATTTTTACTTTTCTCATGTATGTACACATGTGCACATTGAAAAATACAGAATACAGACAACGACGTGTAAAAAAAAATTAAACGAACATCGAACATTTGAAACGTCGATGGATGCGAAATTTAAACACGATATAAGGAGCCAAACGTCACAAATTTATAAAATTGGGAAGACTTCGGTGGCTGCGTCACGTGGAGAGAATGTCCGAGCATCAAGCTGAACATCAAGCTCACTCTGCTGAACTCAAGGCCAACAGGGCGAAGGAGCTTAGGAAGGCCAAAATTAAGATGGAGTGACAACGTCCTCAAAGACATCTCTGCCTTAGAGCTTCGGAACTGGAGAGAGCTGGCACTAGACCGAGATGAGTGGAGGAAAATTATTGAGGAGGCCAAGACCCACCAAGGGTTGTAGTGCCAAGAATGATGATGATGATAAAATATTATTTTTTAAACTCAGTTTCGAAAATTTCCATTCTGGGCTCGCGACCCGACCAGCAATTATATTCCTCGATAATTGCCATAATTGATACAGAAGTCAAGAGAGAGGCCGCGTCTTCGCCTGAAGCGTGATTATTCAATAAAACAATGACTACGATAGAAAGGTTGGCTCTTAATCACTTGGATATCTGCAGTATTAACCATTCACTTTCTCCCTTTTTGTTTTTATGCCTTAATTTGATGACCGCGTTATAAAAATGTTGATTCGTCAGTGCAGCTCAACAGGATACGTCTCGAAATCTTTTAGTTATGTATATATATATTGTTGCATTAAATAGAAAGGTTATGTTTCTCTATTTACCGTGAATGTTGAGGAGAAGAGATATTTTAGCATTTTTGATAATGTAAAAGAATTTGATTTTTTCATCGTATTTTACGTTTTAGGTCACGCAACTAGGGATGACCAATTATAGCGGGAATTAAAGGAACTCGAAAATCCCGAATCGGAATAAAACAGTTTTTGACAAATGCTGTTTTTTTTAATATAAAATTAAGATGGTTTTGAAAAAGAGGTTTTGGTGTATAAGTTCCTGTGAGCTAGGTTCTTTAAAAAAGTAAATTTGACAGATGTGAAATTTTTTTAAATATGTTTTCCCCATTGAAAGCTTCACGGGTAAAATATGTTAAGAAACTAACTTTAAAAAAGCGCTTACATTTTTAAGGTATGCGGGTGGGGGAGCAATATATAAGAAAATCATTACGGGTATACATAGTTTGTAGGCTGCTTCGAGGGGAAAATTTTTCCACAAAACAAGATTAGTTTATTTTGAACATTAAGTAAAATCTGTTTACCTATCGTGGTGTGCTTTCCGGTAGTAAAACAACCCGATTCGAGGGGCCTTTCGAAAAAAAAGGAAGCGTTTCTGTTGTACTGGCCGGTCCTGCCGGCGATCGATCGATCTGATCTATGTTAACTTCCCAAATAACTAACAACTGGCTTCATCAGCTTGAAATGTATGTATGTTTAGTTCATACATGAATAGGAACTCGTGATTTCGGTACATTAACGAAACCGGCGACTACGTTGCCATTCCGGGCATTAAAATATTGCACCTCGTATTTTTTGTCTGACCCGGTATTCCACTTTGAGAATTTGGCATCCCTGCAAGCGCAGAATCCACGGCTGTCGGTTGTTCAGAGGTCTGCGGATCTCCAATGATTGCCGCGGAGGGCGGCGCAGCAGCCGGCGGCAGTTCAGCTCTTAATTGCGGTAATGAAGCGAATTATCCGAGTTCCTAACTTTGGTATGCAATTTTCCGCTAAGGGGCCGCATGAATCGCTCGCTTCTCTTTACGGCTCGGTTATCGGCGGAATTATCGTTATCGTGCGTGTAATCTTGTGCATGCAAATTGGCGGCATTGAGGGACATTGTGGCGTATTATTAACCATAATTTAATAGTAATGAAAATTATACTTTATTTTGCTACCCGAAAAATGAATGTTTAATTGATTTTTATGAAAGAAGTTTTAACCCTTCCCTAGCCATGCAGTAACACAGAACTACCAAGTCAAATTAACCTTGGATATTTCCATAAGTAAGCGAAATATGTATTAGACAAAAAGAAGCCTTACATTATTTATAGAACAATAAGAGGTCGAGTCTATAGATTCGAATTTATATATTCTGCCAAGGTGGATGGATAGCTGTGTTTAATTATTAAAGCAATTTATTAAATAATTTTTTTCAATTTCAGAATCTTTCTATGGTTTTTGAGATAACATCGTAATGACACTAACCCAGTCGACAAGATGTACGATTATGTACCTACTCGTATATTAATATGCAAATATAAATATGGATTTACTGAAAACATTTTCATTTTTATTCCTTGAGTATGTTCAAATGTAAGTGTTCCTAACCTGAATCCTAATCTTTAAATATCTTATGTTTCAAAATCTTCCTAAATGACTAAACGGTTGACACGGTGTATGTTTGTATGTGTAATAAGGCCTCAGACATGTGAATATTATACAATAAATGTGAATTTACTTAATACATTTCAAATTTGAAAAATTATTTCTTTGGTTAAGTTTAAATGCTGTTTTTATTTGCATGCCTATATATTTAAAATATATAATAGGTATAGCTTTTACTTTATCTCATAATATTACAATATGTATATATATATATATGTTATAATGAAGGTTTTCACGGGTGTTAGAAATGTTACTTGGTAATAGGCTTCCGATACGAACGGACGTGCTTGCACTGCCCTCGTGACGGAAATTTATTAACAAGACAACCTGAAGATGCCTGTTGTGATTCAGGCGAAACGTCGGTTGACGAATGCTCCTTCTTCGGGCCAGATTTTGACGCGGGTTACCCCCAAAGAAATTAATACTAACAAATACATATATATATATATATATAATATATATATATATATATAGTTATATATCTATATATATATAAATATATATATAGAATGAAATGAATGACGCCCGAATGTCTTGGCAATTGTCTTGGAATGTGAATGGCAATTTTCTCCTTTACCTGATTTCCTACCTTTCCCATCCCAATATACAACAAGATTATCGTACATAGCTCTGCATGGCGTGCCGGATGGACAGCCTCCACCAGATCGACCCCCAAAGCGATGAAGGGATAACTGTAATTCAGCATCACAAGAGGAAACTCTTGCGCTGTCCTGTGAAACCAGCACAAAGAGACTCCCTACTCTAAATAAAGTTTGAAGAAGAAAAATAATAAGTTGCTTCCTTTCGGCCTTGTAGTCATCCCTTGTACGTTCTTTTCTTTCAGATAAAGCTCGAGACACATCCAGATTGAGAAGTTTGAGTTTATTTTGCCTGCCGCAATTTACAAAGTTCATTGCCGTACAACTCAGTGGTAAGTACAATGAAATATTTAAATATTTATATGCCTACTTATCATATTTATGTAGGTACGTAATTATACTATATTATATTTTCAAAATATAAATCATTTTAGAATAACCCACAGTATTAAAAAGTCACTCTTTAAATTATAGCAGGCTGTAAAAAGCAGTTATATGATGTTGAGCAATTTCATGTGCTGGTTGTAACGGTTACACGTGACCGCCAGTTACAATTACAAAACCGCGTAGGAACCGGTCTTATCAGAGCAATTCTCACTCAGTTAACATTGACTTTATGACCATAATCCCCTTATCAGTAATTTCTGTCAAAACAGTTTTCCAACTCGCCCGTTCGGAGGATACTTATTTTTTATTACATTTGTATTTTACTTTTTAAAAGTAATTATGTTTTTTTTTTATAAAAATCTATTGATTACTGTCAACAAATATATTTTTTAAGATAAATATTCAATAAGTTTAAAAAAAATTACATATTTATTTATTTTTAAATAATTTGCATCATACGTTTTAATATCCTAAAATCAATATTCGTATAATTAGTCACTCAGAAGTACAGTAAGTAGGTAAGATATGTATTAAAAATAATATTTTATTTTTATTCGTTTATTTATGTGACTGTAAATTTGAACATACATATTATAAATATATTACGTTTTAGTACTGTTTTATGGTCATTTAAGGGTATCAGGAATGGTATTTTTCATTCCGAATAAAATTTTAAATTTTTAAACATTTATAATACCATACCCATCGTTAAAATATAATTGTAATGTTACTACGGCGATTGATTGATTAGGGTAAATATATTGATTGGTAGAGTTTAATATGATACTAATTGTTCGTACCCGGCGTTGCATGGGTTAAGGATTAAGTTGAAAATAAATTTATGGGGGAAAACAAAGGTTCCATTGTTTTGCAAAGCCTCTAATTAAACAATGTTTCCATTTAAGCAAGGCTGTGGATAGGATGTCTAGGGAAGAAATGTGGCATATTTTTTCCGTCGGGAATATGTATGCAAAATTTGGGTCCAATCGGTCAAGCGGTGTATATTTGTATAGCAAATATATCTGAGGGAAGGGATGGGTTAGAGGGGAAAGGGGAAATGTTGCCTTTATTACCCGACTGGTCCTAAAGAATAAGTAAACAAAATTTGGGTCAGATCGGTCCAACAGTACAGATTTGCATGAAAAATATATTAGAGGAGGGATGGGGTAAATGGTGAGAGAAAATGTCACCTATGTTACCCACCGGGTCCCTAAGACTACGTATCAAAATTTGAGTCATATCGGTCAAACGGTGTAGATTTGTTCAGAAAATAAATCTGGGGGAGGGGAATGGGTAAAACGGGAGGGGAAAAATGTCGCCCATGTTACCCGCCGGGTCCTAAAGCATAAATATGCAAAATTTTAGTCGAATCGGACAAACGGTGTAGATTTGTATAGAGAACTGACAGACAGACATTGAGTTTTTTAGGTATAGATATATTGTAATTTGAATGTATAAAAGAGAATCAAAAGCGTTCATTTGCGTATAAGGGTACGAACATGCCGAAGATGCCTCACTGCGATACCTCGCGGTCGCGGTTTAGCTCGCTACCTCGATGTCACCTCCATGTAAAACAAACACATTCTAGTAGATATGCACGCACATGCCGGAAGATACCTCACTGCGATACATCGCGGCCTACATGGAGGATTACCTCGATGCTTACGTGAAAACAAAATATTTTGATTTTACATCACGGTCGACGGCGAGCAGCAGGCATTTCGCCTTAATTTCCATATAATGTAGGTGCACAATATATAGATACATATTGTAATTTGAATATATAAAAGATAATCAAAAAGGTTCATTTGCGTAGGTAGTATGGATTTTAAAACTTGAAAACAAATATTCACGACATTAAGATTCGAGATGATTTCGCGTTCATTTGCATGTAATGTAGGTGCATAATATATAGATGTATGTATATGGTAATTTGAATATATAAAAGAAAACAGCATTCAATATTTAATATAGTTATAGAATATGAATATGTATTAAAAATACTTGTCACTTACCTCAAATTCAAAGTCGATATGTCTTGCCAGGAATAAAAATAAAATTGATTGAAGAAAATATGTATATCGATATTTCCAATCAATTAATGTAATTTTTGAACTAACTCGAAAATAAAATAACGCATTTAATATTTATAAACATTAAATTATATCTAAATTTATTTTACAGTGATCTGTAAACCTCGTTTCTTAAAAAAAATCATAATAAAAAAATCAAAAAAAATTTACTATCACCACTTGTAGCGCATTAATTTTATAAGAAGATTATACATTTATGATTTAAAACTTAGTATCTCTTGATCATCGTGTGAATAACATATAATATTTTTTGCGTTATCTAATAATTTTAAAATTTTATTATTCATATTTTCGTGTAGCAAATTTTGACCTAATTAATATGTATGGCACAATCAGAAATTCCGTACCAGATGTTACTGAAGGATGCAGAGGAATATAAATGACTTTCGTGAAAACATTTTTTAATCTCTCATTAAAAATATTTACAATAATTTGGTCAAAACACAATTAAAAAAAAAATCTTTTCAAGTAAAAGCAGTATAAATGAGTATAAAAGTTATTTAATTGGATTTATTGGTAATATCAGCCTAATTTTATGAGCTTATCTAAAAGATCTTTAAACTGCATTACCAAAAATAACCACACTATAACATATTTTTCTGACTTATTTTTTACAAAACGATGAACTATCATTACAGTAACTTATATCGATTTCGGAAAATTCATTCGTTTCAATACAAGTTAAGTAAAATGATAAAAATACTGCAGAAATTTCAACTGGACCGTTTTGCAATTGCAATTGGAAATTGCAAAATGTTTTATTTTCCTCGTTTTAAAAGAAATTAATTTTTCATATTCTATATAAGTTACTGTTCTGATAGTCCAACGTTTTACAAAAAATAAGTAAGAAATATTAAAAAAATGCAAAATTTGATATCGCATATCTCCATAAATATTAATATTACGTCATGGTTGCGTATTTTGGACTCAGAATTAAAGCAGAAATATACTTACAGTATTGTGGACTAGCTCTGTTACACCATTTATAAAGTTTAATACCAAGAAGCGACTTAGTTGGTGATCTTCCATTCCAAAAATAAAATAAATGCACATCGAAATTAAAATAATCCGAATATTTTATACATTATTTATGTTTGTATTGTACTAGAAGTATAACAATAATTATGTACATTACTCGTAAATTATAAATGATGATTCATCAAATATTGGTACTATTTATCGAACCCGAATTCTTAATATCATTTTATTATATTAAACAATCATCCCCTGATAAGCCCATATTATCCACCATGAAAAGATAACCTTGTAGTCCTTTAGAATTTTTCTGATTGGTGGAGAACGCAAAAATCTATGCTTTGAACGAACGCTTACTTTGATCCAACTTGAAACAACCGGGCCTAAGACATGTTCTATAAGACTTTTATTAAATTTGCATGAATGATTTCAGTCTGCAAGAAATTATCCTCCTATACAATATTTATTTTTAAGTTACAAATATACACTTTTTTATACATTAAACTTTATATTTCACCTTGTCCAATTTTAACTGAATCTACATAAATTAAAAATGTCAAATGGAGATTCAGAATTTGAAAAAATAAGGATATAAGAATATTCCCAAGACCGTACGAGATTGTTCACAGAGACTTATTTATGGAACTCGGTCCACGCCGAGGTGACGAGCGTGACCTGCATCTTTTCAGGTATCATTAACATAGCTTTTTTATCTCTCTCACCTTGCAGTTGCACCAATTAAAATAACTGCACCGCGCGTTGCCAGAATCTTTTTTAGAATTACACAATTATCGTGAAATATGCGTCGACGTGTTTTCCTTTCAATCACAGACAAAGAAATAAAAATACACATATATATAAGTACAGTCAGATGCGTTGTAAAAATATTTCGATATTCTTTTAAAATTTAAATAATGATATACATTTGATGATATACGATATACATTTAAAGAATGTCGATGACGATAGGTATGTGAATTATTTAAAATTTGTTAAAGCATTCTACTACGTTACGACATATTTTCAATATAAAAGATCAATACGTTACGACATATTTTCATATGAAAGGTCTATGATTGATTTCGTTATAGTTGACTCTAGATCGAGGTCCGCTACTGTTGACACCAGGGTGTTTCGGGGCGCTGAAATTGAAACGGATCACTTTCTCGTAGTATCAAGAGTGAATCTGTTTCATAGGTGATGATCTAAGATGAAAACAGTGCAGTCCCGACAAGGGTCAAAATCGATTGCGAGAGAAGGATACCAGGGAAAATTTTGAAAGGAAAACCGCTGAAAAGGGTACATGAGAAGGGTACGGCAAAGCTCAATATTGCTAGTGCATGGGAACACATCAAAGAGAGCCTGTATGAGTCAGCCAAGGAAGTGTGCGGTGTGACCGTCCAAGGAAGGAAGAAAGGAGATGCATGGTGGGATGATGAGATTAAAGAAAAAAGCGTGGTGTAACCTCTTGGCAACGAAGAATGGAGATGTGAACTGATATACGCTAGCAAATGATTTATATATTGCATGTAAGTAAAAGTAAAGCAAGGAGTGAAAGAAAGAAATGCGCGTTTGAGGAAGGACGAGGGACTTAAATTGACTCAGAACTTCCAAGATAATATCAAGGTTTTTTGGAAGTTAAAAAGTCTTGAAGTGGCATGAAAAAAGGTAGTGTGAATGATATAATGTCAAAGAATGGAAAGATACTTAGGAATGAAAACGAAATAAAAGATAGATGAAAGACTTTTTTGAAGAAATGTATGAGAGTAATGGGAATATGAGTGAGGTTTCCTTTGAGGCGTCCAATGGATTTATGAATGATGACGACAATGTGAATGAGATAACTGTAGATGAAACCAAAAGGGCATTGAAGCACATGAAGAATGGCAAGGCTGTGGGTTATGACAATGTTGCTGCCGAGTACATTTAGGGTGGTGGTCCAGTAATACTCACGTGGCTTCATAGACTCTTCAACCAATGTTTAGAGAGCAGTTACACTCCAAAGGATTGGAAAAGAGTGGGTCGCGAATGGACTGCGCGAGCTATCGGGCCATTAGCCTATTGAGCACTGTTGGGTATGCGAAATGTATGTAAACTGTATGCGAGAATTTTGATAGAAAGAGTGAGGTTGACAACGAAAAAAAAAGTGTGGGATGTACAAGGAGCGTTCATGAGTAGAAGAGGATACATGGACCAGATTTTTTCACTGCGCCAGATGACGGAAAAGTTTTTGGCAAAGAACCAAAAATTTTTTTGTGCCTTTGTGAATCTCCAAAAAGCGTATGACAGACGTGCGTGAGAATTAATGGGGCATTCACATCATGGTTTGATATTACAAAAGATGTCAAACAGGGATACGTAATATCACTATGGCTTTTCAACCTGTATATTTATGGATAATTGTATAAAAGAACTGAAGGAACTAGAAGTTGAAGCGAAAATTGATGGACTCACCATATCCTGCCTACCACACGCAGACGATTCAGTTTTAGTGGCTAACAGTGAAGCTGATCTGCAGTGCCTGGTATTCAGGATGTCTGATGTATGCATGCAGAGTGAACTTCTGATGAATGTCAGCAAATCGAAAGTGATGGTATTCGAGAGAGACGAAAGAGTGACTGAGTGTGATGTAATTGTAAACAACGAATGCTTAGAACAAGTGAACGAGTTTGTGTATTTGGAAAATACGTTTAGTAGAGACGGCAAGGCTGAGAATGATATCGAAAGGAGAGTGACTGCGGGAAATAAAGTTAATGGTGCTCTGAATGCAATTATGGCCAATAAGAATCTGTCAAAGGAAGGAATACTAGCGATACATAATGGCATTTTAGTGCCAACCCTGATGCATGGAAGTGAAGTCTGGAATTGGTAAAAGAGGAATGAAAGTAGACTGAATGCGGTGGAAATGCGGTCACTAAGACGCTTGTTTGGAAAATCTTTGGTCGATAGAGTGAGGAATGAACAAATTAGAAATTAATGTAATGCTGGCTGCAGTGTGGTAGATAGAATAAAGAAAGGAGTGCTGAGATGATTTGGTCATGTGGAACGTATGAGCGAGGAAAGGATGGTTAAGAAAATATATGAGGTGAACGTTGAAGGCAACAGGAATAGAGGGCATCCGCGAAAGACCTGGCGTGATTAGATACTACATGTATTTGAGAATGGCCCTGTTAAAAGCCACAACAACAGTAGAACTTCTACGAGAAGATGTATGAATGTGGCCGAAGCAAAAGTGGTGTAGTAGAAGAGTGTTGCGTTCAATCCTCCGTGTCTGCCCCTGAGGGGAAACGGCATGATGGTTAGTTAGTTACATTTTAGATATTATCAATGTATACACTTATAATTTGTAATGTAAAAGTCTCGTTATACATGACGTTTTGTCAATTTATTGTTATAAACGATTATACTGTACTTTTTCATTTGACGTAGGTATATGTTCGATTACTTATAATAATTTTGAAACAATATTGAATGGACGCGCAAAACTTGCAGTCGGATGTTCCGAATAGTTTTATTTAAAAAAATAATTCATCGTTTTCTATTTACAGCCATTTTGCTTAATTGAACGTGTATAAAAGTGTGCAATTTTACTTCCGTAGATATATTACGAGGGTGTTCTCACGTGTTTCTAATAATAATAGTTTCTTCAACGTTAAAATTATTTATCTTATTTACGTACTCGTACACGTTTATTGGGCAATGTCTACCTTTCACAGTACAAATACTCAAAAAATATTTCAGTGATGTCACGTGCTGTACGAATGCAATTTAGAGCTACGTAGTACAAAGCAGAGTCCGGGTCCATCCCCGGGGAAGGTCGCCGACTGGCTGGACGGATTTGTCTGGAACCTGCAACTAATAGCTCCTTCAGGAAGCCGTCAGGAATGCTGCGGATCGAAACAGATGCCGGATCGTTGGCTGTAGTGTCGCCATTAGCAGCAACCACGAATGTCTGCCAAGAGCATAAACCAACAGTACTTAAACGTATACAGGGTTACTTGTAAAACATTAATTACCTCGCAGGACAATACTCCTGACTTGATTATGAGTCGAAAATGTTCAAGCTATCATGACCTAATATCAATAGTTATGGAGATACGCGACATCAAAGATTGCATTTTTTTCAATATTTCTGACTTATTTTTTGTAAAACGTTGGACTATCATTAAAGTAACTTTTATCAATAACAAAAAATTCATTCGTTACAATACAGGTTAAATAAAATGATTAAAACCCTGAAAAAATTCCGATTGGATTTTTTTCCAATTGTAATTCGAAGGTTTTTATTTTTTTATTTGACTTGTATTAAAGGGAATGAATTTTTCATACTCGATGTAAGTTACTGTAATGATAGTCCAACGTTTTACAAAAAATAAGTCAGAAATATTGAATAAAAATGCAAACTTTGATGTCGCATATCTCCATAACTATTGAGATTAGATCATAAAAGCTTCAACATTTTCGACTCATAATCAAAGCAGGAGTATAGTCCTGCGAGGTTATTAATGTTTTACAAATAACCCTGTATAATATAATACGAATTCACATGAATCTTAGTCCATAACAAGCCTCACATTTTTATATATATAAACGAGTATTCTGAAAAAAAAAACGATTATAGGTACTTCATTCACATACTACCTATCTATTATACTTTTTGAGAAAAAACATTTAAATTTTTTCTCGTGTAAAAAAATAATTAAAAACCCAGCTAAACAATCCGCAACAAGACAGATGTCACTCGAATACCGGGCACGTACAGGAAGAGCAAATTCGCAAGAATATAATTTTGTTGTTTGTATAAAACACTTTCAGACACTTGAACCAATTTTCGGGAATGCAAGACCATATCCAACTTGGGGGTAAGAATAAAACTAATATATTAAAGTCAAAGAAAAACATTCGCAGCTTGGAAAAATAAAAGCCGATTTCCATCGGGATAAAAATTCTCACCTTTAGGGAATTACCTTCCCTCTGGCCTGACAGCGAACGCATTAAAAGATTGACATCCCGAAAGAAGATATAAATTTGTGAGGGAGAAAAGTGTTGCCCTCGACTGAATAAACGGTAAAATATTAAAAGGTTTACGGGAAAACATAATCCAGAAATCGGTAAACGTGAAAGGGGATATTTGCAGAAGTGGACGAAAAATGCCTTCGTTGGTAAAGATTCTAATTTTGATTGAATAATGTAATAGCGACATGAATGGAGAAAAAGCTAATCCATAAATTATATTATACATTATTAATTTTTTTCTGTACTGTAACATTATTTTGGTTCAATATTTTGTGAATATCTGTACATTCGTATTTGTGTATGAAATTTAATAAATTATGAACATAGATAACATATTTAATTAATATCTTTATAATAAATATATTTTACGTTTTCCAGATTCTTATAATATATTTATTTTTTCACGAAATAATAACACATCCCCGAAAGTCTAATAATTATTATATGACAAGAGATACTAACTTCACAAAATATTATGTAAGTAAAAGTAAAATGCAAAGTATGAAGCAAAACTGAGACATTGTACTTTTTTCATTATCCCAATTACAATAATTTCATTGTCTGTCTGTCCGTTCATCCATCCGTCCATCTGTCCCTGTAACTTCGTGTAACGACCGTAATTTCGTTCGAATTCATGGCTGAAAAAATAAATTAAACGGTTGGAGATGGGGCTTGAGCCCCGGGCGAGCGAACTGGAACGCGGAGACCTGCGGAAGTTGCCACCATCGCATGTGCGGTATGCGGGATCCTTAAAAATTAGACTACTTATATGAATAAGTTAGTAAAAACGCAAACCATGTGTACCAAAAAAAAATACAGCGCACAATATCTTTCGAAAATATATTTTTTTTAGGTACACTAAGTGCTTATAAACATTTTCTCCGCGACCGACGGAGCCTTCTGCTTGGTGGTAGTGGTAGGGTATCCGACTCTCACAAGGAATATAATGTAAATAGTTTCGCTGCAATAATTGTGTATTTTATTCTTGTTTAAAAATAATACATACGGTCTAAATTAGCCGTAAATTTAAATGGTTAACGTTGTGTAATGGTGAATGAAAAAGAATCTTCCGGCTTCGAATCTCGATGTTTTTTTCATTAATGTTATCATCTAATTTGTTTTAAATATTATATTTTGTATTTTAAATCGAAACTTTGAAATAAAACACATTAAGGTTATATTTGTTCTAATTAATATGATTTAGGTAGTGTTCAAAATTCAACTTTATTAAGTTAAAAAATATTACGATATTTTAAAATGATATTTAATAAATTTAAAAATGTTGTATTATTGTAGAGCTTATAAAATTCTTCAAGTGAAAAATATAAAGATATTGCAAAAAGTTTCCCAACGATCGAGAACACTTTCGAGGGGGTGAAGAAATTCCTGATATTATTTTACTTTCTGTTGTCTCCGCTCCGCTCCCGAACCTCTGGCGTTGTTAAGGAATTTTAGGCCTTAAGAAGGTTGTGTTGTTCAAGGAATGGATGCCGTAAATTTTCGGGAAATTCAACCTCGATGCTTTAACAGGATCTTGAAATTTTGAGCTCATGTTATTCCATTAATCAAAAAATTATTTTATAATATCAAGCCGCAATAACGCTATTTTCAAATATTATATTTATTATACATATATTATTATCTGTCTGAATTATATTTTAAATATAAATTTAATAATAATATTTTTGTTATACTAGATAGGTATTGATTAAATCATTTAACGGTAAAGAAATTATTTTTCTTAAAGAATTAATATTAGATTATATATATATAGAAGATTAAATAAATAATCCTAGCTTATAGAACCTAATTAAATATTTTAAAATTACAAGTTTAGAGATAGAATAAGAAAATTAAACCATTATTTTAATTTTAGCATTTAAAATAATGCTTTGAAAACAACGACAAAAAGATTAGTTTAAAAGTTCTTAGATTTTCACAACCGTTGAGCCGTTCAACCGTTTGTGTTTTTTGGGGTAGATAGATATTATTTTTTTACGATCTTTCTGGCTGACGTTTCGGATCGCATTACAAAATCCATCATCAGAGCTGATGTGTTATTGTGAGTGTTGATGTGATGATCGAAACTTAACATTGCTTAACTAATAGTATGATATTAATGTATAGAGGAATCCTATTTATTGGGATTCCTCTATAACTGTATAATTATTAATATAAGATTGAGAAGAAATAGAAATTGGGAAAGTTGGGTAGTAAAGCTGGTACAACACGGATAACATATTTGAATAAATACATCATCAGATGTTTCAAAACGCACTACAAATGTACGCGCACGTGCACGGCACGTCGCGCTGGCGGAACACAAAAAGGAATGTGGCATGAGAGAGAAAAATGCACGGACTTACTACTTCCATACTTTTGAATTCCTTCTCGTCAGCGAACTTCCGAACTGATTTATACTGGAGGAACGTCTCCCACTTTTGCGTTTAGTTTCTTTCCATCGTTGATCTAGGCGTAGATTTATTTTTGAAAATACCTACACGGTATTTTCTCACGGTCGATAACTCAAGTAGATCAAGGTATGCTTTTGTTTTCAAGTTTTATTCGCGCAGCGAGGCTTCCAGATCGGAACTCAACCCTGCACCCCTATCGCCATTGTATGGTGGTTCCGCGGTAGGTATTGGTAGCCCTGCATTTTAGCGACACATTGGGATGGGAAAGCTATGAAATCAGGTGAAGAAGAAAAATGCCATGCGCCATCAACAAGACATTCGTGCGTCATTCATTTTATTATATATATATATATATATTTAATATGAAATAACTAACTAACTAACCATCACGCTGTTTCCCTGCAGGGGTAGGCAGAGAGGATAGAACGCCACACTCTTCTATCCTGGCACACCACTTTTGCTTCGGCCACATTCATACATCTTCTCATACACGTCCTACGGTTGTTGCGGCTTCAAATACTTGTAGTACCTGATCGTGCCAGGTCTTTCGCGGACGCCCTCTATTCCTGTTGCCTTCAACATTCACCTCATATATTTTCTTAACCATCCTTTCCTCGTTCATACGTTCCACATTACCAAACCATCTCAGCACTCCTTTCTTTATTCTATCTACCACAATACAGCCAGCATTGCATTCACTTCTAATTTACGTTTGAATTCATTCAGATTCTTCCGCATTTCCAATTTTCTATCTTTTTATCAAAAATGTGTCTAATGTCGTTTGCGTTTCTTGTTTGCGCACGTGTAAGCACGGGTGGTAGACGTACAACATAAAGTGCGCGGTTTTTAAGTTCGCAAACTTACTCGGCTCGACGTCGGTGACAGACGTGAAGCTTGGTCGCACCGTATCATTTTTATGAGTTTAATCGACTGTCTTTTGAATTATAAGATGATCAGAATTTCGTAAGTGTTCGCGATTAAAATTTTAAAAATATATTACGTTTTAGTTACCTACCTAAACTAATCATTGAATATCAAAGACCAGTCCAGAAGTGTGACAGTTCGAGAAACAGAACTATCGCCACAGAATAGAGAATATGCTATCGCTCAAAGGATAAAAATTAGAAATACTGTTGCTTTGTGATGACTTTGGACTAGACTAGTGTAGAATGAGACACAAAACGCAAAATAAATTTTGAAAAACAAGGCCCATGTGCCATTAGAATCTTGTTATAAAATCATATAATGAAGAATTGGTGCAGACGAAACTTTCAACACTTCAAAATGACTATTTTAATAATATCCGTTACCTACATAATGTTGATTTGCACAGAAGAAATTAATAATGCAGTAAGAACCTTGTTCACGCAATGACTTATTAAATTGTTATTCAAGGCCCGGTTGTTTCAATTTGGATAAATAAAAGTTCGTTTAAAAGCATAGATTTTTACGAAAACGGATTTCAGACTTGTCAAATTTAATTTTTGACAGTTCGGAAACCAATAAATTCACTAGTAAGTGCAAGTTAAAATATTGTATTCATTTCTATTGGTGAAAAACTCTTTGAATATGATAAGAATGACCTTGAATATACTTTCTCTAAAATGCCAGTGAATGATGGACTCACTAGAAAATCAGATTCACTGTAACAACTCTAAAATTTTTTTTTTTAGAATTGATGGTATTATCAATCTACTATCAAAGAATAAACAGTCATTGAATTCTGATAATTTATCCCTAATTTGCCAATATTTTAAAATATCTCCTGAAATTTTCTTTTTCTCGGGCCATCCATCACTTAGGTATTTTTTTATTTCCATAAATAACTCATCACTATTGGAATTGTCTCTTATTAATTCTCTATCCAGTTTCGCATTAAGCGAAATACAATTTAAAAATTCAATCTCTATCTCTTCTACATTAATCTCATTAGTAAAAAAATCAAAACTTTCGTTATTTTCCTTTTCTGACAATTTCATTGGTAGTCTAGATAAGAAATCTGCTTTATTGTCTTTCGTATTAATATATTCAATCGTATAATCATAATTTTGTAATATTAATGCATATCTTTGTAGTCTACTAGCTGTTAATATCGGAATATTTTAATTTTCTCCTAAAATATACACCAAGGGTTTGTTATCACATGCTAAGATAAATTTTCTTCCATACAAATATTGAAAGAATTTTTTTAAGCCAAAAATAATTGCACTAGCCTCTTTATCCAATATTGAGTATTTTAATTCCGTCGAAGTAAAAGTCTTACTGGCATAAGCTATTGGTCTTTCAATACTGTTTTCGTAAACGTGGCAAATTATCGCTGACATCCCTACATTACTTGCATCTGTTATGAGTTTAATAGGTATATTCTGATCATAATGTACCAAAATTTTATTCGACGTTAATATTTCTTTAACCTTCTCAAAAGCAATTTGACAATTATTATCCCAATTAAACTCAGTCTCTTTTTTTAACAAGTTATACAAAGGTTCTAAAATACTCGCTAGATTTTTAATAAAAATCCTATAATAATTTATACCTCCTAAAAAACTACGTAACTCCGTTACATTTTTAGGTACTTCCATATTTATAATTGCTTCAACTTTATCAGGCAAAGGCTGTACACCCCTATTAGAAATTTTAAATCCCAAATATTGAACTTCTTTTTTATTAAATTCACATTTATCGATATTTACTGTTAAACCGCAATCATTTAATCGTTTTAAAGTTCTTTCAGTTTCTTCCTCTAACCCTTCTTTTCCTTCGTCTTTTCGTCTTCTCCCTGACGATCCTCCCTCCTGGATTGCCGATGACCTTGCCCGGTCTCGCACCCTGACGATTCTCCTGAATTGTCGATGACTCACTCCGCCGAAGACTTCCGAATATCCTTATTCTTCTTTCTTCTTCTTCTCCTTCCCAGCAGTCCCATCCAATCCAGTTACATGTAAAAAAAAAACCAATCCAAGAAGTAGGTAGATTTTTTTTCCTTGCCGTGTTTTAATACACGTAAATTCAAAATTCCTTTTATTCTTTCTCTGAGTGTAGATCTCTTTTTATCGGCTGCGCCACTGTGGTATAATCCCTTCCTGAGTATGATACGGTTTCTTTGTAATAAGGAAGAAATTGAATACCCGATCTTGTTCAGTAATTATCACTTTTATTCATAAACAATACCTCTACGTGCGACCGTCAGTGCCCGAATGGCGTCGCCCGTTTCCCCCGCTTCCTACCGCATGCTTTTATCTCTTTCACACTATCACTACGCACTCCTCATACACCACTCTACCACAATTATTAAACATATTTTTCGTTTATTTAAGGAAACGAGTCCCGTAATATTTTATACGAAATAAATAAATGAAATAAAGAGAAACGTGTGTTTGTGTAAATATCAAATAATAAAACTGAAAAATTAAATGCTGGAACCTGGATTCGAACCACGAACCTCTGTGTTATATAGTAAAATGACCGGACAATTCTGCCGAAATTTCGTAAAATAATTATTATAGTACCTAATAATTTCAAAATTTTCTCTAGAAAGCTTGATTGATTTGATGGCCAACGTTGAGAGTTTTTCCAGCAAACTTCTTTAATTGAGAAAAAATTAAACAACTTCTTTCATTTTAAGCGTATCTCGATAAACTTTGATCAAATTAAATTCGTTTATTTAATTTCTTAATGATCAACGAAGTAGGTAAAAGGAAATTTAAAAAAAAAATAAAAAATAAAAAAAATAGGTAAGTTTTTTGTTTTTTTTTTTTTAAAAATTAAAAAAAAAAAAAAAATAGGTAAGTTTTTTGGATGTAGAATATCTCTGAGGTTTTTTTAAAATTAAAACCTTTGTAATGAATAAATAATGAACATCAAATCATTCTTCTTCATTCAGTTATCTCATGACTGAGGATTTTGATCAACGGGATAGGATCTGCTGATGTCTTCAACAATTTTTCTCCACTTTTCCTGCAGTTTGCAGTTTGGATAGCCGTACCAAAAGGATAGCTAGTAGCGTCCTTGATTTGATCAGTCCATCAAGTCAGAAATCGGCCTCTTTCTCTCCTCTTTCTCTTCACTTGTCAGCTTTTCTGCGGGATTCCTCTTAGACAAACGGTAAGATAGTCCATTAGTCTTAAGTTGCAATAAAATGAAGCATTGCTGTTAAAGTGAGTCCAGGCGTCTCCAAAGCCATCCTTCAAAGGTGTCATGTGTCTTTCTCGTGCTTGCTCTTATTGTCCGTGTTTCCAGAAAACAAGAAAAATAAGGGGTTACACCATCCTAAGAGCCTAAAACATAAGGCAGAAATTAGGTGAATTTTTGTAAGGAGGTTATTGATTATTTGAATTGTTTTTTTAGTGGCTCATATTACGATACATATTCAAGTATTATTTTATTTTATTTTATTTATTTTTTTTAAAAAAAAAATAGAGATGTGATCACGGAATACGTGTCACATCAATATTCTTACTATTATTTTATTGGAAAATTTTTAAAAATATAAAATATTGGCCGTGTTATCTCCATTCCAGCTGAGCTCCTCCTCCGTGACTGAAATGTGATTTTCCCCGATGCATGTTTGTTCAAGATAGAAAAGAAGATCGTGTAGTTTTTTTGTTAAATTGGGAGTAATTGAAAAAAATCTTTAAATTTCTAAGCAAATGGTTTATCGGCCTAAAAAATCCGTATGCTATATTGTAGATATTTTATTTACAATTAAGTAAATTTCCTTCTTTTCTGTCTCGGACTAACGCACACCAGGGAATCCGGTTGCATATCAGTCATGGCTGTACATGAGGCAGCTATTTTTTTTAACTCATTTAATAAAATAAAACTTCAGTATGTACGTTAATAAGTATCATAAAAATTAAAAATATGTAAAAAATTACCTATAAATCCATAAATCACCTATTAAAAAATAAACATTACTGTCACAAAAAAATAAACCTTGTAAAAGTCACCCATTTCTAGGTACTTACATTTTAGGCTTCCGGGGTGGTGTGATCTCTTAAGACGGTCGTCTTTCAAAGTGAGCAAATTAATTAATTAATTTTTATATGATATCTTTCCAAATAAAAATGGGATAAAAAGCGCGAGAGAAGATATGAGAAAAATTGTGAAATTTGCTCACTCTGTAAGGCGATCGCCATCGCATTTTTGTTTTTATTTAATTAAATGTACGCGTACATTACGGCACAACGTCACATTTATTCCTTCTGGCTCGAGACAACTTTGTAAATTTCCTAGTTCCAACATCTCGCCAGACTGCGAACTGGGACTTCCTGAATTTAAATCTGTCGGCTTAACTTCAAACATGGAAACCAAGCTTGTCTCCTTGGCAATTGAATTATCGCACTTCATTGCACAGTACTGAAAGTGCATTAAATGTCCTGAGTTATACTTTAACAACAATGCATTTGAAGTTCTAATTCTTGGCTAATGCAGATAAACAAAGTTTGTGTCTGCAAAGAGTATTTAGACCGAGCCCGGCAGAATGATCTCGCTAATCGTAAACAAATTAGTTTTACCTGAGAACCAAGACGTAATAAACCTAGTGCAATATTCTATATCTGTCTAAATTCTCAGTTGAAATTTTTCAAGCTGTGAAGATTTAATCGAAATACAATTTGTTATTTTTTGGCACAATGTTTATAATTTGATCTTGTAACTTGTTATACGTAGGTATAACCAGCTGAACCCGGCAATACCTTGCTATTGCTAGATTTGAATGTGTTTATAGATTGAATGAACAAAATCGAATGTGTGTTATTTATTTTAAATCGGATTGGATCGTGGCCGTGGGAGGCAAATGAAACACTTGAAATTCATTAAAATTTTATTGATTTATTTAAATCATTGGACATGATTTTAACTGGAGATCAATTATTTAATTCACAATTTCTTGCACTAATTACTCGTTTATGGAGCACTTTATACTCGTTTGTTGAATATCCATACGTCTGTAGTAGCACTTATTTCTGAATACCCGTTAGGTTCTCGCTGGTATTTCGCTTTATCTTTGAATTTGACAATTAAAATTGTTGCTTGTTTAATAATAATCGTTTGACTGCCAAACTGGTACCGTTGCAAAGACGAAGTGGGTCAATGTTTCTAAGAAGAATGATTGGAACCTTCAGATTAATGATGTGTGGTGGCGATCCAGATAAATCAAGAGAATTTAAGAATTCGGTTGGATAATTTACAGCTTCATCGCAATCTATAACATTTATTATTTCGTAATCTATTTATTGTTTCGTAAGTAGATGTTTGCACTTGACTGTGACTTAGTGAATATGTATATGTATAGAACAAGTATTATTCTTCTTTAATGGCCTCACGGCTCTCGGAAATCTATGACCGCAGTCACTACAGAGCGCCATCCATCCCTTAACACCGCCATTGTGGCCCAGTCTATTGGGTAATCGCCTACCTCTAGCAGGCCCATTTTCATAAGAGAGTTGAATGCTTTTGGTATATACACAGATACTGGTCATATCAAGTCTTTCGCGGGCTGATTCCGCATTTTTTATGCAATCAAGGCACGCGCCATTCACGTATCATTCTTACCATTTTCTCTCGATTCAATCGTTAAAGTGATCAAACTAACTTTTTTTTTTAATTCCTTTCACTTGCTGTAATTAGCTTCACATTATTTTTTAATTTGTTCATTCTTTACGTTTGTTTTATAAATACATTTGCCTTTTTAATAAGCATGCATTGTTAGCTTGCATCGTTAGCTAACACTTTGTATCAAACTACGCCAAAGTTGTTAAAAAAAACAACAAAGCTATAACATTAAAATTCATGAAAAAACTTGATCTGTTAGAACAAAATTAAATACTAGGTGATGAGCGGTTATTACAAAGATAACATTATTGCTACTGAATAATCTACATCAAAATAGATACTTACTATAATAATTTAATCGGCTTACCTGAAGAAATTCGATTCCAAACAACTCCCCTACAAGTAGCTTTGAATCTCCAAGCCTTAAATCTAAAAGTCGAGTCTCAAACGAGATTCCATCAGGTAAACATGACTACTTTGAAACATGAAACCTCTGTGGTTTTTAATAACTGTAGACTAACGATGCGTGACTTTTTGTGTAACGCTGGCAGACTACCATCATACATTAAAAGTTGTCAACTAACTATTTATTGAACTAAATATTTGAAAGAACACTTAACAGATTATGAATGTTTTAATGATACGAAAGCTTAATAAAGTAATTTAATAGTAACGTTTGCTGCTATATTGTTTCCATGTCGCATTGTAATCTGGCCTTTATATTCTTGCTGCCAAAAAACTAAACTTACTTACTCTATTGAAATTTATCTCATTATATTACCGTAAAAGCTCAACATAATTAGGTACATAACCACATTTTTCTATAACGTGATTTTAAATCAAAATTGTTGAATTACACATTATGTGATTATTGTGATAGTTCTATTAATCAAATATTACGATCTACACAATGGTAATATCGAAAGGTATCGTTTTTGGGATATTGTTTTTTTTGTTAATTTTGCGGAAATGCGTATCGAATAATTGGAGACAACAAACTAATACAAAATTGGAAGTTTTTGTTAAAATAATGGAATCTGCGTAACTTAAGAAACGTATCTCATATAAATGTGTAATAAAGGTATCGTAAAACGAGTATAATAAGCCAATACCAAAGAAAATTATTATATAATAAAATAAATATATTTTGAAATACAACATTACCAACTATTTAATTTAATAATGTACGAATTATTAAATTATTCACAAAAGAACGTGTGTATGTATGTACAAATTATTACCATACGTACACATATGTACGTATGCAATTAATTTGAATCATCCATATCTTCACTGCTGACCTTTAATGTTACACTTTGTTGTTTTGTTTCTTTCTCATTGATTTAAAGTCCCTATCGTAGAATCGGTGTACATCCTAATTCAGTTTCATTTTGAGCGATACTTTTGCTCATTACTAACATTCTGTGAACAATCATTATCTTCTCTATTTTCTAAAATAACTTTCGTTTTGCTATTCTCCTCTCTCTCCGCTAAACTGAACTGACCGATGCTCAGTAGCCCAAAAGTTTTGAATTATTAGAAAAAAAATCACTTAACTGATGAAATCATTTGTCTCATAAATCAATTTTTTCTTAACCCTCTAAGATGTAACTGAGTAAAAATATGCCGCATAAATCAAAAGATATTTATTACTACTCAATAAATTTATTCATTAAATTATCACACATTTTGCAGTAGTTTAATTTTTTGTATTTGGTTCAGTTGAATGTTTTGGATGATATTGTAACGAGACACTTAAAAGCAGACGACGCACATCAGTCACTTGTCACAAAACTATCGCCTTATCTACGGCTTTCGGGAGGCATCTGAAACACAAAATCAATCGAATCTCGCTAAAATAAAGATAAAAAATAAGTTTTATAAGCACAATAAATAGATATATTTACTTATAATTCACTATATACAAGAAAACGGTGAAACAAACCGACGGATATTTTAAATAATCCGGAACAAAATCAAACCGATGCAAACTCAAGTATCTACTGAATAAGAGTGAAACAAAAATTCATTCGAACCTCGTTAAAACAAAGACAAAAAATGAGTTTTATAGATGCTCATGATAAATATATTCACTCACAATGCACTAAATACCCGAAAACGGCTAAAACCGAAGAATATTGTAAATAATAAAATCAAAAGCACAGTTTGAAACTGACGTACTGAAGGATTTCGCGTTTTTCCGCAAAAAACTTTGCAACCCTAGTGAGCTCTGAGATCAGTCACATGAAACGCTTTAATAAATTACTAATTTTACGAGATTTCAAGGTTTTAAAAATTAACCGCTTAGGATTGTTGTCCATACATGCCGGTACGATCTAAAATTGGTGATGTGTTAAAAATCGTTTGTCATTATGCGCATTTACATGGAAAAATTCTCGCGCGTTTGCGCATATCTTGCCTGACGGGACAAGCAAAGTTTCACGCGTTTACGCGTCAATGGCACTTCTTCTTCCTTACACTGTCCCAACTCATTGCCTAGGTAGGCTGTTGGGGTCGGCTCTACTCGTTCTCAGACTATATTATCTTCTTCGGTTCTGGCTATTGCTTTTATCCAGGCCGTTTTTCTGCAATATTTTGGAGCATTGAGTCTTCCAGGAGTTCTTTGGTCTTTCTCTGGATCACTATCGATGAAGCTCCATAGACATTGCCTTCTTCACTGTGTGGTCTGGTGGTCTGGGGCTTATGTACCCATACCATCTCAACTGTCGCTCTTCCAGCTTACTGTTTATATCCGTGACACCCAGGCTAGTACGAATGCGTGAACTTTTAATTCTATATTTTAAGTAGCGAAAATAAACCAAAGCAAATAATACATGCGAAACTGGATGGAATGTTCTAGTGAATGTTAAATAAAGTGTTAAAGCGATAATAAAGTATCTATTTAAGAGTGATAAATTACGAAATAGTGTAATTTAATGAATAGCGTTAAGTTAAATAGTGTTAAGTGACTTTTACATTAAAATAATTCAATAATCAGTAATTGATAAATCGCTAATTAATTCCCAACGTTTTCATTCATTCCTCTCGCAGCCACGACAAGCGACAATATATATTTTGTTTTATCCAGATTCAATTTCCTTTAAATTAAATATATTTATTAATATTATGAGCGATGAATTAAAAGATATTGACTTTTTCAATAATGGCCCAACATTGGCCATGAAACATATTGATATTTTCAACAAATCAGTGATGAAAACAAAGTGAATTCTTATAAATTAAATTAAAATATATAAGTTTTCTCCTTGGTTCACTACTATTCGGATAATGGTTTTTCTGAATCCATTTGATGTACACGTGCCGTATTATGGATAATTTAAGGTGTCTTGTTGTTGCTGGAAATGACGTGTTTTGTGCTTTGTTATCGGAAATATGAAATCGCTAATAATGGGATCATAAGCCCGGAAATTTCAGGGAATGTACGCAATAGAAATGAGACCGTCAAGAATAATGTATGATAAGATCATGAAAATGATAACAATAATAAACTGAAGATCATATAAGGCAGGGATATATGTTATTATATATAAGTCAAGATAAACGTAATAGACATATTGAATAAATAGTCCAGGGGCCAGAGGTACTTGAGTATGCAAAATCTGAGGACCGCATTCTGACAATTGATTCTAGTTCAGAAAAGCCTGTAGATTATGTATATGAATGTTGCCAGAAACCCAGGTGTTTCAATTTTTTTTATACCCCTCCCCCCCCTTTACGCAGCAAGTAAATAGATTGAGTACATGCTATTGAGCTATTTTAATGATTATATTTGTGTCATTAGTTGGGTTTTTTTAATAATTAAAGGTAATAATAGGTTGTGAAATAAAATTAAAATAGAAACAATTTATTAAAAATCATAAATTGTAGTTAAAAAAAATGTTTCATGACAAAAACAACTTAAATGATATAGCGCAGGTACATGAGTACCCCAGAAGTACTTGAGTATACAAAATATGAGGACCGGCAACTATGCTATCAGCTTCTGACACCAAATAACAAAAAATGGATGTTGTCAGCAGCTTTATCGGTTCCTTTCCCTTTTTACCTAATTAAATAGACCGCCTCCAAGCGTCAGAGTGCATAGCGTACCTAGCCCTTTAATGTTTTTGTGCAACAGTAGGATAAAAACCATTGTTATTAACGTATATTTTTTCATGTTTGTAAAGTAGCATTTGAGTTTTGTCGTTTTTGAGTGATAACTGTTATAAAAATACGTAAGCAATGGCGCTACAAGTGACAAATGTGAAAAGAAAAAGATCAAACGAGTTATCGTGTTTTTTTTGTGATAAAGCAGGTGACTTGGTTAAGGAACTGAAATCGCAATCATTTATAAGTATTCAAAAAGCAGCAGATCAAAGAAAAGATGACATCAGTAAAAAGTTACAGAATAATACAGCATTATACCGCCATACAATGTATGGCGGTTATTTTTATTTCTAGGGTTTACACCTATTACAATAAAATAAGAAACTTATATATATCTAGAAGAGTTATGTAAGTGAAGAAAAATAAGACAACGAGAAATAGCATCGCATAAACAGCCAGATATGTCTACTTCCATTGCAGAACAAAGTGATGCAGGTATAGCAGGTAGCAGCAAAAATTATCGCCAATCATTAAGAAATAAAACGAAAGGAAGGTACATTTAATGCGGTAAGCCCCGACTTAGCACTAGAGCAGTCTCAAAATCGATCTTAAGCAGTTACTGGAGGCTTGACTGGTATAACCAAAAATGAAGAAGCGATGCATAGATGGGTGCTTCTTTATCCGTTTAAAAACAGCATTCATGAGGCTCTTCGTTCATATCTATATTTCCAATCGGACTCTACAAGTGACATATATTCTTTTTATCTACAATTTATGATTTTTAATAAATTATTTCTATTTTAATTTTATTTCGCAACCTATTATTACCTTTAATTATAAAAAAACGCAACTAATGACACAAATATAATCATTGAAATAGCTCAATAGCTTGTACTCAATCGATCTACTTGCTGCGTAGAGGGGAGGAGGGGTATAAAAAAAATTGCACCACCTGGGTTTCTGGCAACATTCATATTCTTAATCTATACCTAGGCTTTTCTGAACTAGAATCAATTCTCAGAATGCGGTCCTCGATTTTGCATACTGAAGTACCTCTGGCCCCTGGACTAAAAGGTTATCATAGAAATTCCGGGTAAGTGGAAAATAATATATATTAATATAATTTATTATTTAAAGATATAAACAAATTATAAAAAAATGTATTATTTATAAATACAATGGCGACAAATTTCATGCCCCCGTAGTACAGTGGCATAAAAATGGCTTCTTATGTCGGGGGTTCCGGGTTCGATTTGGGTGCATTTGTGGTATATTTGAATTGAAGTTGGGTTATATTATATATATAATATATAATTTAGATTAGTTATTTAATTTATGTTTATAACATTAGCCCATCTCTACGTCTTAATCATGTCTCCAAGTTTTTATTGCGATTTTTATCAAAATATACTTAATTTTATAAAAACAGTTGCTGATTTAGTTCTTTAAATGTTTCTGCCAGTTTCAGTATGTTAATTCATCCAACTTTTTCTAAAAATAAATGGTTGGTGACGGAAATGAATGTGCTATTTATGGACTTATTGGACACTTTCAACAGTGATGGTAAACTCAAACGTGGATAATTATTTTATACCTCATTTACGTCTCAACTCCAAGTGATTCTTGTTAGTTGATTAATATTCCTTTCTTCTCGTTTCCTCCGTGTGTTCAATGCTGGTCCATTTGAAACTTGGTGTACTTTACGACTCTATTCTTTCCGATCTTGAGTTATGTACACCGCAAAATTTTAAGAGGACCCAGCTAATACCTTTACTTATTCTTATGCATTATATTAGTTTAGAGGACGCCCTCTTGCTCATTCTCCCTCGTGTGTATTTGTGATAGTGAGTTTCTAGAGACTTTCACTGTTCTTGTTTTATCTTCTCGCAAAAACCTAAGCATTTTCTATAAGTGAGATTTCTTTAATCATTAATTAATACGCTCCTTAAATTGTTGAATTTCAATCATTTATGTATCTTTAAAAAATGTTTAATTATTAATATTAATTTTCTCATAAAATAATTAAACAAAATTAATTAATACATATATATTTTTATTTCATTAATAGTTATATAGTGTAATAATTATAATAAAATACATAAAAATTGATAAATGAAATATCAGCAAACCAAACGATCTAAAATATACATACACGAATATGTCCAAAACCATGTAAATTCATCACAACTTATATAGATACATCCATACTCTTGTCAAGTGAATTAAACTTTAGAATGTTCAATCATTCGTATTCTCAGAAACAATTTAACCATCCCGTGGGTGTCTCTAGATTTGAAAACTTACTTTATGCGGAGCCTGTGTTTATCAATTTTCTCGGTACATCAAGCTACTATTTGACTGACAAATAATTATTTGTACTAAAGTTATACGCGTAACATCAGTCAAACATTTGATTAATCTGTTTGCTCATTATCACCGTGTATTCTCATTAATACATTGATAACTCCGAAAAAACTTATCAAGAAGAATGAACCCTATATTTTCACTGTGTCTATATTTATTTCCAATCCGACTTATTATTTACAAGTGTTTATTATAGGTATATGGTTTTATTTTAAGACACATCAAAAAAACACCTAAGCGTAAGAAAATAACATAAATACCCTGTAACCTTACTAGTCTAAGATCCCGACTAAGATCGACCTTCACCCATCTGTTTGCCGAATGAAAAATATTTTTAGCAATCATAATACACGTATTCTTAATGAAATTTGAATTAAAATACAGGTAATTTTATTACGAACATGGTGATATTAGGTTGTCTAAGTAAAATCGGTCAAGACTTGTGGTTGCCGCAATTTAAAACAGCGCTCGACTGAGAAGCATTGCACGTATTATTCAGCGCGACAGAGGTGGACGCAGCGTTGCAGCCGTTCGTGACGCATCACCGACTAAGGCCCGGTGGTTTCAAGTTGGATTAAAATAAAAGCTTGTTTAAAGTATAGATTTTTACGGAAACGGATCGTTTGTTTGGTGGGATTGCAAAAATTTATGCTTTAAACGAACTTTCGAGTCCCGGTGGCATATAAATATTTTTTTGTTAATTTGATTTTTTCTTTATGTCTTTTCTAATTGATTAATTAAAATTGTTTAGTAATTAACAGAATTTTGTTCTGAAATTGCAATTCACAATAAGAATGTGTTTCCTTTAATATATTTTATTTTCATTTTAAACAATTGTTATTTATATTTATTCCGGTATTTTTATTATTTAATACATCTTATTTAAGGGAATTCCAGAGACGGCGAAATGATGTCTTTGAAGTGTGATTTTGAAGATACGTAACTACTGTGGATAAACGCACAAATATCACCATTCTGATCAAATATCATCATTCTGTGCAAATATCACCATTCCGCACAAATATCACCATTCTGAACATAAGTGTCCTCCGATTTATGGACATTTTCTAGGCTGGAAGATAACTTGGAGAAGCCTTTTGTGGTGAGCCGCGTCAAAGAATGAAGATAAAAAAGGACAGAGTGTTAAATTAGTAGTTAAAAAGTAACCCATAAAAACCAAGTTTTTATTATACTCCCTTTCTTTGTAAAATATAACAACAATTAAAGACGAATTAAAACATATAACATAACACGAAACTTACAGTAATTTAATATATTTCTAAAATATCAGATGTTTTGAGCTTTGATAAGACACTTCATGCTTTGAAGATTAAATTCTAAAAACATTTGTCAGTCAATTTAGATTTTCGACATTCGTAGTGAAGTACCTATTATGCATACCGACGAAGTAATTCAAATTTAGAAAATATTCCGCGACGTCATCGGGCCGCCGTAATCAAACTTTTCTAATGATTCCAATTTGAAAACACTAATAAAATTTCTAAACATCCGAAATTATACTATAATCATTTATTTTTTTTAACGGAAATTTGATCTTCTTGATCGTCGCCACGAGTCTACTTGCCAAGTTTCAGCTCGATTGGATCACGGGAAAAGGGTTATAAATCGATCCAAAGTTTTTTCACCCGGCAAGCCGGCAAGCAAGCAGACGCCACGAGTTAATATAAAGGGAGTAATTTGTATAAACCACTACCAGTACTGGTAGTGATTTATACTAATTTAACTAACTTTGTTATAATGTCTTATGCTTTGAGACCCGGCGGGTAAAATAGGCAACATTTTCTCCCTATTTTCTTACCCCTTCCCCTCTCCCTGACATATTTTCGATGCTAATCTGTACCGTTTGACCGATCGGACTCAAAATTCGGAAACTTATTCTTTAGGACTCGGCGGCTAACATAAGCAACATTTCCCCCCTATTCTTTTACCCTTCTCCTCCGCTGATATGTTTTCGATGCAAATCTGTGCCGTTTGCCCGATCGGACTCAAAATTTGTAAACTTATTCTTAAGGTCTCGACGGGTATTATGTGCGACATTTCCCCCTATTATTTTAACCCTTCCCCTACACTGATATATATTTGATGCAGATCTGTATCGTTTGACCGATCGGACATAAAATTTGGAAACTTATTCGTTAGGACCCGGCGGGTAAAAAATTTCTTCCCTCCCCTTTTTACTTTTACCCGCCCTCTGATATATTTTAGATGCAAATCTGTACCGTTCGACAAATCGTACTCAAAATTTTCAAAATTATTCTTTAGGACTCAGCGTTTAACATTGGTGACATATCCCCCCTATTATTTTACCCTTTCCCCTCCCCCTGATATATTTTCGTTGCAATCTATACCGTTTGAATTGAACCTTCGTTTACCCTCATAAATTTATTTTAAACTTAATCCTTAACCCGTGTAACGCCGGGTATAAACAGCTAGTTTTCAATAAAAATAATCGTTTTCAGTTTAACTGTTATAAATATACAACAGAAAAGACTCTTCATCTTAAAGTCTCTAGCAAATAGATGCTGAATGTGCGATTTCACGGCTGCTGCAATTTTATAATTAGATTCATTAAAACAGAATCGATAATTAAAACTGTGTAACAACTCTGTCTGCCGGCACCAGATTCATTAAAAGAGCATACATCACTGCGTCACCACTTTTGAAACCAATCACATTGCTTGTCAATACAATTTCTGTGAACAGGCGTATATTTAATTATCATTATTTCAAATAAACATTCAAATCACATATGCGTAGGTACATGTTTGAAACATTAATTTAAATAATATAATAACTCTAAACGACGTTTCTTATACATTCGACCTGCCATTTAGATACTCTCGGCACGAGGATATTTAGACGATTAGAATACGCTCATAGGAGTAGGTACTATAAGCTATTTAATTTTTGTGTATTAAATTATTTACGGTATGTTGACCTTCCGAGTTATTAGAAGTGATTGCTCAGAGTATCTGGGCGGTCTGTTTCGCGACAGGGTGAGCTATTTTATGTAGGTACCCGGCGCACTTACTGTATTACGAATTCACCTATACATAGATTCCACCCCTAGGCGATCAATATAGCTCTGTACACATGACCATACAAATACAAAAGACTCTATACACGTACAAAAAATAAATCTATTTTATAATTTTCCTATATACTTAACCTATTATTTTTTGCGTTCATCTTATTTATGTTTATTTTTTATTGTTTTTTTTATTATTTTCTTCTTAGTACTTATTGTATTTATATTGTTGATATTCTTTCATTTTTTGTTATTTTATTCTTATAAACATAGATAGCTAGGCTACATAAACATTTTGTTTTATATTATGTAAAATCCCAATTTAGGGAGCGTATTATTAATAAATAATAATAATAGCGATGATGTGTCATTAATATTTAATTACATTCTTCAATTTCAATAAAAATAATCGGTTTCAGTTTAACTGTTATAAAAATACAGCAAAAAAGACTCTTCATCTTAAAAACTCTAGCAAATAGATGCTGAAAATGCCGCATATTCCTAACCACAGTATAGATGAAAAAATTAAAGACTCTAGCAAATAGATGCTGAAAGTGCAGCATATTTCTAACCACAGTGATACAAGAATGAAAGATAGATGAAATAATAAAAACAGGATGGCTGAAAATCAGGCAATGAATTAGTGAGTTCTTGAGAAATAAAAGACTTGGCAGGATGGGAGCGATAGAGAGAGCTTCAAAAGTAAGAAAATATACCTAAGAATAATAAGATGAATTATTATGTAATTGATAATAAAGGTTTATTTGTAAAAAGATAAAATTAATAAAAAATAAAATAAATATTATACTAATTTCAATTGACTTAAGCCTAGGCATGTGAATTTTCTTAATTCTTAATAAAATAATCTCGAAATATTAGGTATTATCGCTTAAGGCTCCAGACCACAGTAAAAAATTTTTTTCATTTTCTATAAGATACATTTATTAAGAATGCTTTCACTAAATGTTTTAAAGAAACTTGTAAAATTGTTGGAGGTACAGCGGTTTATGTGAAACCTTAAGAAGCGCGCGACCGCGCCGAGTGGCAGATGTGCGGATGTTGAACGAGTGTACTACCTGACCACCCTTTGTTGATGAGTCTCTGGATGTTGAGGAGCTATTGTATGTCCAGTAATAGCTGACTAACGATGAAAAACAAAAAAAGAGACAAATAAAAAAAATATTTGTATATTGAATTATCCTTTAGCAAAATTTTGAATGTGCTTTTCTCGAAACTATGTATTTTAACCTGGTTGACAACATATTAAAAAACTATAGGATTTGCATTCACCAAGTCTAAAACTGTTCGACAATCCAGTCTCTATGGTACCACGTTGGAATTTTTTTATAAAGAGCCCGCTTCTATTTTTTTTTATGAACGATGAAAATTTTACATGAAAATCGGAAATAAAATTGGCTGATCACAGAACAGTGTTCTATACATATTTATATATTGACTGTGAGTTTTAATAAAAAAAACCATGTATTGAAAAATATACCCTCGTACCGCGCACAAACCGTGATTAGGGGCCATAAATGAAAAGAAAATGGTAATTTTTTTAAGTTATTGTGTTTTTTTGGGAAATTTTCCCTCACACAATTTCAATGTTTATATGATGGCCCTCGTAAAATAGTGGGCATGAGACTGCTCCTTGTACCAAGGGTTACAGAACTGATTCTCAGTGAGTTTAAAATACGTCTATGTGATTTTTTCAAGCCTAGGTGTTTTTCGGGACGTACGCTACATGGTCTATTTTAGTGTTTAAAAATCTTAACATTGGTATATATATATATTTAAATATATGCATTTATCAAACAAATATTTATATTTAAATTAAATAATTTATTATATTATTAGCAAGAAAAAAATCCACCTGCATAATATTAAAATCTACATTTATATTGTTCTTGATCGTATGTCTAAATAATTTATGTTCACATTTGAATTTTTTTACATATTATTTCTATTGTCTATTGGTTATCAAATTTGTGCGAATTATAAAAGTAAAAGGCTTTACAGCCGTTTAAATATGTAAATAAATAAAATATTTGATCAAAATATAAAATGAATTATATAGACATGTTTTTAATTAAACTTTTAAAAATATTTGGTAGTTCAAGAGTAAAAATATTCAGCTTAAATTTAAAAAAAAATACACTTGTGTGTTTTACTTACGATGGAAACGTCAGTACCATCAGTAATTTTTAAATCATATTGAAAACATCTGGTATCTCCATTCCATAAAACCGATAAATCGTGCCTCCATATGAAAGCATCTCTGAAATCTGAATATTAACAAAAAAAAATGTGCCACATTCCCATTCGAAAAACTCACTCACATATTTATTTTCCCGTATTTTTCCACTTGCTCAGTAAATTATTGACATGTTTGTTTTTTGGGATAAATACATTCGGCGTTATTTTTTTTCTTTTTCGCCCTTCGTATTCAACGCACAAACTATGTATTGGTGCTTCTAATCCAAAGTGCCCCGAATGTTTTTATTTATTGATACATATTTGGAATATATTAGTTTTTTTCTCTTCTTTAAATTGCGTGCTTAAGACATTTGCTTAGTGATCCAGTGTTCGCGAGTTCGAGCCTTGTTCCAGATCAGTAAGTTAGTTAAATTTTTCAAAGCACATATTTTTTTTACATTTTCATAACACATCTACCTATATCATTCGATTAGTTTGCGTACAAAAATAATTTTGATATGCTAAGGATTCTACATATGTACGCATATAATAATTGTTAAGACTAAGTATTTTTCATTTTAATTATTTATAAATGACGTTATTATATATAGAGATATCAAATACTACTGCTCTGCGGCCCATTGAAGGCCCTTGCATGGTACAACTCGGCGCCGGGCATCTCGTCCCGGGCCTCTCCTCACAACATCGCTCCATCTTAATACATTATGAGTCTGCCGAGAAATTACCGTCCGTTTGGATCCGTTGATGAATATAGCTCGTAGTATTTTCCATATTCATGGACTCTGTATCAGGATCTTCTTATTAAATATTAATTTGAAAAATTGTTCCGAATACGCCACCGACTAATTATCTCTCACTGGCCCTACATCTATCAGAGAATTTTCTTGTAATCTTTTATATACATACGTATGTATCGTACTCAATCAGTATGGAAACTTTATTTCAGTATCGACTTAGTAAGATTACTAACAAAATTTGTAATACATAACTTTTTTAATATTAAAAGTTCTTTCGGAAAAGTCGTCCAAATGGATTATTTGAAGATAGGTTGGATCTAGATTGGTCAACCATTACTGAAACAGCGCTAGTCAAGTTTGAAAAATAATCTTCAAATGGTTAGGGACGTAACAATCAGCGTAGAAAAATGCACTTTGTATCCCAAATGTTTCAAATTATGCCGAATAATTAGAGAATAAACAAATCGCACATTTTCTACCCAAAATTTTGTGGTACAAAAACTAAGGTAAAGAAATTTAACGAGAAATGCCTTAAAGTATTTTTTACATTCTTACACACTGTCTTTTTTGAGTCGGTCCTTGTTACGACTAGGGATATCCACTTCCTTCACCAGTTTCTGGTCTTAATTTCTCATCTCACACTGTACAATTCATAACACTAGTGGTTCCTGTTACATTTTAATACATACTAGCTGGTTGGCCCGGCTTCGCCCGGGAACATAATTCGGCGAGCATAGAATTGCGTTGACGTCTCTTTATGCTTTTTTAATAAAATTAAATAATTTTTTAATTTTTTGTTTTAATCAGATTAACTATTGTCGCCTGTATCGTACTCCGAATCTTCGTCTAAATTTATATCAAATTGATGAAAGTCTGTGACATCATCCATTTGAATATATATATATATATTTTTTTTTTTTATTTTTTTTTTATTTGGGAAACATACAGTACAATTTTAATTTTTTTTATATAATGTCAAAAAAATATTTGTGAGTATGACCAGTAAAATTTCCTCAAAGCTGGTAATAAAAAATAAAAAAACTAAATAAAAAACAATGATAAAGAATATGTGATAAATAATAAATATTTCAAAGATTTAAATTATGATATGCATAAATGGGAGGGGCGGGGAGAGGGAGGGAATGGGATTCAATTAAAGAAGTATCAAATCAATAGTCATAAATGAGATTACGGAGTTTCATTTTAAATAAACGCAAATTGTCAGTAAAAATGTCTAGATTATATAGTTTGTCGCGTACTTAGTTTCAATTCTTTTTGTATGTCTGCAAACATTTTTCCATTCGCTGATGGTTATTTTATCGACTTTTTCCAAAACCAATCTCTTCACAAATTCCAATGTCATATCAACATTATTAGAGGCCACACATCCTTTAATGAGTGACCATATTTTCTCAATAGGATTGAGCTCCGGGTGATATGGTGGTAATCTTAATACTTCGTGTCCATGTTCTAGGAAAATATAATCTATTGCATAATCTTTGTATTTCGTTTGGTGCAAATTTATAATGTTATAGAGCTCTGTCTTCAGCATGGTACTGGTAAATTCTATGCCCTTTCTTAAAAGCCATGTAACCATATCAGCCTTTTTCGAATTTGTGGTAGGAGCGGGATTGAGGACCTTATTATGATAACATTCGTTGTCAATGACTACTTCTGACCTAGATGGTAAATTTGGGATTAACATTTCAGATATCCATTTTTCATAATTTTTATAATTCATATCATCATAATAGTCCCCCGTTTTTGGATGCGATTTATATATTAACAAGGCTTTAGGCACAAAGCCAGCTTCACCACCAGCGTGTACAATTACATACCTTGATCCCTTAGATTCCTTCTTGCCTGTATTGTAATATGTTCCTTAAATAATGTGCCCTTTTGTAAATAACTATTTTTTCCTTTATATTTTTTTAATTATCCTGAATTATTGACCAGCGAAATCCTGGTGCTTTGATAATTTTCCATAAAGTTGTCCTGCCTCCATTAAAATGAATGGTTTCTTTGACGGCAGCGTGAACGTTATTTAATGTTGGCAATTGCTTGTGCGTTATATGAAAATCATAAATGTACCGTCTAATAACTACATTATCGATGTCGTCAAACTGTATTTTCTTTTCTCGAAGCTTCTTCTTGGGAGAAGTTATGGCATCCGACAATCTTTTATTTTTAAACTCCCGTATAATTAATAGTATTTTCTTTTTTCCCAATCCTGTTGCCTGCGAAACCTGATCCACCACAGGAATGATTTAAAATAAAATATAAATAAGTACTCATATTTATTTATTATAATATTTGTCATTTTTGAATTCTATGTTATATATGCAGTTTATATAAAAATTCAACAATTATAATTGCTTTCGAATGTATGTATTATGTGTGTGTGATGATAGATGGCGCTCTTAGGATCATCAACATTTTGTTTGTAACCTTGGTTGCAAACGACATATTTGTGATCATAGTTGCCTCAAAAAACAACACGACAATCATCAACTATCCCAATTTTGAAGGTCAGTCTGCTCGTAACTCGCTGGAATTAGTCTGTAATTACAACACTGATAATGAGGCCCAGGCGCTTGAGGGTGACACGTCAATCAGCGTGCGGTTCAGGCACGTTCAGGTTCGAGGGTCGTTATTAATTATTACTATGTCCCGTGATTTTTCACGGTTTTACGGCTAGTAGTTAATAATTACCGTTTTGCTGGTTTTATATAATTCTTCGAGGTATTTATATACATTTAAAACTATCTCCTTTGCTTGACCTGAAAGCGATTTCCTAACTTGGACATATTCGCGATTTTGTGGTCACCGTATCTTTAAGCAAAAAAATATTAAACAAAGAAACGACCACTCCGCTCGCCGGTCAGTGTTACTGAAGCGGCCAATGGAGTTGCTTTAAAAAAGGAATACCACTACATAATTTACGTGTTACAGAGGGTATTACTCACACTAATGCAAGTGGCTTTCCTAAAGTGAACGGACTCTATTGTCCAATGTCCTAATTCCTTTTTTGAAGTACCTAGTCATATCCCAATTCATTAATATTTGACGCATAAGCTTTTTAAATTAAATTTATTGTTATTATAAGTTTAAATTTTTTGTTTTATTTAAAAAAAATAAACCACACAACATAGCAGCGCTACAGTAATATAGCACAGGCCATAAAAAGGACCTCAAGTCGCTTTAGAGGGAAACGAAATAAAAAAAATAACAATTTTCAAAGATAAATAACGAAACTGTTACGCAGGAATCGTAATGACATACCTAATACAAAGTTTAATGCGGGAATCATTCTTGAACAAACAATTCTGTTAAAAAAACTGACTTCAATGCGGTTTTCATGAAGAATCATATTTACTTCTTCTTCTTCTTTTGGTGTCATGTCAGGTCTCCCCAACGTTGACTATCACCCGAGAGAAAGCGTCCCCGTCCTGGGCAGCACGAAACAGCTCTCCAACACTTCTTATGCCCGTCCAGTCGCGTATATTGCGGAGCCAGGAAATTTGTCTCCTTCCAACACCTCTACGACCCTCTATCTTGCCCATAAGAATCAGGTGGAGCAATTCGTATTTTTCTCCTCTGAGCACATGACCCAAATACGTCATATTTACTTAAAAACTTTATTCAATCTCACTAAACTTTTCTATGGAATATGAGACTCGGCAAATTCATTACTTTCGAAAAATAAATAAATATTTCCCAGCAAGAAATTTAAAATTGTGTAATATTAAAATTACCCACTATTTTCAAAATGACATAATATATTCCCAGGTCGTTAATGAAGGGCATTCACCCAGTACTCGTTGGGATAATAGTTATATTCGTTTCTCCAAACTTTTGACATAATAATTAATACGAGTACATACAATAAATAATAAATCACGGATTCTATTATTGTCCCTCAGCTACAACTCCTACCTATTAGTATTGTGTTATTTAACTTTTCCGTTCAACATTCAGTTACCTCGGGTCTGGTGGGTACTAAATAACAAACGACCCCTATTAACAATCAACAAACTAAATATCCTATTCAGGTAGAATCGCCTGTACTACAAGTCCACGTGTATAAATTGGTAGCTCAGACATACTAGCTTATTTATGTTTTTATTTAATTTACTGTTAACATTTTTTAATTTACTATTTACACTCAGCGTAAAAATAGCCGTTAATAGGTATGAATGATGTGAAGAATTTGTGAATTTTAATAATTTTTAAATGACACATATTAAAATTAAAATACGTGATTTTAGTTCTACGTTTTTAATTTTTATGAGACGCGTTTGGTCTATAAAACAAGTGTTTTTTTTTCATATATGTGATTATGGAGTTCTATAAACTTACTCCGAAACAATAAATTCATTTTAAATGAAAAAAATATGCTTTCACTATGGCTTTAACGGCTTTAAAATAGTCGTACATTTTACCTAAATATTTGAGTACTTAAAGCAAGATACTGATAAATATAGGCAAATCGTTCGGAACATTCAAGTACCATCCGGCATGATAACCGTCTTTATCAGATGGCTTTATTCGCTTTAAGGAAAGATTGATTTCAAAAGTAATTATTTTTAGGAAGACTCGCTTTAAACAATATTACGCTCGTCATTTTAATGTGCAAATGTTTGTTTTGCGATAAGTTAAAACGTGAATTTTATATTGCGCGCATTTACGAAAATATTACCTCCGGGTGTGATGTGCTCGCTAGACTCACACGGCTAGGAGGGTTAAATGGTATAAATAAATAACGCGCTAGGTTCTGACAAACCGTCAAAATACCGTAAAAAAGATAAAAAATAATTTCAAAGATAAAATTACTCGGTCGTGGAGTTTTTAGAGAATTTTAAGATTAAACTTTGTACAATACAGATACAACAAATCGTTATGTATGGGAGCAAAATTCGATTTCTCATTTTAGCGCAAAAACATGTTGCAGGTCTTCGAAAATAAAATCTTGCTCAAGATTTACGACACTATCTAACCGGAGAATGGAGGGTTTAAAGGACCTGAAACATTGTTCCTCGCTTTCACTGTCCAGATATCCTGAGGACAGTGAAAGCAAGGAACCTGCAGTAGACGAGCCATATAACGGGAGTAGAAGTGTGTTCGCGAGTATAACACAAGACAACAGGATTGAGACCGAGATGGAGATGGGTGGATAGTGTCGAGACAAAACTGCAGGAGGTAGGCAACCGCCCAGAGAAACCATAAAAGTAATGTCAAGGGATGGACGGCTCTCTGTTTATACCGCGCTTATATTCGTTTGTTTGTATGGACAGAATCTTATAATCGATATTTCACCCGCTTCCCAATGCTCGATCGGGCTAAAATTTTGTACACAGACCTACTCTCGATGACAAAATATGAATCAATCATTAGATTTACCAATTAATCAATAAATCCATCATAATAAATTAATCAATGTTTTATATGGAAAATTAGTTGGTGAGCTCACCGAAAGATGGCGCTAGTTTCCTACTGAAGTGATTTTATACGCTGAGTAATATTAAGACTAAAAAGGTGAAAATTATAGGTAGGTACATGATTTTTTTTAAACCACTCTTATATAATGTAGGTAGTACCTACTAAAAAGTAAAAAAAAATTTTCGGCAAAAATATTTTTACCTACTTTCATAATATGCGTAACTTTGGTTACCCCATTGACTATGATACAATACTTAATATTTGTTTGTATATGTATAATAATTTATATTTTATATTGTTCAAATCACACATTCAATCTCTAGATTTTATATGAATACATTTAAAGCACCAAATTTCTTTGAAATTCAATTAAATTATATTATTTTTTCTAAGATTCAGGCTTCACTTCCAAAAGTATTGAATGGGTTCAAAGCACAATTCACTTATTCCCCTTGGTCACCCTTCTTGCAATACCCTTCTCAACCTTATTGTCCCTAGAGAACATACCACACGTCCAAATACACAAACTCATTCACTTGCTCTAAGCCTTCATTTTTCACCATTATGAATATTAATTGCTTTATTTTATCGCCGATGTATAACATCAGTATCAAAATATCAAAGCTGCGTGTACAAGTGGACGTCACAGAAAAAGCATTTTCGATGACCACGCCTGCAAGATGTAAACATGGTGTGAAGAGAACACATTAAAGCTCTAATGATTAAAAATGATCCTTAAATAAAATAGAAAGATAAACGCACAAATGATGACAAGTATGTTGAAAAATTCAAGATTATGAGCATCAAAACCATTATTATTTAGTCACAACCTCTATGAATTGGCCACCAAGTCGGAATGCCCGAAAGCAGATTATCAAAAGAGATGAGGTACTCCCAGCTATCCTGAAAGTGAACCTTTAAAAAGCCAAAACTAAGAGCGATATCTGGATGCAGTAGATAGGCCCTGCTGAAGGGCATTGGGCAGTAGAACCGAGCACGTTGACGCAGGACGCCATTAGATTGGTGAATGTAAATGGATAACCACCGCTTGCCCAGGACTGTTTTATAGCGAAAGCTCCCACTATTCCCACAGGTTTTACTCATTCGTCGCCAGGTTAATATTTTTTACTCTTAAGGCCATAAAAAATTACATGAAATAGGTGGCTGCAAAGTTAATTCGCTATACCTCTCTCCCATACTGCCTTGTTTATTTAACAGTTACATATTACACAATTACAGATTACGATTATAAATTTATTATTTATTTTTAACAGCTGGGAAAAATGAGCAATGCTGGTATAAAATGTATCAGTACCAACGACTGTGAAGATTAATGCGGAATAGGGAAAAGATACTCTTTAAGGGGAGGTGAGTACAAGCAAATTGAAAAGGCTGAGTTCACCCCTAGTACCATGTGACTAAAACCAATAGATAAACAGCAGCTTCCTACGCCACATCCACACCCGTATGAACTCCATAAATGAGAGCAAACGAAATACAGAATGTGGCGCTGTCGTCCTATGTACACATGCTTCAAAACTTGTGGATCTAGGATTGGATTTTGGACAATATTTTAGAAACATTGTATCTTGAAAAGAATACCACCCATGTGACATATTCTTCATTCTTTAATGTTAAATTTAATTATACCATAATATTTTTTCTCAGAATAAATGTAATATTTGTTATATATTATGTAATGAAAAAGTGGATTCGCATTATTCTATAAGATATCTATACATAAATTGACAATATATGTCTTGTAGAATAAAATAAAATTGCTTTATCAAAAAATTCGGAATAAATAGAAGACCACTTATCAAAGCTTATTCTCTGACTAAAAAATCAACATGTACCGAAATAAATGTATTCAAAACTGTTTAATGTTAGAATACCATCAACAGCATGATTATTTTTAATAAAAAGTTATCTTTTTTAATTATATATAATCTGGTCATTATTGAGTGTTTTCATTTATATTCCAGACTGACATAGTTTTCGTTTTATTCCAATTTGAGTACAATTTTTTACTAATTCGGGGTTGCTGATTATGAATATGAAATCAATGTTTATTTACATTAAAATTCTATTATTCTATTTATTATTCTATTCTATTTATTATTATTTTCTAATTGTAGCCATTTCTTTCCCCCACAGCGGTTATGTCATCGGCCCATCTCTTTTGAGGTCTTCCGACGCCTCTTTTATTCTTCCAAGGTCTTCACTTCAGAACTCTGGGAGTCCATCTTATAGTATCCTGCCTTGCAACATAACCTGCCCATTGCCATTTCATATTTTC
Source organism: Agrypnia vestita (assembly GCA_016648135.1). Taxonomy (NCBI): domain Eukaryota; kingdom Metazoa; phylum Arthropoda; class Insecta; order Trichoptera; family Phryganeidae; genus Agrypnia; species Agrypnia vestita. The sequence goes on along the minus strand of JADDOH010000116.1, from coordinate 74,239 downwards.
TTATTCTATCTCTTAGGCTTACCCCAAGCATGGATCTCTCCATGGATCGTTGCGTGCATTTGAGCTTTTCTAGACTTTTCTTTATAAGGGCCATTGTCTCTATTCATACGTCATCACTGGCAGTATGCACGATTCAAAGGCTTTTCTTTTTAGGCTAATTGGGATCTCTTTGTTCTCGAAAATATGTTTGAGTTCGCCAAAAGCAGCCCAGCTTATTTCTATTCGTCTTGGCAATTCTGCTGTTTGGTTTTCTTTGTTCATTTTTATCTTGTGGCAGGTATATTTATTCATCCACTATTTCAATATTGTTGTTATAGATTGTGATGATTTTGTTATCATTTGGAAGGGGTTTGGCATTAAAACACCATGCTTGCCAGTTGCGGGTTGGTGAGTTTTAAAATCAGCCGCCCTTAACAGACGCTGTTTGTAGCCATTATGGGTCAGACGCTACTAGTTCTGATATACTCGTTTCGTTTAGTTTAACTTGTCTTTAAAACGCAAGAATGTGATAGATTTTGTAAAAAAGCTTAATAAGTTTATTTCGGAATGAAGTGACTCTGCCTTTTAGCATAAAATATTATTCTTTTCGGCATTCCTATAGTAGGTACAGAGGGAACCAAAAAGTCATGGCGACGATTTTTATTTTTGCTTTTTTTATATCAAAGGTTTTAATTTCAAGAATAAGAATACTATTTTGTACACAAATTTACCATCCTTTACAGATTTGAAATTCATGTTTCTCTACTGTGCACAGATGTATACTAGATGTAACTAGAAAGTGATTAGAAAACGTACAAATCAAATGAAGAATTTCAATTGGGAACAGATTTCTCACGATCAAAGCGAACTTAATGATAAAGTAAGAGATTTAGGTCTTTCGAAGAATGCTGCGCAAATTTTGGAATTAAGATTATCAAACACCTTTCGGAACCAGAATAACAAAATTTTATTTTGATTTTTATAATACTCCTGCTTTAATTTTGAAGTTGGGAGCAGCGAAACTTGTAGGGTAAGGTGCCCCAAGAACGCGCGGTTCCTAAGAGTACGCAGAATTCAAATTTTACCCAATTTCGGTCGATTGGCACTTATTTCAGTCGTGTTTCGAAAGCCCGACACTCAACTTTGTGTTTGGACTCAATTTGGAGCAAAACAAATGTGTTTTGATGAAAAAATGTTAGTTTTTTCAAATCAAATAATTGACCAAATTTTTTTGTGTTTTGCAACGCGTGTGGCGTATTGGTTTTAAAAAGAAACTAGAATTGTGTGTGTAATTTGATGAAAATACTTTGTTGGCAAACAACTGACAGAATTCATTCATGCCGATGTCGACTAGATGGCGTTACCAGTGCGGCCATTTGGAATCATTGTGTCGGTAACAAGAGTGCGCACAGCAAGAGTGCGCATGCCCACTCTTGTGAAACCACGAAAAACAGGCAGACGAAATAATTGATCTTGATCTTTCTCGCAAGATGACAGAGGAGGGGAAAAGTAAGAGATGTGTGGCTGAATTATAAAATATGGTAGAATCAGGTTTGAGAAAATGCGTAGAGTTGTACCTACCATCTCCTTTGGTAGGTACGGGCCTACATTTTCTGAAGAAACAGAAAAAGAATTGGTCGAATAAATTAAAATAATGAACTCAATGTTTTACAGATTGACTATTAAAAAACTGAGTTTATTAGTAGGTATATGAATATGCCGAAACAAACAAATTGTAGCACCAGCACACTCGCGTGATACTTCGGGCGAACTCTTGGGAAACTACTGTCCCAAGAGTGCACGTTCTACTTCACTCTTATTTTTTTTTCCTTTTTTTTTAATAAATAGAGATGTGAACAAGGAATACGTGTCACATCAATATTATTACTATTTTAAAACTAAGCTAAACGGTTGTGCTATGAAAATAGGACTAACTTGCTAGTCTGGAGTGAGGTTCGAACCCTCGACCTTTGGATCACGAGGCGAGTGTCCTAACCATAAGACCAACAAGCTACTCATTATATGGTTATAAATCCTTAATCTTACTATTTTAGTAAGAAAACTAAGAATATAAATAAATATTAAAAGTGTTTTGGTTAGAATATAAAGAAAGATTTTTTTTCGCACTATGTTTATATCTCTTAAAACCGCGCACTCTTAGGGCACCTTACCCTATGTATATTTTGGAGGTAGTTTTTGACTCATGTAAACGAAGTTTAAAAGAAGTTCTATTAAATAATGGTAATAAATATGCTTATAAAACCAAATTAATTAATCAATTAGAAAGACATACAGAAAAATCTAATCCACGAAAAAATATTTTGGCTACTACCGGGATTCGAACCCGGGTCACCTCATTTCCGGGGCCGGTGCTCTGACCACTAATATATAGAAGCCTTGTAGATTTCCGTGAATATATCGACCTTATAGCCGTAATTTTTTTCTATTATGACTTCTTCGTCACCCGATCTTTTCACTAGTGAAACTTATTTCTTCTTCTACAGTATGTTGATTACCTCTAAATTGTCTTTTCGTCTTTCTATATTCACGCTTAGCATCATATGTATTATGAACTTTTTTATCCATTTTACACAAAAACTATAATATTCACTCAAAATATTTGTAAAATATTCGCAGAGAACGCATGTCAACGATATTTAAAGATTGATTCGATACTAACCTGAACTAAATAGTAGAACGAAAAGATTTCAAAAAAATACGTTAATATGACCTTCAGTTAAATATACATTATTTAGGATAGTACATAAGAAAGGTATTATGAGGTAATCCATCCGCAGGTAGCCGGCAACGTCTCCCCCTCTATTGTTCGATTTGTTCCGGTTGCTTGCCGCGCTATCGAAATCGATGTATCTCGGTAAATAATTGAAATTTTGAAAAATTCCTTTGAGGACATAATTCTGAATGTCTAAACTTACGAAATATAGAAAAAAAAATTATGCTTTTTTAAAATTTCAAGACTAGAATACCAGCTTTAAATTGATGAAATCTATTTTATTTGAACTGAATGGAAGAATGATAAAAACTATTAAAGGAGTTAAATATTTGAATTACCACCATTTTTAAACAAGAGGGCGTATCAGATTAGATAACAAGATATCTACCAGATTAGTTTTCCAGAAAAGTTTCAAAGAAATTTGTTAAGAACTAGAAGGGTTGTCTTATTCCCGATATATATATATATTCATGTGCATATAAATATATACGGTTAATATAAACTTTATCAAATATATTTATAATGTCAATCCAGATATAAAAATCATAAAAAAAATCCATATATAAAATAAAATAAAATTATCCACAGATTATCTTTATAATGTGTTTCGATATTGTAAAACATGTAAATTTTATGAAGGAACAAATTTATCACAATGATCCTGCAGGCAAAGATGTTTGACAATTTGACCTTAATTGATAAACTGTATTTTTCAGAAAAAAAAAAAAAAACTTTTTAAGGTTTGCTCTACGGACCAAAATGCCAAATTAAATATCAGGAATCGTAGTCATGATAAAAGCTTACCTACATCCGTTTAGTCGCGAATTTTAATAAGAGCTTTAACCTGAGTTTAAATTAACGTGGATTGTAATCTTTGCATACTTTGCGTGGATTGTGCGATAGCATTTGGATTTACTCGGCTAAACGTTTTTATCTACATAATACCAGGTTTCCGTTTTTTGACGGGTTGAAACATTTTTGAGGCCGCTTTAATGAATACTTTATACGCAACCAAGCGCTTCTTTTTTAGTATTGTGCGGTACTGTATATAATAATAGCGTCGCGTATTTTTTATTATGACCCATAAAATTTACCTGCACACATTATTTTTAATTACTATTTTTCTAAATACGGGATATTATATGGGATATGTTTAACTGAGCTTACTCTATTATACATAAAGAGTTTTTTTGGGTTTATCCTCATAATGAAATAAAATAAAACATACATTTAATATGTTACAGTTATCCGATAATGAGTCTACAACACCCCTAGCTAAGTTATTTTTTAAATGAAAAGTAAAATTAAAATGGGTTTTTATAGAGTAATAGACTATAATAAATACAGTGCATTGTATACATGTTTTTTTTTGAAAACATTAATAACCTCGCAGGACTATATTCCTGCCTTGATTATAAGTCGAAAAAGTTCAAGCTATCATGACCTAATATCAATAGCTATGGAGATATGCGACATCAAAGTTTACATTTTTTTAAAAACCGTTTCTGACTTATTTTTTGTAAAACGTTGGACTATCATTACAGTAACTTATATCGATTACGAAAAATTCATTCATTTCAATACAAGTTAAATAATAAAAACCCTGAAAATTTTCCGATTGGAATATTTTGCAATTGGAATTCGAAGGTTTTTATTATTTTAGTGGACTTGTATTAAAGGGAATAATTTTTTCATATTTGATATAAGTTACTGTAATGATAGTCGAACGATTAACAAAAAATAAGTCAGAAATATTGAGAAAAAAATGCAATTTCTGATGTTGCATATCTTCATAACTATTGATATTAGGTCATGATAGCTTGGACATTTTCGACTCATAATCAAGGCAGGAGTATAGTCCTGCGAGGTTATTAATGTTTTCCAAATAACCCTGTATAACATAAATCTTTGCTTCTCAGTAAAGCAATTAAAACATAAGAACTATTGCATATTAAAGTATTGAAACGTGAAATATGTCAAAGAGACTAAAGTGACTTTGACACATTTATATGAAACAGCGCCTTAAATGAAACGACCTTATACTTCGAGTAGATAAATTGTACATTATCAAATCAGTCAGTATTTAATAAAACTTAATTTAGATTTAAAAAGCAATACGAAAATTATAAAGACATATGAATAAAAAAGAACATTGCAAAATTTAATATAAGACAAGTATGCAGGAATATATGAGAAAAAGGATATCTCGCGTGTCTCATTTTGTCACTACGTACGTTGTACTTTTTTACCTTTTTTTACCTTTATTAATGTATAAGTGAACGGCGCTGTGAATTCAATAATTTTTGTATTATTTAGATACCAACTCAGCGAGTCGAAGCAAGACTAGTGTATAACATGGAGTCCTTGTAGCAACACTGATATATGGAATTGAATCTTGTAGCGATAAAGGAACAAAAGTAGACTGCATGTAGTGAAAATGAGATATGAGATATAAGATAAAAATAAAATAAGAATAAGATAAAAAATTGTGTCGTTTGTGTGGTCACGGAACAAATGAATGAGGGGGGCATATTAAAAAATATATTATATATAATGCGTGTGTTGGTGGCGCCAGAAATAGAGTACATCTGTGAAAGACTTGGGCCGACCAGTTAAAACAGATTCTGGAAGATTTAGAAACCTTGACGGGAAAAATGGTGTTTGAATTTGAGGTGGTATTTTTTGGGACAGTAGGGTGTAATGCTTCATACTTTCTATCTTCCCTCGTTGGAATATAACGTGTTTTTAAGTTAGTTAAAAATAATTCAATGTAATAAGTTAATAAACAGCTTTAAATTACTTTGAATTATTCTATGCGCCATAGAAATACAGAAGTATCATCCAATCAGAACTGTGGAACGATTATGCTCTTTTATTACTCGTATATAAAATAGAATTTCTGTCTCTATGATATCTATATACTTATATGTAAAATTCCATACAATTTAAACGTTTTCAACAATTTTTTGCACATTTTAACGTAATTTTACATTGAAGATTAATTTAACATTTAAGAATCTGAGTAAAACCTACTCTATAATGTAACATGACCGAATCATTTTATGAAATTTTTTGTCTCTCCCGCATTGTCTCTCCCAAAATCATTGAAGTATCTGCCTAAGTCCTTCTCTTTTAAATATTTTATCAATTTCATTTTATTATTATTGTTACATGCATTTACCTTTAGTATTTATATGAGAAACACATAATTTGATCTTAAACGGAAAGAAACAATGTTTTTTTGTGGGTAGCAGGTGCGCACGTCGGGTCAGACATAGTTCATTATGGTCACCAGTTCTCCGCCCACGGAAGTCTCCGCAAGGCTTCCGTGCACGTGTCAGCCCGCTGTGCGCTGCCGCTGCTGCGGACACTTTCTTCACGCGGGCAACTCTCCCACGCGCCCGGCTAGAAGCGAAGCGCACTCCCTATTACCAAACGCATTAACAAGATGCAACATTTACCATGATCAAGTCAGGTCGATGCAATAATTAAAAATATTATTATACCTCGAATATTCTGTTTATTTAATGTTGAAATAGTAAATATTGTATCTTCTTCTTTTTAATTAAAGAAGAGCGCCTTAATGCCCACCCGAAAGTTGTCTGCGTGTCCAGGGAATGAAACGGAATGAGATAAATGATGTGTGTTATCGAAGTTAATGTAAAATATCTCAACAAAATGGAAGGCCTTCAAAACTTATCTATCCGTTTCATCTTCAACCTCAAAAAATAGCATCACATCCTATACTTCCGCAATCTTTAACATTGGCCTACAATGCGACATCGCCGTAACATCCATATTTTATGCCTACATTATAATGTCCTTTTCAATCCTCACTCACCTGATCTATAATCATGGCCTTCCACTCTTTTACTTCACTATCCATCTCTATTCGTAATACTGGATTCTCCAGCTCCTCATTCGGAGCGCTTTCAGCTAGGTGACAGTTGTCTTCAAAATCGAACTAAAACAATTTACCTTTGTCAAAACCTAGTTTAACCTTTCCTTGTCCCCATCCATCTCCTACTCATCAGTTGTCATGGAGCTAGTTTTGTCATTATAAACCGGAAATATATTTTAATACTTAAACTAAATTACGTGGTCGGTTGAAAGAAATAAATCTCTTGCTATGCGATAAACCCTCAAAAACCCCAAAACAAATAAATCTCTAAGATTTATTTGAAATAAATTATAGTGCCTTGTACCTATAAAGATGTAAATCTGGAGATACACTCTGCGATTGGATTGATCATTGATTGAAAGAGACCTCAAACTTGTGTACACGAAGTCGACACATCGACAGCAAGAGTCTACACGCACGCATAAACATGAGATTTATCTCATCGCCTTTCATTCCATGGATAATTTCTATAGCGCCATTTTCGTAAAAAAATCACTTCAAGGGCGCTTGAGGTGATTTTTTACGGATATCACATAAAGACACTTAACGCGTTCTCTCATACACACAGCCCTGCACACATAAATACAAACTCAAATACTTACATTGATTTACATATAGTATTATTATTTTATTTTATTATTCTGATGTATAGTAATATTACTTGGGTAAGTCTATAAATTATTTTACCTGGCTCTATGAAAAAAAATGTTTTCTCTATTTCTTTTAGCTTATGATAAATGCTATATAAAAAATGTAAAAAATTGGGTAGTGTGGTAGAGTGGTGTATGAGGAGTGCGTAGTGATAGTGTGAAAGAGATGAATGCATGCGGTAGGAAGCGGGGGAAACGGGCGACGCCATTCGGGCACTGACGGTCGCACGCAGAGGATTGTTTATAAATAAAGTGATAATTACTGAACAAGATCGGGTATTCAATTTCTTCCTTATTTCAAAGAAAACTTATCATGCTCAGGAAGTGATTATACCACAGTAGTTTATAAAATATAATAAAAAATATTATCTTTAAATGTTAATTATGAATATTAATTATAGTAACACGATGACAGGTATGTTTGTGGAAAATAGAAGTCGTAATAAAGAGATAAAGGTCGATGAAGAAGAAATAGAAACGTTCATTCCAATTCCATTAAATATTTGGGAATAATTATAGATTCTAAATTATCGTTAAAAAAGCACGCTGAATACATAACTAAGAAAAATGCATAAACGTTATATATATTCTTGGGAAGAATAAGATAAAAATTGACTCAAAAAACAGCCTCAATAATTTATAAACCAATAATAACCATTTTCAATATAGCTCCACTATTTTACACATGAGTAACGAAGGGGATATAAAAAAATGTTAATTCAACAAAAGAGAGCGATGAGAATGGAGAAGGAAAAATGAGTAGGTACCTACGCTAAAATTAAGTCAAATCAAATAACTTAATGTACCACACTTTATTAGAAAAAATATATTTTTCGAGAACAATATTCACAGAATGAAAAAAAAAATTAATCCTTCATTTTTGTATTGAGAAGTGCGAATATTTTCTAGTGCACCGGGTGCTAAAATATTAGGTCCTTACATATGGAATTGGCGTTTTGCCGTACTGGCAAATTTGATCTCAAATATCTTCACTTTGGTTAAGAATTCCAAATCCAAATTTGTACAGCTATTTACTTATGTATTTGTGTTTTGAAAATTATAATTCATTTGTTTTTTCCTCAATTGTTTTTTTCTTTGCGTCACTCAGTTTACAAGATGAAAAACTTGAAATATCGCGTTATTTACGAGTACGAGTTCCACCGTGGCACCAGTGCTGCAGAAACGGCTCGAAGGATTAATGATGTGTATGGCGACGGTGCCGCAAAAGAAAACACAGTGCGTTTTTGGTTCCAACGTTTTCGTTCTGGAAATTTCGACCTGCAGAACAAGCCCCGTGGACGGCCGGAGACCAAAGTTGATAATGAAGAATTGAAGGCTATTGTGGAAGCGGATCCATCGCAAACCACATCCGAGTTAGCTGCAGGCTGCGGTGTTAGTGATAAAACTGTTTTAATCCACTTGAAGCAAATTGGTAAGGTGAAAAAGCTTGAAAGGTGGGTACCTCACGAATTGAGTGAAGCAAATCAACAAACGCGCGTTGACTGCTGCGTTGCATTACTCAACCGGCACAATAATGAAGGGATTTTAAATCGAATCATTACCTGTGATGAAAAGTGGATCCTGTACGATAATCGGAAGCGCTCATCGCAATGGCTGAACCCTGCCGAACCAGCCAAACCATGCCCCAAGCGAAAATTGACTCCAAAAAAGTTACTTGTGAGCGTTTGGTGGACTAGTGCTGGTGTCGTTCACTACAGCTTTCTTAAATCTGGCCAGACGATTACGGCAGATGTCTATTGTCAGCAACTGCAAACCATGATGGAAAAGCTAGCTGCTAAACAACCGAGGCTGGTTAATCGCTCTAGGCCACTGCTGCTTCATGATAACGCTAGACCACACACTGCACAACAGACGGCTACCAAATTAGAGAAGCTTCAATTGGAATGTCTAAGACATCCACCGTACTCTCCGGACCTTGCCCCAACAGATTACCATTTTTTTAGAAATTTGGATAACTTCTTGCAAAGGAAAAAATTCAACTCCGATGGGGCAGTCTAAACCGCCTTCAAAGATTTTATTGATTCCCGTCCGAATGATTTTTTTAGTAAAGGGATCGATGAACTACCTATGAGATAGCAAAAGTGCATAGATAGCAATGGTACATACTTTGATTAAATAAATATATTATAATTAAAAAAAATCGGCTTTTTGTTCCTCCCATACTAAACGCCAATTTCATATGTAAGGACCTAATATCTAGATCCATCTGTACTAGTTAGTGTGTGGTATGGTGTTATGTGAATTTAATTAAATTTAAATTAGATTAAAGCACACGTTTGGTGTTTTTTTTTAATGGAATCTCTCTTCAGAAGTATTTCAAGAAGATGAGGGCGGTTTAACGAACAACAAGGAATGCTTTTATTGTTATTGTACTAGTATGTACAACAACCAGTATGTACGGTTATGAAAAACCAGACTCATATATATATATATATATATATATATATATATAGTACATCCAGAGCCGCCCGTTGTGATTCAGTTCCAGTATCGGCCTCGCAACATTTCCCTGAATGCCAGAGTGCATGCTGCCATGAATAAAGGTTATTATTGCTTCTGTCAACCCCACTTTCAAAGGTTGTTCATTTAATTGGGTTACAAGCGGGGCCGTCGGCGTCACCCCAACTCTATTCGCACTCGGCCGATAACTGCCTGGAGATACTTTCATCAAATATTCAAGTGACCCTTTGTTCATTTCATCAATTATCTTCGTCTAGTTAGCGCTAGTGTATCATTTACTCAAGCCATTTTGAATACTTTCCCCTTAACTATTTGATGCCGATGTTTCATATTCACTTATAACCCAATAAAATGTAGCAAACTTGTAAATAAATTGGGTAATACATCGTCGAATATTATCAAAGGCAAGGAGAAATACTGATTATATAATTTTGCAGTGCAGAGAACCGTCTGCGATTATATTGACTGTAAGATCATTTTCATTATTTAAGGCGGCACATTCACTGCAAATGCATATTTCGGCGTTTTTTTTTTTTACGAAAATGTGGGTTTTTATTATTCATTTATATCATAATGTATACTCTAGACCGCAATTTTTAGGGCAATAACTTAATAGAACCTTTGTTATTATAAAAAAATAATAAACTGAACATTATTTATAATAATTAATAAAATATAAACATTGATCGACAGGCCGCGGCCAAAAAATCGTTTTCAGTGTCCTAGGCGGCGCTAATTTTTAATGAATATTTATATGTACGCATATGTTTTTTTATACGTATAAAGTGAACTTCATTATCTAGAATCCGTACTAAGGAAATTAAGAAATACTCAATATTAGTAAAGTTTTAATGTTTTAAATGTGCAAGAAATTTTTATGTTTTTTCTTGATTTTAAAACGCTTTTTTTTATATATAAAGAGATGATTTTAAACAGTTTATTTTATTTATTTTCGTATTTTAAGGGCTTTTATAAAAACACCTCAATTATTATTTAAAAATAAAAATTCCAAAGTATGAAATGTGTCAATAAATGACGCCGCTGCATATGGCATTCTGTTTTATAATATATATATATATATATATAGTCCTGTGAGGTTATTAATGTTTTTCAAATAACCCTATATGCATATATATATATATATGTTTTATTTGAGGTTTCCGCGAGCGTTATTGTATGGAACAAAAGTAGTTTCTGTAATATCTCGCGTTTCCTGTAAATGGTCTCCCTGAAAAGACCTAGGCCGAATTTTCGACACAGTATCACGTGCCAAGCTAAAAAGGCCTCAGGGCCGGCTAATTGCTAAGTTTTAAGCCTTGACAATGGTACCTGATACCGTGTCGAAACGTCGGCCTAGGTCTTCTCAGGGAGACCATTTACAGGAAACGCGAGATATTACAGAAACTACTTTTGTTCCACTTATATATATATATATATAAATCTCTACTTAGGTAAATATTTCATACTGAGATTTACTGATTTATATTTTATTGAAGGATTTGTATTGTTATGACATTTTGAATAATTTTAATATTTTTATTTCTTATCTTTACAGTATATCGAATAGTTTTCTTAGTATAAATAAATGCTTTTACCATTATTGATCTCAGTAGTTATATTTAAAAATATGAACATATTAAAACTTTAATTTTTATTTATTTAAACAAAAAAACCATCACAATTGATACAATTTTCAAATTATTCAACCAAAAATTTCCTTTTTTACAGTTTTTGTCAAAATTTGTAAATAAAAAAATTAAGCCTGAATTACTCAAATCTAACTCATTATATTTAATAATATTCAAAACCTAATTAATTGGACCAACATCAAAAATAATTGGTGTGTGCACAGATGAAGCGGGGATGTCCTGCAGTAAATCAAGCGCGGAAAAGCTTTCACACCGTTTCACACTAATTCATTTTTGTTTATCATTATTAATTGCGTATTTTTTGTACATCCATTACAATAGATATTAGAGTGCTTCAAAAATGAAAAAAAAAAAAAAATTTAAACATTTAAGAATAAATTAAATACTACGTTTTAAACCATGCTATATGTTTGTCAACTAGTTTCGGTTGGACTCAACCTTCTTCAGGACAATTATAATATAGACTAATCTAGGTACAGAAATTTATAAAGTAGGAAAGAAAAAAGAGAGAGGGACAGAGTGTCAACAAGGGTGGGGGGAGGTGAGGAGTTAAGTGAAGATAGAGGGTGTAACGTATGGTGTATATAACGGGGGCTCGTAGTTGATGCTTTTTTTTTTTAAAGTTTAAATTGCTTTAAGAGAAAGTTAAAAAGAGAAGGCTTTAAGAGGAAGCTTTAAGAGCTTAAATGATTTTACTTTAAGTTTATTTATTAAAGGTCTAACATATAATTTGGCCAGTAATCTTGTCTAGTGGTTGTTATCTAGGACTCCTCGATGTGACGTGGTTACACAAACACTTTAAGGGGCGTAGCAGAAGAAAAGCCATTGTATTCATACGAGGTGAAATTCCTATAATATTATTAACGCGCAACTTGAGCCGGACTCAAATATGACGATCGATTGAACATTCTAACTGGACCGCCTATATAGATATATTCTTAGGCGTACTTATTATTAAATGTTAAGAATTATTGCTTTCTATTGAGAGAACGCACGCGTCATCTCTTAGCACCGCGGTAGAGGTGGCGCATGAATAGACATGTTTACGTAGATTTCCGTTTAGGACGATGCCCCCTGGTTACTTTTGTCATGTATCAGAACCTGAGGACGAATCCCTCGGTCGAGCGCGAAGTCTAGATTGTAACGGAATATCTGGAATTACGAATACCACGTGCGGGATACAGCCTAGGGCGTTCTAAATATAAGCTGGTATCCACGTAATACGGCCGACGGTACATAATAGGAACTTAGCGCTAGTATTGCGCAACACCACGCAATATCTATTTCTAACTTATTTTTTAATGCAATAGTATACTGGATCTGCCGGTCATCCAGGTTAGATAATTCCCGGTCGATTATTACACAATTACACTTATAAAACACACACATAATATTCGAAATGCAAATTAACGGCTGAGTTCTCCAGAACACATACGAGACTTACCCATAGGGCGTTTGGTGTTTTCCGTGCCCATAGATCTGTTCATAGTATATATTGGAAAGAGTAAACATATATTCATAACAACCAGGCGCAACAGAGGCTCGGGGAGGTTCTGTCTGATATTTAATTTACCACAGCCCGTGAGTTCTTTACCATGCAGCGATGACCTCATCTAGGACGTTTTTCATTCGCCGGATTTGTTGCCAAAATGGCCGCGATTGGCCAAATCTGTCATACCGGCAGCGTCTGCGATTCGCTCATTCCGTTAAAATAAAAGTAACGCACCCGCCACACGCGCGGCCTACCACTCCGATCCAGAAATAATAAAGGCTCGTCTGCACCTACTTACCCGGCAAATATGCAATTATAGAGTATTTATGAATTGCGAAGCTTTCTCGTATTACAACCTTTAGCAGATAAATATTTTCGAATAGCTTTTTAGTAATGTCGATTTAAATAAGTCAATATCGTTACAAGGGAACAGCTTTAAAATCGGACTATTAGATAAATTTATTTGTTTATTTATTATTTGACTATTATTATTGATAGCTTTATTAATTTCTAAAGCTTCTAGATTGTTAAGTCGCAAACCTAGTCCGTTTTTATGTAAAATTTTTGGCCCTGTATTATTATCAAATGTGTGATCAAAATTAATTAGAAGTTCGGCAAATTCAGAAAGACCTACATTTGTTAAGCATTTAATGTGTTCTTTTATTCTAATATTTACATTTCTCGATGTTTTACCAATACAGAAAGCTGGGCAATCATTGCAGCTAAGTTTATAAATACCAGAATGGTTTAATATATTTTCTTTGTCTTTACAGTTACTTAATAATTTGCGTAAATTGTTAATGGTATAAAATGCTGGCTCTATCTCTTTAGTCGTGCTTAATATTGAAAAATTATTTATAAAAAAGTAACCCATAAAAACCATGTTTTTATTATACTTATTGTCTCATTTACTAGTGGAAACTGGTTTGGCGCTTAACCTATGCGTTGGGCTCGCTGGGATGCGAAAGGGATAAAAAAAATCCAAAATTATTATTTTATCAGTTTTCGCATCTACCAGATGCGTCGGAATCTCTTCATACAAATTATATGAAAAAACCATTAAAAATTTGAAAAATCCAAAATTATACTATTATTATTAATTTTTTAACATAAATTTGATAGATCTCTTTGATCCTCGCCACGAGTCTGCTTGCAAAGTTTGAGCTCGATTGGGTCACGGGAAAAGGGTTAAAAATCGATCCAAAGTTTTTGCGTCAATCAGACAGACGCCACGAGTTAAAAAGGAGGTAAAAAGAATTCTACGCCATTGGGGTGTTGGAATATTACTGTTGATAGTTGAAGGATCGTTATAAATAAATTTATTAGACGAAATTTGACGGAGTTTTTTGGAAAGAATTCTATCAATCAAATCGGGGTCATATCCATTGTTAAAAGCTATCGTTTTAATAGTAGAAAGTTCAATGGAAAAGTTTGTTTCGGATAGGGGGATAGAGATGAGGCGGTGGATCGTGGAATGAAAAGCGGAGTGTTTATGTGAGATAGGATGGTTGGAAGTATTTTGGATTGTGGTGTAAGTAAAAGTAGGTATTCTATATACTTTGAAATTAATTTTTTTGTTGATTATGGCTAAAGGAAGGTCTAGAAAATTTTAAGTGGAATTAATATCTACCTCTATTTTTGTATTTGTATTTGACTGTGAAAGGAATTGAGGAGTAAAAGGAATGTGTTTAGTTGACGCTCTGTGCCTTTCCAAATACAAAAAATATCATCTACATAGCGTTTCCATATTAATACATTTCTTAACAGAGAAGATTTATAATTAATATTTTGTTTTCAAGATTATCCAAAAATAAATCAGCACAAAGAGGGCTAGTTGGAGCACTCATTGGTAAACCTTATTTTTGCTGGTACACAACATCATTAAATTGGAAGTAGTTTTGGTTTAGACAAACATTAAAGAAGCGTGCAAGGTCAATGGAAAGGTCTTTAGGTAAATGAGAATTTTTCAATAGATTAGATATTAAAGATTTACATTCAGAAATTGGTATGTTTGGAAATAAGTTAACTACATCGAATTTACAATTACGAACGAAAATTTACAATTAGGTGATAAGAAATTGATACGTTTGGAAATAAGTTAAGGCGGTACATTCACTGCAAATGCATATTTCGGCGTTTTTTTACGAAAATGTGAGTTTTTATTATTCATTTATATCAGAATTTATATGATAGATTGCATTTTTTTTAGGGCAATAACTTAGATAGAACCTTTATTCTTATATAAAAGTAATAAACTAAACATTATTTACAATAATTAAGAAAAATATAGGCATTAATCCACAGGCCGCGGCAAAAAAAACCTTTTTAATGTTCCCGGGCGTTGAGTGGTTCGTTTAAAATTTCTATGTAAGCATAATATGTTTTTTATACGTATAAAGTTTACTTAATTATCTAGAATCCATACGTAGGAAATTAAAAAATATTCAATATTAAAAGGGATAAAATTTTTCAAACATGCTGAAATATTTAGGATTTTTGGTCATTTTCAAATGTTGTTTATTCATATAAAAAGATGATTTTAAACGATATATTGTATCTATATTCGCACTTTGAGTCTTCATTCACTATTAAACAGCTAATTTTTTTTATAAAAAACACGTTAATTATTATTTTAAAATAAAAATTCTTAAGTATGAAAAACGATATCATCAACGTCAGAATGCATGTTAGATGCCGTCCGGCAGAGGTCAGTCGTGTTTATGTAGCCGAATATTCCTCGTCATTTATTTCACTATTCATCATACTTTTACGCCAAATTTGACATTTATATGAATTATTATTATATAATACGTTCAAAAGCAATTGATATTTTCCATATATTAAGGTTTTATATGGATTTTCGAACGGTTTCATCCTTTTTAAACTTTGAACATGCGTCACATGTCAGTTTCGGTATTATCCTAATTTCAACAATTGTTCCAGATCATTTGAGGTATCAAGATACATACTGTACGCGCCGTGCGCATGCGCGTTCACGTCTCCCATGTATTTATTTCTTATTTAATATTAACGGTATTCATTATGATATGAAAAGTATTTCAGAATTATTAATGTTTTTTAAATTCTATACAGTAAGTAATAATTGGACATAAATAAAATACGGGAATTTGTCGATAGATAAAATAATACATTTTGATATACGCAGTACGTTCGGGGGGCTAGGTAATTGTTATGTTATTGTCATATTACGATATGCATTGATTTAAAAAGGAGTTCAGAATTATTACTATGATTCTTAAATTATTTACGGAATATAATAAGTCGACTCAAATAATATAAGATCATTTGTCTAAAGTTAAATAAGTAAATATTTTGATACGTGAGGTACTTCTGTGGGGATGCCTGACGCCGACGAAAGCGAAGAATATATGACCATATCTTTCTATCAAAACCTTACTGTTTTAGCAACATATGTACCATAAATATGTAACGAACGTGTAATTTTTATTCGATTTGCGCTCATATGACATGTCGCGCACGGCTTGAAAGGACATGATCTATCGATGTAATTTGACAGATACGCATGTTTGTAAATCGGCTGTCCCGCCTTAACTACATCGAAAGAAACAAGTTTACAATTAGGTGGTAAGACAAGTTATTCAAATGGTGTATTAATTCAAGAGAATTCTTGATCGTGTATTTTAGGGAAAACACATTGGCATTATTAAATACATTTGTTACAAATGAAGCTAATTTGAAATTTGGGGAATTACAACAGGAGACTACAGGTCTTATAGGGCTATTAGTTTTATGAATTTTGAGAAATCCATATAACCTAGGTGTTTTTGGGTTTTTATTAAGATTTTTATTATTATTTATCATACGAAGAATCTATGAATATTGGGGATTTTGACACGTATAGAGCATTTTTAACATTCTGTTGGTATTTATTTGTGGGATCTGATTTTAAAATTTCAAAGTTATCGTTATTAAGAAAATCTTCAATTTTAGAATTATAATCAGATCTACGCATAATTATAACCGTATTGCCTTTATCTGCCTTTGTTAACTCTAATTGATTACTAATTAACTTATTTTGAATAGATTTAGCATGTAGAGTTTCCGCACTAAATGGTGGAATCGTTTTTGAAATAATGTTTTTTATCACTTCAGCATTTTTATAATGGAATGTTCTTGGAGCCTTATGTAATGCTGCAACATTCTCAATAGCACTATTATATTGATTTTTGGTATAGTGAAGGCTATATTTTAAACCCTTTAACAGAAGAGCCATTTCTTGAGGGGTAAATTGAACTGACGAGAGGTTTTTAACGCGTTCGTGAAAAATTTTCGCTGGGATTGTTGATTCCTTGACCATGGGTTTTTTTGATTCACATAAGTTTTTAAGTTTCTTCTCTAACTTCACACGTTTATTAAAGCCTTTAATTGACACATAATTTCTTCCTTTATCTTCAAATAAATCCCATTCTACTAGATGGAGATCGTGCACTATTTCCGTATGTAGAACTTTTATTTTTTATTTAGTGTTATTACGCTGTTTATTAAATCTTCTTTTAACCATGCTAATTTAACTTGGTACAATGAAGAAGCACTGGTAGACGTAATTTTATTTGGACACTTAAAAATTGCACTCAAATAATTAGGGAAAACTTTAAATTTGATACACTTTTTATAAAAGTGTATATTAAGAGATATCACTCTGTACTTGATAGAATATATCTTATACATTTTTGCTTTATCGGCCGTACTCGCTGATATCAACTTTACAAAGCAAGAAAACACTTTGTGGCTTTATATTATAAGACATTTAATAATAAATTAAATACTAAGTTTTAAACCACTTTATTGCTATATGTTTGTCAACTAGTTTCGGTTGGATTAAATTATTTTTCCTATTAAATTATTTTTCTGGTTAAATTCCGGTAAAATTATTTTTCCTTTATGTTCTCTTTCATATGTTTTCATACATCTAAAAAGTTACACAGTATTTTTTTCATATTTTCTAAAGTGCTTTCTAAACGGCTACCACCTGAAAGCTTGGGATTTAACTAAAATATATATAATCAAAGAATTAATATTGTTATTACGGTCGTTGGACATTTGTATTTATGTGTTAAATAAAACTGATATTTTATACAAACTATATATTTTACTGCGAAGTAAATCTCGACGCTTCGCTGAAGTCTTGTTATTTATAAACATTTGAAGTACGTACTCCATCATATTATTACACAATAAACACACCCTATCATGATATTATCTGCTTTCACTAGTAGGTGTTTGTACATATTTTAAGTCGAAAAATTTTCATATTGATTTAATTTATGGTAATGAATTTTTATTTTTAATTATGAGATCAGAAATTTAATACCTACTCAGAAATACAAATACATTTTTAACTGTATTGCATAGTTAAGATAAAGGATTTTTTTAAATGCGTGGTGCATTTTCTATCTTGTAGAACATTGTCTGTTCACGTACTGCTTAGTAGCCAGACGACAAATTGTTGTATAAAGCGGATCAAACAATAAACGGGGAGATTTTGACATTCCACGTGCACGAAGCGAGAACTTGGGTGACACGTGACTCGAAACGATTCTCAAAGGCTGCTCGCACGTGCATTGTTACGGAACAAAGCCTCACAGATGACTCCAGAGCCCATGTAGGAAGACGGCTAAATGACAGGTTAAACTTGCCTTTAAAGGAATGCCGTTAGGTTTTGTTGTGTAACCCGCTCGCTGGAATTTCTCAAAATATTTGTAGTAAGTAACTCAAATATTTTGCTACGAAAAATACTTTAAATATTTTGTCACATACGTTCGTCTATAAATCTATTTTAGGGTTTGTGTAAGAAAACACTATAAATTTATATTGTTTAGTGCTTTCTAGACCAAAAAGCAAAACCCAGTGTATTATTAATGAATCTATCATAGAGCTTTTGATTCACGTATTTGAAAAAAATAAAATGATTTACAGCAAAACTAAAGATGTGAATTAAGGAAAATAATGAGTAGATTAAATATGAAAGATATAATTAGAAGGAAAAAGTTACACGCGATGTTTTTATCAATTTGAATTTTACCATAAAAATTAAAACATTTTTTTATACTTTTTGAAATTTTGAACCTTTGTAATTTTTTCCTTTATTTCATCTTCATCGTGTCGTCACTCCATTTTTTTATATGCAATATATTATGCACAGGTTAATAGAATAAAAAAAAATAAAAAAAAAAATAATTGGAAAACAAAACCTGTGATTCTCATTTAAGGTATCATAACAGTAATAACACATGACGCCAGAAGATCAATGGATATAAAAACCAGATAATTAAAGGCCTTATTAAGGCCAAAATAAAAACCAGATTAGTAGTATAATCATAAAATACATGACAAAAAATAAATTCATTAAAATAAATTTATTCTAATCAGGAGCTTTGAACATTTTAAATGTGACACCTAACCAGAAAGGGAGAAATAAATGACAAATAAATAATAAGTCAGGATGTTCCGAGGAGAATATAAAGAAGGTCCACATTAGGCACCATAGAGAATTGAAGAGAGGAAGAGAAAAAATAAATTGAGGAAAAAAGAAGAGAAAGGCCCTGACTAAAATACATCCACTAAATCGAACGCAGACACCTACAGACAAGTTCTGAAGGAAGACACGCGTGGCGAGTATTGTACTGACAGGAATACTGTTCTTTAATGTTTAAGGAGGAAAAAAGAATGCATTTATTTATCTTGTATAACTTATTGTATTATTTTTTAGATCTTTTGCTTACCCACCAATGTCAACATTGATATTGATATTGAAAAGCATTGGAGGAAAATCATATTTCTATAGCTAGACCGCATTCAAAAGAATGTGCGCAAAAAATATGTGTGTTGTTACGATGCAAAAAGTGAACCCAAAAGAAGTTTTTCTAGTAAGTAAGTAACCCTTTTTAAACTAAAAAATAAATATTTATTTGGAATATCATACTGAGGCTGTGAGGTTTCGAAATTTCTTTTTCGTCCTCACCAAATTATTAAAGATGAATTCTGTATTAAAAATATATTATAATATCGTAGGATAATTGTCGCGAGTTGAAATTTAATTTTATCTCTTATATTCAATTGATTTGCAATCTCCTGGTCGCGGCTACACCTGAGATGACCCTAGGTGGGTCCCTATAAATGAACGTAACGAAAATTCAATATTATATATTTTCATTATTAAATCTCTTTGTCACAGCTACAACTGAGGTGTTTCTAATGGGGTGAGCCTATCAAAATAAACGTCGGCGAGATAATACTAAATAATATAAATGTCATTATTAAATAAACATTTGTGTTATGTGTGAGCGCGCGATACTCTGCCCGCAGCGGGGGCGCGCGACAGGTTGCAGCCGGCCGCCTGCAGCGAGATGGCCAGACTCCAACCAACAGAATACGATGTATCTCTTTAAAATAGAATCTTCTATACTATGAAATATTATTAACTAAAAGTCAATTCTTATATTGAAATAATGTAAATTACTCAATACAATAAATTAACTAAAAATATATATTAACTGAAAATAATTATTTTGTGGTATTTTTGCTTTTGAATGCTTATATTAACTAAAAATATTAAGTAATCTGTCTGACTTGCTGTTGAATATTATCTATAAAGATATTGACTAAACACATTTGCTCTAGAATGGGATATTGACTAGTCCTCGAATAAAATATTATCCTGCAACGAATATTCAATAAAATTATATTACCTAAAATATTTCTATCATCTATTGGGTTCGCGTACGAAATTTGATATTACCTAATGCCCTTTTCATTTATTTAGTATATAACCTAAATAACCACAGCTATACCAACCTGCCTGTCAGGGTCGAAACATAAAACACAATTATACTTCAAATAATGCTATCTCTTGCGCGACTAAAATACCAATGGCTGATGTCTATAACCATGAACTATTTCCGACTCATAATGGAACCTGGCACCGATACTCAATCTTACTAGAATAATAAATGCGACTAAATCTCGATAAATATAATCTATACGTAATCTATAATACTCTTAATACGTCGTTGATTTGGCACATTGATCGTCTAATGGATGAAGGACCGCGTTGTGTATCGTAATAACTTAAAATTCTTTTAAAGGAGCAGTGTTGGAAACGACTGCACAATAATATGTAATGTAAACATCTAACGAACTTAATAATCTATACATTTATGTTACGATAAAATACGTCCACCAGACAGAATTCGTGTATTAGAAATAAAACATTTCCGTTTGAAGGCAAACCAGTAAAATCGTTCGAACGGTGCAAAGGGAAAAATTCACATATTTAATAACACTGAAATCAATAATAATGGACACTTTATTATTAACATGTTCTTACCTTGACGTTTCGTCTTTGATGTGCGTGAACCTGTTCATATTAATTCCATGAAAAAATAATACATATATTTGCTATCTACGAAATACAACATTTTTGAAGTGAAACTTCTTTATAAATTAATAGACAAGGTCTCAGGATAGTCTGTTCGTAGGAATTCTATAGCGGGCCGTGAGTAATAAAATAATAGTTTCTTTGAATGCTAAATTTTGTTTTAAACCCTCAGTATTTCTGCTAAGGGGGGTCAAGGCTCCGCGCTCACCTGTCCCGGTGATCAACTTCCTAAGTGACTAAATGATCCCCCTTGCTCCTCCGAAACTGACTGCATTCCGAGACTTTATCTCTTCTTAACGAGATGTGATCCTGTGACGCCTTTCTTTTAGGCTTATAATTCAGATGGCCGTACTCTTTTGGTACGAGTTTCTGATGATGAGTGCTGTCTTAAGGCGCCTTTCTTTTAGGCCGGTACTTGAAGAATCATGTACTCTTTTGGTATGAATTGTTGATGACATTTGCTTCCTTTGCGGGCATAGTCAGCGATGTTTCAAATTATTGTGCAATCTCATTATGCCTTTTCAGAACGGCGTCCCACGATTCTGCATCTAGTAACGCTTACTATAATCAAATTTTAGAATGTTAGTAACATATTTATAGTATCCCAGTTACTCCATATGAGTGAATGATTTTTATACTGCATCTGGCTCTGTCTTTCTCACAGAGGGTGAAAAGTTTTGAAAGTGAAAAGAGGGTGAATGGTTTTCTATTGAGATTTCATAGCATTCAGGCATGGAAATCCTTCCAAAGTTAAAGAATTCACGACATTGGTTTACGCTGTTTTTGAGTAGGATGAGGCACGAAGGTCGAGTCTAGTGGTCACTCCGATTAACAAGGGAGGCCCCGATTTTAAGGGTACCTCACAGGGGCTTGCGCGGATTCCAGACTTATGATATGAGCGTCATCTGCAACCTCACCTAGCTCGACGTTTATAAACCAGAAAACTCCAATTTCAGTTAGATCTCCCCATTCTGTCCTTAACTCGTTGTTCTGAAACTACTTATTAAGCTATATATATCGAGGTACTCAAATCATAAAGAGGTTAGCTGAACACTGTATGTAATGATTGCGCAATATTTATGCAATACAATTATCATAATGTTACTAAGTATTTCTTATTGAATTCCGTGTATTCAATTGTTAATAAAGAAGTATGAAAATCCCCATGCATTAAAATATATTCGTTCGGAAGACATTCCCATACAAGTTGAACCAATATCACACAAGCAATCGCGATATTATTTACACATAATTACTCCGATCTCAATTCTTCCAAAATAAATACATTTCGACAATGAGAATAATTAACCGTAATAGATAATATAAATTTGTTCCTTAGCTGTTACACAGTGGTGGTATGATTCTCTCTGGTACTGATTAATGGTAGATTCCTCCACACGTCCGGACAGCAACTCCATCCGCAAATGATGTTCTGGAACTGAGGGCTCTGTCTGTAGTCTCTCGGGCAGCGCCTTCGCTTGCAAGTGCTGGTCTTGAACTGAAGGCTCTGTCTGTAGTCTCACGGGCAGCGCCTTCGCCCGCAAATGCTGGTCTCGAGCTGAAGTGCTGAGTATATAGCATCCGCTCCTTTTATAGTAGCGATTGCAACATAACCCAGTAATCCACGTAGTGCAGTGCGTCATCCCATGCGGGATGACTTCATCGCCGGCGCCTGCCATTGGTCCGACTCAGTCACCAAGATGGTCGCGATTGGCTCAATCCGTCGCACAGGCAATGTCTGTGATTCGTCCATTCCGTTAAAATAGAAGTAAAGTACCCGCTACGTGAGACTTACTGTTCCGATTTAGAGATAATAAAGGCTTGTTCGCACCTACTTACCAGGTCGAGTCTATTGGGATTATCATAAACAAGATTAATTTAATACAGAATTTTATCTATGGTGTAATAAATATCTAAGGAATAATATTTGTATAGCTGAATATTCAATATTTGTCAGCCTCTTGCAATGCGTAAATCTTGAGAAGAAATATACCATGTTTTTACTTTTAAACGATTTAAAAAAATAGAAGGAATATATTTTTGATGTCCATACTTGGTTTTTTAAATGTTATTATTTTAAGATTTTTTGAAATTATTAAATCTATCTCTATCTCGATCATCACAAGGCTTGTAATACGAGATTACTAGGCAAATTTCTCCCGCTTTCTTCTTACCGGACAAAGCTAGCGAATGGTCTTTTGATTGTGGTCGACCTATAAATGATCGTATTTCAAATTCTATTTAAAACATTGAATTCTATACAACCAGCTTTCCAAACCTACTTAAAATAAATTAAAGAATTACGTACCAAACAACAAGGATAAGGATGATATATAAAAAAATGAGTAGGTAATAAATTAATTTGTAATGATTTCAATCATATTATATAGGTATTTTAATCTATATAAATAAAAATGTAAATGTTCATTTGTACAAAATCGCTAATTTCTGAAAGTTCTTTACCGATTGCTTTGAAATTTTGGCACAACGTTGCATTTAAATACAAGGATGTTTTTGAATTTTGTTTTTGTGTACTTTGTTTTTTTATACCTATTATTTATTTATATAAATAAAAATATATATGTTTGATTGTCCAAAATTTAAATATTCTCAAGATATTCAGCTATTGCTTTGAAATTTGGACACAATACAACGTTCCATTCAATTTATATTGGTATGAGATAAAATATTTATAACGATACCAAAAAAACGCTTTTTTGTAAAATAGCGTCATATGTTGGACGTAAAAGCAACACACACTATCTATACCTATAAAACTCAATGTCCGTCTGTCTGCTCTCTATAAATCTACACCGTCTGTTCGATTCAACTCAAATTTTGTAACTTATTCTTTAGGACCGGGGGATAACATTGGTGACACTTCCTCCTCCCTTTTTACCCCTTCTTCTCCCCACGATGTATTTTCAATGCAAATCTATACCGTTCGACTGATCGGACTCAAAATTTGCAAACATATTCTTTAGGACCCGGCTGGAAACAAAGACGACACTTTCCCCTCCCCCTTTACTCCTTCTTCTCCCCCTTTAATATTTTCAATACAAATCTGACCGTTTGACCAATCTGAACCAAATTTTGCATACTTATTATTTAGGACCCGGCGGATAACATAACTACTCCCCCTGCTGATATACTTTTTGTACAAATCTGCACCGTTTGACTGATCTTACCCAATTTTTGCTTACTTATGATTAAGGACCCGTCGGGTAAGAAAAGCAACATTTCCACCCTCTCCCTTTACCCCTTCCTCTCCCCATCATATATTTTCAGTGCAAATCTGTACTGTTCTACCGAATTATGCATAAATATTCTTGAGGACCTGGTGGTAAGCATAGGTTACATTTCTCCCCTCCCTGGACATCCCATCTTTCGAGCCTAGATTACATGGAAACGTTTTTTTTACATGGAAATTTTTTAGAGGCTTTGCAAAACAATGGAACGTTTGTTTCCCCTCACAATCTTATTTTTAACTTAATCCCCAACCCGTGTAATGCCGGGTATGAACAGCTAGTATTTGAATTAAGGAGCACTAAAGACTTTTAAATTGCAATAAAAACTCTGAATTTTCTAATTATCTTTTGTAAAAAAACTTTTTTTATATAAACAATAAAACAAATAAATAAAAATAGACGGTTAATTATAAATAACCAAATTCTTTTTGCAAACATTTACCTTTAAATTTATTTTCACTAATACATTATTCAATATATTTATTTTTTGTTTTTGTTAATGTCTATACATCCAATTTTTTTTTGTATGACATATGTTGTTTCTTGACGATAGGATTATTAGTCCGGAAGATGTTAATTAATCAACAAATAGCGGTTTTATACATAGTGTTATTTGAATTTATATAAATAATGTCAACTCAAAATTATTTTGCTATTATTCAAATACGTAAACTACCGCGAAAATAAACTTTTTTCTCTTTCACTTTATTTTTATGTTTGTAATAAATCATTCTAGCGGGACAGACGTCTGTTTGCAAGTGACATGAAACCAATACTTGTAAGCTTTTATTGTAAAGCACGGGATATTACATTCTATATTTATTTCAAAACATCTGTAAAAAAAAATTTTTTTTCAACAATCGAGTTATTATTATTACATTGTATTACTAGCTGTTTATACCCGGCGTTGCTCAGCTTAAGGTTTTAGTTAAAAATGTTATGTTTGTGGGGGGGGGGAACAAACGGTCCATTATTTTGCAAAGACTATAAAAATAATGTTTCCATTTAATCTAGACTGGGATGGATAGGATTCCAGGGAAGAAATTGTGGCCTATGTATTCCGCCGGGACCTAAAGAATAAGAATTCAAAATTTGGGTCATATCGGCAAATGGTGTAGATTTGTACAGAAAATTTATCAAATGAGGGGGTGGGATAAAAAGGGAGGAGAGAAAAGGGTTCAAGGGAAATGTTCTAGGGTGGCTGAATTAGTTGATATGACCAACATAAAGCTAACATCGTCGCTTGTCCAACACGCTCGAAGAAGGCCACAGTATAAATTTTAATAATGCACAGATAATAGCGAACGTCCAAAACGAAACAGTAAGTATTTTTAGAGAGGCTGTAGAAATATATAAAAGAATGCACATCATCAACAATAGAGGTGATTGTATGCGCCTCCTACCGGTAGACAAAAACTTGTTGATTTAATAGTAAAAATAATAATATAATATCGCGCAATAATCAATTAAATACAACCACCGAACCGGTCAATGTAATTTTACACATAAACATTATTAATTATTAATTAATCGTAAAAAGTTTATTGTGTATCTATATCATATTCAAATATTCACAAAATATTCATACTTTGTACTTTAATGTAGGACTACCTATTAGGGTTATTATTGACCTGTTGACGGTCTTTTTGTTAAAAAATAAAAAATGTAATATACGCTAAATATAACCCAAATTTATCGTGTCGCTCACACCTATTATTATAGCGTATCGTGTAATAGTTTGATAAAACCTACGGTCCCTATTCTTATGCGGTGATTTGTACATCATTAACCGTGTGAAAAACGCCAAATTTATCAATAATATCGTGGAAATTATTAATTTACAACTCTTCATTTTATATTTGATTTCTGATTTCTCAAAACGTAACATGTTATTACCCTATCATAACAAAATTACATTGTACATGAATGTCATACTACTAGTACTAAACGTATATACCGGGGTCATTTCGACCTGTTTATATGTTGTTTAAATTCAAATAAAATTTAAATAAAAAAATAAAAAATGTATTAAAAACAAAGTAAAATATATAATTAGTATATTTTTTACACTAATGTAGACGCGTACATATAGAGGCCATAAACTTCGCAAAACGTTTGTGCAAATATATGTTTTAATTAACGTTGCGCCGATATGGTTAAAACATTTTCCGCAAGTTTTGCTCCAGCGCACCACGCCTTGAATGTTGTTCGCGGGTAGCTTTCGTTGTAAAAAAAAACAGTTTTCCGCCATTTATGGAAAAGCGTATGTTTATTATGGCCACAATACCATGTGTCACGTGTCACGTGTTAATGAAACTATCGAAACTTTACTCAGAAATGTTTTCCATTTTCGTACCAAACAAAAATCATATTAGTGAAACCGAAATTTTATGGAGTTGAAAATGTTTTTGAATTCTGCGCGGAGGTTCTTTTTAATCGTTTGAGGAGAAAAGACGAGCGAAGAATTCGTTCAACGAGAGTGTTTTCCTTAGTTACCGTCCTCTCAAATTTGAGTAAACATTTTGTCCTAAAGGCAATTCAAAATGAGTGCTTCAATTTGTGTCTAAACAAATGTATATATATAGATACAACAAACAAAATATATTCAGTCATTTTCTTTTATGCCGCGACAGTCGGTAGGGAGAGAAAATTCTTGCTTTCTTTGGAGAGTTTTGAATATTTATGAAATGGCACCAGGCCACTTGAGTGAAGAATTTTCATCTCTTTAAGCCAGCCTCCGCTCAGGCTAAAGAACATTACTTAATACTTGTCGAGTGGACGGATCCTCGAGTGTTCTCAGAAAATGTCAGCGGTAATAAATTACGTCGAGAATAAACAACGTATTATCATTAATTTGCGTTCAATTTAATAAGATTATGCCAAATTTCCGGATAATTCTTTCAGATTTTTTTGTCTTTCAGGAGAAATACTTGATATGTAACAAATCTATTAAACTTAACAAATGTTAAATAAACGCAGAAAATATGTAAACATCAGAATACCCACTCCTACAAAATGTTGAACAAATCGTAATAACCATAAACATAATTAATAGTCTTTGAACGTGTAGCGTCTTTTCGTTTGGAGTGAATTAATTCCACTATACAATTCTGATGTTTAAAACATCATTTAATTACTACTTGATACGATACTTAAGTTTATGGGGGATTTATACATAAAATTAAAATAACGATTAATCAAAATATATAATTCTCTATGTAACAATATCTGTCACTAACGCTCCCAGGATGCTCTGAAAGGCTGGATGGCACTGTTCTCACCGCCTTAATACGCGGTCGAAATATACTGTACATAATTATCTACACAGAACAATAAATACTCTATATGAAAGTTAATTTTTCCAAAATACTTCACATTTACCAAAAATGTTGTCATAATAATATAAATTTAAAGATAACAAAAAATTCCGATATATTTTGTATATATATTTTTTTAAATATATAAAAAATCGCTAAAGAAAAAAAATTAGATATGTTTTTATTTATTTATATACCGCCAGAACTAACTGAAACTTAAACATCTAAAATTAGGTACGTCGTTTCTAACGTGTTAAAGCTATTAGAATTAATATAATTACGATATTCTATGATAAGTAATGATAACCTGGATATATTCGTGTCAAATTTAGGACTTGCTCAATTTAAAGTGGAATTTGAATATACCTACGGACGTGTATACGTGCTTACAGTAAGCTTAAATGCAATTTTGTCTTACCTACGCCGAGAACTGCTACGTGACTGATGGACTTCATTGACCTTGGAACTCACGAATTCTATATTTGATTAATTTTATATGTCGCATAACTGGTTAATTCACAAAATAACTTCTTTTTTTCTACATTTTTCTAATAGGTACGAGAATATTATATTCGTTTATAGGCGTAAAATGTTTTACATTACGTTTTACATTAAGAGGCCCCAGTACATGAATTTCGTATTTGCTCTCGATTTTGATAAATTTAAAGTAAACTTATTAAATCATTTTGCAAAACCCACAACTAAACAGGCTTTTAATCAATCAATTAATGTATATTATGGATGTCTCACAGAGACGAAACTGTGTTTTATTATTATTATGGGAAAGTAGGTATAGAAGTCATTTTATGGTGTATATCGGACTTACGACCGATCATATGGTAGGCTTAAGTGATCACTTTACACATATGTAACGTTCGCCATTTCCACCATGATAGAATATACCATGTCATACTAATTTTTGAAAGTTGTATATATTTGGATTATATGACACACATCACTTACGTGTTGTAACAACCTATTATACCGGCCTGTGACAGCCATTTTCTTTCTCCCTAAATCCCCACAGATGTCGCTAATTATTTTTGATATCGTTAATGTCGATCAAATGAGACTCCCACAATTTATTTTACGGTTTTATTATGATAGATACATTTATTCCTGAAGCATTTCCTTAAAAAATATGAAAAAATATATTGTTATAACATCAATAAAATTATAACCCCGAAACACTATTTTAGTTTTCATGCAATAGAGTTATCTTTGGTACACTAATCTTGTATATTTTCAAATAAAAACCATATATTTTATTTATAAAATATATTTAATTATTGAAATTTACCTGATTTATCCTGCAGCGCCGGATACCACGATCAAATCGACGATCCGCACAGTCCGACATCCGTTAGTAGATACATAACACACTACATCAAGACACACACCTTGCTTTCGACACGGTACTGCAATCCAGTATTTAACATAACACAAACTTGGAGACACCCTGACTTCGGTACGGTATTGCAAGGCAATACTTAACCTACACTTCAACACTCACTCATCACATCAGCCCTGATGATGGACCCTGCAATGGGATCCGAAACGTTGGCCAGAGAGGTCACATATACACCGCAGAATATCCCAGAAAACTATACACAGAAGATTCCGAACGGCCGCGAAAACCTAAGGACAGAATATATGGTCTTTATTTGAAAATATACGAGATTAGTGTACCAAAAATAACTACATTGCATGAAAACTAAAATAGTGTTTCGGGGTTATAATTTGTTTGATGTTATAACAATATATTTGTTCATATTTTTTGGAATTACTTCAAGAGTAAATGGATCTATCATAATAAAATTGATTAAAAGCCTGTTTAGCTATGTGTTTTGCAGAATGATTTAACAAGTTTACGTTAAATTTAGCAAAATCGAGGGCAAATACGAAAATCGTGTACTGGGGCCTCTTAGTGTCAAATAAGGATTCTGTGAAAGTAATTTAAGATATCTTGATAATTTGTAAACCAAAAAATAAAATTCATACGCCAAATTCAATTTCTCT
Source organism: Agrypnia vestita (assembly GCA_016648135.1). Classification (NCBI taxonomy): domain Eukaryota; kingdom Metazoa; phylum Arthropoda; class Insecta; order Trichoptera; family Phryganeidae; genus Agrypnia; species Agrypnia vestita. The sequence goes on along the minus strand of JADDOH010000116.1, from coordinate 44,350 downwards.
TGATCGTAAAGGTATTTACATTTTTTCAGTTTAATATATTAATTTTATCCACATCAAACAATGGACTATAAATAAAACTCATATATGAGATCAATTTTAGTTTCTTGTTTAAATCTTATTTCATCATCACAACACAACAGCCCTGATGATGGACTGCAATGGGATCCGAAACGTTGGCCAGAAAGGTTGTAGAAATATGGCAGAATATCCCAGAAAACTCAAACCAGAAGATTCTGAACGGCCGTGAAAACCTAAGAACATTTTTTTGCGATTAATTTCACATCCACGCTTACAATAAGAGTGTGATTCAATCTTATTTCTGAAATGACACACCGACCCCCAGCCAAACTCCTCTGGCATACCAATGGTCAGCGTAGGTAGTAATAATCGGACATGACACTCTCTATAGACGTCTATGTATATCTCACAAACTTTGTCAATTATTACCTTAACTATCTACGCCCGTAAAAGTCATAGAAATTTATTGGGCGACCGTTGCGTGTTGTCTGAGCCACTGTTTTACACTGTATTGTGCGTTGCGCGCTGATGGCGTGTCATACTCTAATTATCTAAAGTTGTAATTCCATCTCTACTCCAGCAGGACAGACATACAATGAAAATATTATATTTAAATTCTTATACTCGCAATAATATACGCCCTCTTGCTAACTACCTTTCTTCGCCGTGTCAAGCCCGCCACACACGGCGAGTCCATCCAGCCAAATGGCCTCGCGCCGATCCAAAACTCACCTATGTGGGAGAATTCGAATGGATTCGCATGCCTCAGCCGGCTCAACTGAATTTCCAAAATCCGCGATACCGGGTCCGTTGAGGTGACCACTAGGAAGGAGCAACATATTGTAGGTCGTCTCGTCCATTCGTAAATAATTTCACTAATAAGAAGACAAACAAGATTTTTTGTGCAAATTTAAACGAGTTAGTTTTATTCTAGCTGAATGTCATCCTTTGCAATTTGGTTTTTAGTATTCTTTTTATAATAAAGTAGCTAAATCAATAAATTCCTGCTCGTTTATAGCCACGATTGATTATTCACTTCACGGTCACAGATCACTGCAAACTGGCCTGCTTGACATGGATTCGAGCCGTTCGTGAGTTAACACCTAATTTTGGACTGAAGAAAAATGAAATCGAGCCTTTGGCAACGAGGCAAATGGACTTACCATATGTGGCGGGCTTTAAAGTAGGGTTTTGTGATCTGAATCCTTTTTATTGTAATTATTTTTTGTATAGTTATTGTATAGTTACCCACCAAAGATTTTCATAATAATATAAATTCTTCCCTAATAATAAAGAATTGGACCAAGATAACATTCGAATTTATCCCAACCCTAATTTATATGAAAAACGAACCATGTTGTATATTCTGCCAACGAACGTATTTTTCGAAACATAAATCCGAGACTACCTGCCCACATGTTGAATATTGTCATACCCACACGGTTTCATACCTCGTCACAATGTACACCGTTTCTTGTCTTAGATAGCTCTTACAGCTGAAGGTTTCGATAGTGAATTTGTTATTCGTTTATATTTATAACAGTTGATTCGTCCGTAAGGCGATACTGCAAGCTAAATAGCTTATTTTGAAAATAGCAAGTCCACGTCTCTCGTGGACTCGTCCATGTTTAAAAAATGTTCGTAATACTTTTTGAAAATTTTCTACACTAGGAGAACAGTCGCAGTACACTGGTACGCGTTACACTGTTTGAAAAACAATGGTCTAATTTAATTTAATGTTTTATGATTTTAAACAAATTTTATTTCTCAAATTTTACAAAGAAAATAAATACAGTTTTTTATAGTCTTCTTTTGAGTACAATTATTCCTTATTCCCAGATTTAATTTATATTTCTAGGTAACACGCAATATGACAAAACTTAGCAGGCATTCACCCTCAAATTGTGAAAACTTTTAAATTTATTGGTCAACTCGTAAATTTATTGTGAGGAAAAAATTCTTTGTAAAACCGGTTTTCGTTAATTTCTCTAATTTCCCTAAAACTTTTACGGTAGACAGCGTTATTTGTTTCTTTTTTAACGTTAAGAACATTCATTAAATTGGGTAGTATAATTATATTTTGCCAAAAATTTCAGTATAAATTTTAGTCTATGAATTAATTTGTTTAATATCGTTGAAAATAGTCTTAGAAATATGTTACCGCTTCAATATTAGAAAATAAATATATGTATTGAATGGTATTATTTATTCTATGTCTGCCTACCTATTAAGATAATTTCAAGGTAATATAATACATAAAATTCCATAGAGGATTGCCGTACGTCAAATATATGAATTTTTTTAGTAAAGCGAAAACAGAAAAGAAGCAATTCTTAATTTTAATAACGGAACAATTTTCGCCGCAAGGTCTTAATTTATTTATTGGTAAATAGTGCATTGATACACTTGAAATCATGATGTGTTACATAGGAATCGCGAGTTCTATTATTTATTGTGGGAAATGATGACCAAACGGTCTCGTTGGAATATTACATTAGGGGCCGGTTGCAGAGAAGTGGTGGTCTAAATTTTATATAATTTTGTCGGGGCCCAGAGGATCATGTTTATTTCTATTTAAGTTTTCACGTGTCGTAGAGAATCATGTTTACTTTGATAATCCTAAATGCAGCGTAAATCTGAAAAAATTAACTCACTGCCCTTTTTAATCCGCTGATTTTCAGTAATTGAATATATTATGTATTCGTAAATTACGAAGATACGTTTACATATTATTATTTCTTAAAACAATTTATAATTAATATATTTTGCATGAAACATTTATCTAGAAATACTTGTTAGGTGTATAAAAATACACCAACCTTATTTCTATGGATAAAGACCCCAGCGTCCAAGATAAATTAACATTTATTTTTAAATCGAACAAATCACAATACAACAAATATTTTAATGGTTCTCAAACCAACGCAAAGCCCGATTAGAATAAAAAGGCAATAATATTTTAAAATAAGTAGAAACAGTAATAAACAACTCAAAACACTTCTTAAAAGTTACTGTTACGAATAGCAAAAATTTGACAGAAACAGAACATGGATTTTCCTTTATCACATTTTATCTTAACGTTGCCTTTTGTCGGAGTCAGTTTTTGGTTGAAGTAAACCATATCTTTGTTTTTCACTTCAAACAATATTTTCTGTTATGGTTGTTTTTAATTCATAATTGTATCCAATCAAATAGTTAACGCTATAAATGTCAAAAATAAACGGAATATTTACGTAAGGAAAGTACTTATATATATTTTCTCTAGATATGTCGACGGAAAAATATTCATCCTTCTTTGCTTAAATTATAGACGTCATGAAAACGGAGTGCATAATTCAATATCCGGTGGTAAAATTCACCATTTCCGCTAACATTTATGACGGCCATTTTTCACGCTCTGCATACGGCAACTCGCAAGATTCAGGATGTAGAAAAGGTTCCTAAATGTCTCAAAATAAGCTGCTTCACAATATCCCTTGACTGGAAATTTCTTTTAATTCATGAAATACTCTAATAAATTCTCAAATTCATATCCTGCTGGTTTAAATTGATGAACGTCGTGGAATTAGTACTTAAATCAATTAGTACTTAAAACCTTCGGTACCATTTCATTATAAAAACCCTGAAAAAATCCAGTTGAAATATGTTCCAATTGGAATTGGTTTTGCAATTGAAAGAATCCAAAATTCATTGGCTTTAATACAAGTTGAATAATATTATAAAAACCTTGCAATTGTTTAAAATTGAAATTTTTACCAGTTTTTTATCATTTTCTTTGACATTCTACAAAAAATAAGTCAGAAACTTTGAAAAAAAAATGCAAACTTTGATATCCCACATCTCCTTCACTATTGATATTAGGTCATAGTTGCGTGAACATTTTCGACTCATAATTTAGAAAGAAATCTGCAGGTAAAGTATTGTAGACTAGCTCTGTTACACCCTGTATACATATTAGAAAAGACCTTAGAATCTTGTAGAAATTTAGAAAAAAAATTTGCACTCTTGATTCTTGTAACATGTGTTGAGTAATAAGGTGTCCAAATAACTTATATATATTCCGTGACTTTACTAGTGATATGTAGAGAATTTTTGACTTAGAAGATTTTTGAGTCGTGAGTATTTCTATTATATAATATTTGAATAGCCTTTTCTTCCTGGTGAGCTCGGGGCCCTTGAAGAACGGCTGAACCGCACTGTGCTTTCTGCGCAAGTCGAGTCTTCTGCCCACCACGCCCAGTGGCGTGCAGTGGGTATAAACTTAGGTTATGCTGCGATCGACTGTATACCTATATTAAAAAATATATATACGCACATACCTGTAAGGGTATATTTTCTACTAACTATTTTCAGTAGCTTCAATTCACAAAAATAACTGCACTATAAAGAAGTATTGTAAACAACATATCCTTGCAGATACCTTATCATCGTTCAAAAACTCACTCATACACAACATTCATTTTCGAAACAATGATCTGAACCTATAAATCCATTAAATCAATTATTTATTAAATACTAATCGCACCACATTCAAACACTAAATATACATTACACATAAATGTATATGTATAATATACTTAAATGCAAAAATACATGTTACTAGAGCGTGCCGAAGACACTTGTAATTGGGATAATGCGCATAGTCTTCATTTATAATGTTTTATTATTAGAGTATCATGTACCTATTACCCTGTTAGTGTCTCTAATAAATATTTTTTAAAAAATCATTTTCTAAATAAATAAATATTTTATATATAAGCAAAATGCGGCAAAAATTTTCAATACATTTCGAAGACGTATAATATATAATTAAATCGGGAATAATACAAATTTCTGATATACGTTTCTTTTCACAAAAATAAATCAAACATTCTATGATATGATCGACAGCAATGTACTCGTTAATAATCATTATGGTACCTATGAACATTGGATATGACAGATGGTATTTACATTCACCATAGAAATGACAAATAAAATTCACACAAAAAGTTTTGGGTGGAATTTGTAATGTCGTGCGCGTAGTTCTCGCCTGGCATAAGATCTTTCGAAGAAACACGGTATTCTATGAAAAATTTACTTGTCTATTACACAAAACTCGCAGACATAGAGCTAAGTAAAAATACACGGTTCGGGACGAGTTTTTTCTCGACTTGACTGGATCTATGAAACAAATTTGTTTGGCGCAAACAAGTGAGATAAATTAAGAATTGACATGAATTTAGGTACAGAAACGTCGGAAATAAAACTTCTAGCCGTAGGACGAGTTACGGCTAGAAATTAGAAATCAACATTTTCTTAAGATAAGGATTATTTAATTAATATTTGTTTCCCAGAATCTTTACTAATGTACAGCTTTTTGCTTGTGTGCGCTGCACGCCACTGACCAGATCAGATGTTGCATTTGTTCAGAACTCTACCGCGTTATTTCAAATAGTTACCAAACTTTCATTTTTTTAACATGTTTAAATAAATTTTGTGTAAAGTGTAAATACCTGTTTCTGTTTAAATCATGTTTACAGTCACTCTCAAGAATAATCAAATTAGGCCTCGCGAGTCCTGATCTTCAGTATAAAGCTAACTTTAGAGGCAGCCACATTCACACATTCCTAATCAATCATCTCACTCGCGCACACTTCAAACATCCCATCCTCCACATCGTGTTTCTCCATTACTTCATCGCCCCATAACGACCGTTCGTTTGTTGGTCACGTTGTGCGGGATATAAAAGCAATGGCGCAATATCCAAAAAATTAAGAAAATATTTTAAATACGGTCACCGAGGATTACTAATTTAGAATGTACTGAATTCCAGATGTCATGTATCTAATCCCTTCCAAAGTCATATTCCCTATAAGTTTATATGCTGTATATCCCATTCGAATTCAATACATATTATTCCTTAATAATCCTCGACGACTGCATTAATTTTTTTTTTTGATATTGTTGTCATTGATTTTATACCCCACATGTTATGTCGAATTTGGTTAATTATTATGTGAATAAAATATTTCCATTCTTTATCTTGTCGTTTATTTTGTAAGTTTTCTCTTGTACTTATTTACTTCTCTGTGAGTAGTATACAAAAATATTTGAATGATAGAGTCCTTCTGAAAGACTTTAATATTGTTTTCCATTTTCACACATTGTAGACATTATTTCTTCAAAAAATAAAAGTTAAATATTTTATTTTTTCAAACCTATTATAAACCAGCCTTAGTTTATACGGCTGAAAATTAAATGTCAAATTTGTTACGAGACTCTTCATAAAATGCTCGCTTTATGTGTAATATTAGATAAGATGCTAAAAATGAAGAGGTAGTGAAATAATGTATTACCATAATTTTTATTACTCGAGTACCTATTGTGGGAGATTTTTAAGCTAATAAATATTCACATCAAGTTTTTGACATCTTATCATATATATAATGAAGATTTTTATATGAAACGATGATTTGAACATTTTCAGTAACCCTCTGTTGGAAACATTGGTTTCTGTGATCGCTATAGTGATTTATTTCTAAAATTGATATAATGTGATTTAAAAAAGAGAGAAAATATAAGTGATTGTATAGTTATGTGACCAACCACTGTATAGTTATTTCAAATTCAATAGTCAAATTTCTTATGATAGAACAAGTAAAAAGACTAAAAATGAATCGTTCACAATTTTATTATGGCAATCAATATACGATAATTTAGCTCGCTGTTCTATAAATTACACTATTTCACAATATGTCACTCGTAAATAAACATTTTATTATCGCTGGAACACTTTATTTAACGTTCACTAGAACAATCCATCCAATTATCCTGCTTTAATCGTTCCGGTTTATTTCGCCTTTTTAAGTAAGAACTTCGCTCAATTATTCGCTTGATATCTGTCGCTTCGCAATTTCACGTCTGGGAACACCTGGCCATCGTCTGCGATGCACTTCTCAATGATTTCGTACGGTAACGAACTGTCAACGCGCAACAACAATTCCCGCGCCAGTTGTATTTATAACTGAAAATGCTGGTACTTTCGTACTTTCTGGATTATTCTAGTGTTTAACAGAAGATTCTCGTGGCTTCTAGGTGTTTCTGGAATGTTTCAGATATTTTACGAAGATTGTAAATCACCCCAGGCCATTCTCGATTTTTCGATAGTGTTGTGACAAGTGACAGGAGTGCGTAATTCTTAATAAAATTATTTTTGAAGCTTTTACATCATATAAGGGGTATAAAAGCAAAGGCAGCAATATCCAAAAATATTAAAAATTCATTCACCGAAGATTAATAATTTCGAATGCAAAATCATGTTTACCTATAATTTATAGGCTATATTTCGAACAAATTTTGAATCATTACATTTTAAATTAGTAATCTTCGCTATATTTCAATGCTTATTTCCTGTGTTCACTTACTTTCTAGTATCTTTTCTTTACAGTTACTTCCATTATGAATATAAGTTAAGCTATTTATAAAAAAATATATAGACAATTACAGCTATCTCTATCATATCCAGTTTTTGCTGATACTATTGTTTCTATACTTACTCTCCTCTATTATTATATTTCAAAATGTTAACGATCTCCCTCATGAAGCACAAAATCTTATTTCCCATAGAAAGGCTACTAGGTACATCATTGTAAAGATTGAATTATAATATTACTCTGTAAATTGTATTATTTATGTATTATATATCCTAATTTTTTTTATTTATGTGGTTCTTATTCATATGATACACTATTTGAGTTGAACATAAATGTAGTGAATGTAAGTTAGTACAACAAAATATTCTATCTAATACAATTTTGCATTAGACGAATCAAACGAAAAGTGCGTACACGTAATCATCATATACATTCAGCTAGGGGAGACTTTGTGGCTGTTTCTGTCATAAAATGTGAAAAGGCTTCGGTCAAAGGTTTCATAAATATAAACAAGTATTCTAACAGTCAAAGGTAGTCAAAGCAGAGTCGTTAAGTGCACCATGCTTTAGAAGGGATTCATGAGATTCAGTCTAACTCGACTGACTCGTTTTAAGAACGAGAAACACGGTCTAATAAACATTTATAAGATATTTTTGTCTATTGATATAATTGTCTTCTAAAAATATCTTAGGATATTGCACTCAAAATTCACATAATTATATCTAGTTAACTCTCCTTAATTGTCAATTTGAAATATGAATTATTATTTTTTCACTGCGTTTCTGTTTTCTCAATCACAATGATAGAACTGTTGTCTTATAATTCATTGAGAATAATGTGCGCATCTTTCTGGCAGGCACTGAAACCTCCGATTCTAAGAAATTTGAATCCGCGCGAAATTGAAAATCTTGGATCTAAAGTACTAAAGTAACTGTTGTCCTTTAAATTGTACGAGTATTATCCGAAAAAATCCTCTCTAAAAATAATACATCTCGTTGATTTTGCATTAGAAGAGCATATTGCAGGGTCCATCATCAGGGCTGATGGGTTGTGAGTATTGATATTGTGGTTAAGTATTGGCTTACAACACCGTGTCGGAAGCAGGTTATCTGTGTTTATGTGTTACGTGGCAGTACCATGTCGGAGACATGTATTGTTTTTGAATGCCGAGATTGGTTTTGAAGTGCCGGATACCAAGATTTTTTTAATTTAAGCCCATCATCTCCACTCATATTCACCGAGTGCTTATCAGATGCAGATCTCGACAAGACAAAATAACAAGACTTGACAAAAAATGCACGCTGACTCTTAGGCATTCGGCGTAATACTAAAGAAAACATAAACTAGAAAACACAAACCTAAGAACATTTTTAAATAATGATGTTATCTGCGCACACTTAATTGTATCTTCGTGAACTAATGAACATGTGCAAAATATGGCGATGGTTTTATTATGATAACGATGTACTTTTAATGGTCCATAAATCCTACAGCTGTACAACTCGGATTTAAAATATGTCTGAAGTTTTCTTAAAATATTTAAAAACAAAGTACGTTTTCTGCTTAAAAATACAATATTTAACGAAAAAGATTTCAGTAGACCAACTCGCTTAGTAATTAACTTAGTTAATTTATATAGAGCCATCTCGAGTATTTTGTTACTAGCTCGGTCGTTGTTTCTCTTTGCTCGGATTGAATTATCTTTCTCTGTATTTAATACAGACACTGCACAGTACAATTATTTATCTCTGCAATAATAAAAATAAAAGTTTATTTCCTCAAAGTATGATGCAGAGGGATCTATTGACATTGTTCAATATAGAGATTTAATAGTGTTACGAATTTGTTGTATAAATATAAAAATTTTCACGATTTCAGTACGGTTCAGTATTTTTACGAGTGTCATTGATTAGGGGCGGTGATTGGCAATTCGAAGAATTAAACTAGGTACTAATATTTTTAAATCTGATTCGTCGTGATCATTTTCCGTATTTCCAGGACTTTTGCGGAAGCATTTAGAGTGTGTCTCGTGATTTCAAACATATATGCAAATTTTTTAATCAAACAACACTTATCACGAAAATAAGTAGATAATTTCACTAAAAATATATCCATTATCACAATTTTATAGTGAACAATAAAATGCATAATAGCCTGCGGAGTACATAGACGTCTCTGTTGTAAAAATCAATTTTAAGTTATGCTAGACAAGATGCTAGTGTACCCAGGCTTGATTGTGGGTAGTCAGTAGTCAGATCCGAGACGGTGTAGAAGGGTGAGGGTACAGAATTGAAAGAAGTAAGTTGCTCGTACTTTTTAAATTAAAGAGATTATAGTAATATTATGAACATAATGTAAATCGTGAACAAGTTGTCGTAATCCATTTGACTTACTGATATACAATAGATAGAAGATAACAGTTGACAAGTCCACTTACGGTGGAGAATAGTCACAGAAAGAATATTAATTTTAATATAGATTACCTACAATCCATTGGTACATGTCCGGTGTCCCATTTCATGAAGTTATAATAAATAGTAACGGACGAATGCGAAATTTCATATTCATACACTTTCGACATTGTATAGATAACTTCATTGTGGGAAATAACCTTCTGATAGTTTGAAGTTATGTTGGTAATGCACTGAGCACTGAGAAGTGATGATAGAAATATTCTCTAGTCTGATGTTACCTCGAATACCTGTAGTCCTTGGCTCGTTAGGTCCGTAAGCTGGTGGACAGGGTCGGGACTCCCGACGCGGGATGCCGATCCATGTCTGGAGGCATGGAGCTGGTGTCAGAGAAGCTTCCCCCGAAGTCGACTGGAATCGGAGACAGAAGAAGGTATGCCGGGAGTAAAATTATGTAGTGGTAGATGCAAGTTCGTTCTTATTGTTCACGCCGAACACGAGTATATCGGGTTAGGTTAGGTTAGGTTAGGTTAAGTTAGGTTATGTAAGGTTAGGTTAGGTTAGGTTAAGTAAGGTTATGATAGGTTAGGTTAGGTAAAGTATCGACTCAAATTTACACGCGCTGGAAGTGTCGGTAGGGTTCACCAGCCACTTTGGTTGACGAGTTTGTAAGAAGGGAAGATATTTTCTAGAGTGAACGTATCCGAATCGAAGTGTTCTATGAGAATTTGAAATGGCGGGGTGCGTGGCCCATTGAGACTTGTATTTTTATTTTCAGAAAATCACTTCGGCAGGATTGCAAGCTAACAGGTCGTAGACGCCACACTCGGGTATGCGGACGATTTAAGTATAATTGTTAGGTTTTCCGATGTATCCTAACTGAAAGAGCGACAGACCGGGGTGGTGGCGGGGGAAGCTGGCGCTGTGTCTAAATAGAATTTTGAAAATTAACTTTTCAATAAGAGTAGGTATTATAGAGACGTTAGGTGAGTTTTTATTTCTTTTATAATATGGATTTAGAAGATAATATTAAAGTATTAAAGGCGATTTATTTAAAGGGATTGATGTTGACAATTTTACTTACTTGATCTTGATATTGGTGCGGTCACGTAGTTTTTTGGAAACGGGTAACTAGATTTGTTGAGTGAACGTGCAATTTATGATTATTTATTCAAAACTGTGACTTTAGCTACCTACTGTCATACTATAATTGACAAAAAAGTGGCTTTAGGTTTCGAATTTCTTTCTAATAATCACCTTTTTATTGTTCTCTAGGATAAGGGTATAAAGTATTTTATAGCAGCTTTTGAATTGTCAGTAGAATTGTTGTTTTTATTTCATTTTACATTACTTCAGGGGCTTATTATCTCATGAGTTGATTGTCAGTGGACACCGGGTATTATCTTCACAAAACCTTCACAATAAATCACCACCCGTATCGAGTATACATATATACAGATATATATATATATATATAGATATAATATATATATAGATATATATGATATTATACACATAATGACACTCAATAGCAATTTTAATTATTGTGCAACTATTATACTGCTTTATTAAAGTAAAGTAATTTATTTAATAGTACTACAAAAACACGATAAAGGAAAAAAAAAATTAATACATTCATCTGACGTTAAATCAATGTATTACTTAACTATTCTACACTGGCCTTAACAAATTTTCATAAAAATGACATATGTTATATTTGAGAACGACAATTCTACGAGAATAAGATTTCATTAAATTTTCACCTTCGTTCAAATACGTTGACATACCTACTTGATTACATGCCAGCGAAAATTTCATATTTTATTTGATCCATCATTTTACCGAACGCCGTTTTAAATCATCTTCTGTAAATTTTCAGTATCGTACAAAAATATAAATTATTTGTATTGTTATTACTCTGCCACGTCTTAACCAGTGTTTTGGTTAAATAGCCAAATTTTGGCGGTCGCCGAGTTGTGAACTTCGATAATAAACGTTTGCTCTTTTGTTAAGATTACCAGAAATATTTACCAATGCACAAGAATACACCACAGTTTCGACCTAACCACTAGCCACAAATAGCATTTCAACTTTCAGTTAGTCCATGAGCATATCAGATCTATGTTAAGATTATCAAGAACGAGTCAAAAGGTACGAGGCCAAAAACAGCGCTTGAATCGTCATATGAAAATGCTCGGCCTCTTTTCTTACTGTTACTGATTTTAAATTATATTCATATTGACTTGAAGATGGTGTTTATAGCTTTCGCCGACTGAGATTATCCAAGCGGAAATGAAACTGTATAAACTAAATAATTGAGTCTAACATTCTGACCGCTGTGAAATTGGTCGCAATTGGTGGAAATAGTAGGTTTGGAAGCAATTGAAAATAGCTTTTATATTTCCGCTATCCACAGAGAAATTATTGAATTATTTTGGAGTGGGTTTTCTAACGAAGAAGAATTTTCATAGAAAATTTTAGTATCCAAATAACAAATCGCCGAGAGAATACGAATTATCAAAGTTTGGAAAAATTAATGAACAATATTTAAAATTTGTGTTGATGATCTGCTTCCTAAAAATATTTAAAACTGAATTTTGAAGGTGAATAAAACTAAATTAATATAGTTACCTTAAATAATTTAATGAAGATATGCTTCTTCCTGTATTAAGTAATATTTATTTATAATAAACTAGCTGTTCGTACCCGGCGTTGCACGGGTTAAGGATAAAGTTGAAAACAAATTTGTGGGGGGAAACAAAGGTTCGATTCGAACGTATAGGTTTGCATCGAAAATATATCAGTGGGGAGAAGGGGTAAAATAATAGAGGGGAAATGTCACCTATGCTACCCGCCAGGTCTTAAAGCATAAGTATGCAAAATTTGAATCGAATCGGACAAACGGTGTAGATTTGTATAGAGAACAGACACACAGACTTTGACGATGATGGCATTTTTAAATATGGAAATGCAGCATAAATAAACTATGAATTAAATAATAGATTTGAAGGAATTAGAAATAAATAAACTTCTAGTGACTTTCATTGTAAGACCATATACAAAAGTTTGTATAAGTAGTACGTTCTGTAAAGAAATTCATTAAAAAAGTTTTGTAAAAAAGCAATTTATCACTACTCAACATGTAACGTGAAGTTTGTAATGGAGCATTCGGAAGTCTGGTGAATTCCATCTAATCCGCATCTTACTTCTTGTGCCAACTCCAAAGTTTATAATGGAGTATCTTCAGGCGAAATTTTTTCATGTCTTGTCTTTGATTTTGACTTTTGTTAAAAATGACATTTCGGGTCACATTTCAGGATTGTGCAGGTTGACTCGCTAATAGTAGTTACCAGTGGCGTGCAGCGCATACAAGCAAAAAGCTGTGCATTAGTAAAGATTCTGGGAAACAAATATTAATTAAATAATCCTTATCTTAAGAAAAGTTAATTTAAAATTCTAGCCGTTATTCGTCCTACGGCTAGAAGTTTTATTTCTGACGTTTCTGTTTAACGTGACGTATCTGTTTTTAAGCAAGTTTCAAGTTAGTCCTATTTTCATAGCACGAGCTTTTAGCTTAGTTTGAAAATAGTAAAAATATTGATGTGACACGTATTCCGTGTTCGCATCTCTATTTAAAAAAAAAAAATTGTATATAAATCGTCTTCAAAATATATAGAAATTTTTTTCCGTATTACCTATACATAGTGCAGTTATTTTTGTGGATTGAAACTACTCAAAATAATTCATTATATACAAAAAAAATTAAAATGTATATACCCGTATATTTGATTTTGGAAGGGGAAAGCTATATTTTCTATAAAATCTCGAATTCAGTACATTCTAAAAAATGCTTTTCCATGCCGTTGGGAGGCGTATACCATCATCTCTATTGTTGATAATATTTATTCTTTTATATATATATATATATATATATATATATATAAAAGAATAAATATTATCAACAATAGAGATGATGGTATACGCCTCCCAACGGCATGGAAAAGCATTTTATTCAACAGTAGATTTCTTAGTAAAAATAAAAATAATATATTAGCGCGCAAAAATCAATTAAATATGACCACCGACACAACAGAAGCAACATCGAGTACAAAGCGCATCACAAGGAGCCAAACAAACGCCATTAAGGCCAGCAACGGCCGGGAACACCCAATATTTAATACAAAATTCCCGAAAATCATTAAGGCCAATAATGACCACAGTACCCAAATTTAGACTTTGACTTACCAGACCTCACTTGGTAATAAGCTTCCGATACGAACGGACGTGTTCGCACTGCCCCTCTTGACGGAAATTTATTAACAAGCAACCTGAAGATGCCTATATATATATATATATATATGCACAAATAATTCCAGGTTCGAATATTAATGTGTTTGTGAATCCATTTATCGTAAGGATTTAGAAACATTTTTTACATTATTTTTCACAAAATCTATAACAAACCTGCAGGAGTTAATTGCAATACCTACTTACCTGGCTCGCGCCGCGCGGTGTTCTAAATACGCGCCATCGCTTGAACTGACGCGTTGTTAAGGTATTTCGGTTTCTAGCGAACTCAAATATTTGCGTCCCATTATACCCTAAAAACTGGTTAGTATTATATTTACAAAATGATACTTCTGAAAAGTTGTATTTCTTCCAGTAGAGCTCGATGATTTTCAAAAACCTTCGAAAAAACTTTTTTTACTGAATTTGCATAATTCAACCCTAATATAACCCTCTTTTCAATATTATAATTAATATTCAACATTTTAATTAAACGATGAATATGTAGAATTCTATCCACTTCAGTTAAAAATAAAATGAGATTAAATATTTGAATAATCAATATACCTATTTATTAAACATTAGTGATGGTATCGCTCTGTACTAAGCACTACAATGTAGTACTTAGTACTACATTATACTGAAGTGGACACTTTAAACGTTTGTAAATGAACTGCAGACTACAAATTACACACACTATAAACTATACACACCTAAAATTTCAAAGAACATATTTCAAATACTACACTTTAAAATGCTCGCTACAAACTACATATTTCAAATCGCACTCTTCAAATTTTAAATTGAAATGTGACTTTTTTGATACCTATGTGAAATTTTCGGCCGATATTTTTGTTAAGTTGATGTACTTAGTTAAAAAGAAATAATTGACTGAGGTTTTGATGCGTAATAAATGGTTTAATACACTTTTTAAGAAGTACTTTTTGTAGGTCATTGTAGTAGATACTATTTTAGTAGTACTATAATAACTTCACTTCATGTAGTTTATTGAAGTAGATGAAGTGTGTAATGTATTGGTACCTACAACAAATGTAGCACACACTATGTAAATATGTAGAAATGTAGTCTTCAAACTGGTGAACGTGCGCATGTTGTACTTATCATTTACTTAATTTTTCCTTTCGCTATTAAACATACAAATACTATTTAAATTCGTTTTGAAAATATTTTCATTTTGCATTTTTTCTTCAATACACTTCTCGAGGTTCTGCCATGCTTGACATTGTTTTTAACGCCGAGGACGTTGCGTTTTGTTCCTAGTCATTGTCAAAATAATATCACAGAAGTTTTGGTGTGGAAAAATCTTGATTGAAGCTCGAACGCCATTCAGTCTGTGAAACAATCGCTTCTGTCACGCGTATGTTTTGTCAAAAATCTTTATTATTTATTTCTTTATATTGACCCGGTAAAATTTTTTACGCTACCTGAAATATTTGATTAAAATTAAGGTTTTTTTAAGACTACTAAATGTTGAATTATCGTTAATTGAAAACAAGTATTTATTTGCCTTTAATAATTTAATTGATTTTTTTATCAATATTTTTCATAAATTTATTTTTGGCACAGCAAATTTTATTTTATTTCTTTAATTTTAAATATCAAAAATAAAACTATTTCTTTCAATCTTTAGACCACGGTGTAAATAAATCGAAAATTTTAATAATTTCAAATGGTTGGGGAAAACAATGCATGTTGCGATTAAATGTTGAACTGCATAGCATCATCTACGAGCAATGCCTGTAATCATCTTAAAGGAGTCAAATTAGATTATTATACAAACCGTCGTCCTCCGAGTGGTGGTGTAGGTATAACAGTCTTAGATAGTTGTATCCACTGAACAGTGATATTGTTTAGTACCTTAGAATTATAAAAAATCTGTTTACAGTCTATATTGTGGAATAATGGTTAAGGAAAAACATAGTGAGGCTACTTTCGCCTTTAAGTAGGTACACATGAATTTATATACCTACATAAAATACTTTACCGTATTTTACGCATACATTTATATTATATTTATACATTCAGTTATATTATATTTATAAATATGCCATATAAATTTTTCAAATAAGTCAAATAATTTCGATATTTATTAAATGAATTTGAAATGATCTCATTTTTCAAACATTTTAATAATTTCTATGCGATATTGATGTCATAATTGGAAAATACCCAATTATGACATCAATGTAAGATACAACGATATAAAGGTTACTACACAATGAAATTCAACGGAGAATGTCAAATGTCAAAATCTTTCACAAAAAAAGGTTAAATCGAAAATAAAGAACGTAAACAATGATTGCTTGACTTATAAATAAAAAATACTGAAAACGCTTTGTGAAAGCGGTGTGTAAATAAGCTATTTATTCAGCGGGTAACAGTAAAAATATTTCCCTTTTTTTTAAAAAAATATTATTGCCATATTAATTTTAGTATAAAATAAAATGTTAAATTTATCGAAGGTAGGTACTAGCATATTTTATCGTTACAGTTTACTAGGGATCAATCACCCTTCCTAAAATTGTATGTCTCGTTTGTCTTTAAAATATATTTAAACAATAATTATTTTATTTATTATAATATTTTTTAGGGTTAGCCAGTTTTATGGATGTAATTAATAAACTATGCGAAAATAGATTAATTAAATAAAAATGTAACTAGCACTGTTTTATATAATTTAATGGATATAATTTTTCAATAATTTGTTTTGGTAAATTAATATTACAAACGCCACCTGATTTGGATTCACAATCTATGGCGATGTTCAATTTTTTCATATTTTAAACCTCCGCGATTGATTGCACCAATAAAACAAAGGCAATCAAAATCAAGTAATGTTTTAAATTATTTATTTTAATATTCAACGAATAGGTATTGATTATTATGCGAATATTAGATGAAAACATCAAATGAATACTAATCCAATATCGGGGTTAGTTTGCTACTCTAAAAATAATATAACAATTTATATTAAAAATAAATTTATTTTTCTTATTTTGCGTTAACTATAATTATGAATTTCTTATGTGTATGCTGTAATGGATAGGTACTTATAAGGTATAAAGACTGTCTCCGAGAATCGCTGAACCTATGTGGAACACCTTAGAACTGGGAGCAGCTGGCACAAGATCGTGTGAGCTGGAGGAGAGTTTGCTATCGGGCTGATGGTGTTGCGGCGGCCAGACGACTCAAAAATGAGCAGCGAGCCGTGCGTCAACGGGACCGACCAATGCAACCTGACTCCTTCCTATGTGAAATATGCGGGAGAGAGTGCGCCTCTCAAATAGGGTTATTTTCCCATCGCAAAGCTCATGAGAGGCGCAGCAAAAACAACTAAGTGAGAATAGCGAGGGGATCCTCGATGGCGAGGCCCGGCAATAACAACAACAATGGGTACTTACTGCACGAGCTTCTTGATTAATTTACATGCATTCAAAAATAACTTTACCATATTTTTCTAACTCTTAGACGAGCCTTATGAGAGGTCTACAAGCTTCGAGAAAAATCAACGGAATTCGTTTAGAAGTTAATTCCGAAAAAAACATATTGGATACTCAGTCGAGATATTGGATACTCAGTCGAGAGTACCTCAGCTTTACAAAGGTCACCTACCAAATCGCGGATAAGACTTCTGTGAGAAGTACTTAATGTTATAAGAACGCTATGCCGATCTATGTTTTTCTTAATATTAAAAGATCCAAAATTTTATAAAAAAGTATCACAAAAATATTCGGTTTTATAGCCCGTACCCGCGGAAGATATTTTTGAGAGAATTTCGTCTCTGAAATTCGTATTTCGCTAGCACGAGCTTCTCTAGTAGTCTCCGTGTACGGTGTACGCCTCATATTACAAAGATTTCCTTGTTTCATGTTTATTGCGCAGATATCAATGTCAGTCCTTTGACCATTGATGTGTTGTTCGTCAGTTTGGTGAATTTGCATCATCCCAGTAACAGTTGTCTCTTCGAAATAAATAGTTGTAGGTATATACGGTTTTATGTGACGTTACTGCGCACTTTATAACTCTCGCGATAGTCATTTAGACGGGTTTGGGTTTTTGTCTCTTTCTAACAATCTCAATCTGATCTCTGAATTATTTAGTTCTAAATTAAAATTTCTGCTCGCCGACATACACGGTGCATTAGGGGCCCTGCATTGAAAACATTAAACTTTTATGTAAACATATATTTGAAAAAAAATCGAAATTAAATATTTATCTCACAGAAGATTATAAAATATGAAAATCTGAATAATATGATAATTATTCTGATAGGAAATTTATGAGATAAATCTCTGATTTTTATTCTGATAGGAATTATTATTATTATTTTTTTTTTATACATTTTATTTTATTGCTTTGCCTCTCCAAAAATGAGACTTGCTCATGTGCTTGGTGAGGAGCTTACACTTTATTAGTTTATTTTGGATTTGGCTTATTTGTTCCTTAGCTATATGTCTTGTTATGCATTGTCAAATTGTATCGATCTAAAGTGTTGGTTTATTTTTTCTTTAATTGTTGTAAGTCATCGATTTTCTTAATATCTGTAGGTAGGATATTAAAGTTTTTTATGCCCAAGTATATGTAGTTTTGTTGACACAGTTTGGTATTATATTTTGGGATTTTAAAATTATTTTTGAATCTTGATGATGTGTTTTTTTCAAATTTAGCAGTTATGTTTTCTTTAATTAGTTGTATAATTGACGTTTTTTTATAAACATTCTCTAATTTTGGAACTTGGAATTTAGAGAAAAGTAATTGTGGAGAGAAGGTTTTTCTTTTTTTTAATATTACTTTTATAATTGATCTTTGGATTACTTTCACTGTGTTTATGATGTTATTATACGCCCCTCCCCATCCAATGATTCCATATTGGAGTAGTGCATGGACAGAAGCGTAATAAACCATTTTTAAATTATCTATGGTTAGTGTGTTACGCAATCTTATGAACATATATATGCATTTCCTTATTCTTTTGACTAACTCGCTAATGTGGCTGTGCCATTTTAGGTGTTGGTCTATTATTACACCAAGGTATTTTAGTTCTCTTTTAGATTCTAGGGTTGAGCATTTGTCATTGCAGTTAGTTTTTTTGCAGTTGGTGTCATGTACAATAATTTGTAAATTTGAAGGGAAAATTGTCGGTTTTTTTATTGAAAAAGGAATAAAGTAAGTTTTGTCGGAATTTAAGGAGAATAAGTTGTTGTCAAACCATAATTTTAGCGTATTTATGTCATTGTTCGCTTGTGTATTAACTGTGTCCCAGTCGCTTCCTTTCGTGATGATCGCAGTATCGTCAGCGTATGATATTATTTTTCCGTTCAGTTTTAGGTTGAAGATGTCGTTAACGTAAATTATAAATAACAATGGGCCTAGAACTGTCCCCTGGGGTATACCGAAGTCGCTGGTTAGGGGTTGACTTAGAGTTTCATTAATTTTTACACAATGTTGTCTTTCATGTAGATAACTTTGAAACCAGCTTAGAGCTGTACCTTTTATACCAACAGATTTTAATTTTAATATTAGTTTATTATGTGAGACCCTGTCAAAAGCCTTTCTTAGGTCCACGAAAATACCAATACATTTAAAAGATTTGTCTAGCGATTCTTGGACAGTATTTGTTAATTGAGCTATTGCGTCTTGCGTATTTTTATTTTCCATGAAACCAAATTGGTTATTATGGATTATTTTGTTTATTTTGAGAAAGTGAAATATTCTTTTTTTAACGATTTTTCTATAATTTTTCCAAAATTTGATATAAGAGATATTGGTCTGTAGTTAGTAGTTTCCTCCGGATTGCCTGATTTAAATATAGGAGAGATAATGGCTCGTTTATAGTTTGACGGAAAAATTCCGGTTTCTATACTTAGGTTTATTATATGCATTAGAGGTTTAGATATTTGTTTTTTGATAAATTTTAAGATATTCCCCGTGTATCCGTCATAGCCTGGTGCTGATCCACTTTTTAAAGATGTAATAATTTGTTCAATTTCTTCAATCTGTATATGTTGTTTTTGGAATTGATGTGTCAGTGATCTGTGGATTTGTAATTTTTTTTTGCCAAATTTATGAGATAAATCTCTGATTTGTTTTATTTCTAAAATATGCTCAGGAAAATGTTCTCTCTGCGCGACTCTACGGCATATTTATCTTGACTAAATCTGAGTATTTAATTTTCTTTAATAAACAAAATTTAGCAACACATTTTTTTTTAAATAGAGTTGTGAACACGGAATACGTGTCAAATCAATATTCTTACTATTTTCAAACTAAGCTAAACGCTTGTGCTTTGAAAATAGGACTAACTTGCTGGTCTGGAGTAGGTTCGAACCCGCAACCTCGGGATCACGAGGCGAGAGTCCTAACCTGTACGTTGAGTGACGCTTTTATCTATAGTATTTTATGAGAGGGAATGTACCCTCGAAAAAAATATAATGTGCACTACAAAGTAATTGTAATGTAAATTAATTATACCTACCTACATATATCGAGTCAATCTGCGGACACGGGCGATTAAGCTACCTCATACTTCTCATACGTTTGAACTATGTATCTGGCTTACTATCCATATTCTATTTTTTCTTTTCATAACACATAAATCACTCGAAATTTTTAAAAGTAACAAATGTCCTTTATTTTTTTTAAGCGTACCTACTGTGAATTATTTTCACTTTCTTACAGAATCTTACAGAAACTGGACGCTCGAGAGAATTGTTCACCTTTATTATTTAGAATTAGATCTTTTGACGTGATAAGGCAAAAGATGAAAATGGAAATATTCATGAACGTAGACATTTTTAGAACGTAGACGAGAAGTCTCCGCGAGAGAGGAGGGTGGGAGGCATCGACTGCCAGTAATTTATGACTGGCGCGGGGATACCTAAGTCAGTTATGGCAAATGAGGCGGCCATAAAAATAAATGAAAGGCTCGCGATATTTAAGGCTCTATTCATTTTCAGTTCGCTCCCCTTGTATAGAAACTGCCGACGTTTAAAATGCGAAGGGAATTAAAATGCCATTATACAGTGGAAACGCCCATATCGATAACCATTGAGTGTTGTCTCGGCGCGTCGCCCTCTCTACCCTTTCTGCCTTCCCTAATGATCACTTTCTCATTAATATTTTAATAGGGTTAACTGAGCCAACACCATATATCATTTGTAAAATAGATTTATCAGAACGTTCATTAATTATTATTAATTTCCCAAGTTTAGAAACAGATTTTATCCAAAAAATACATGAGAATATATTTTGTGTTTCTTGTGTTCGTGAATTTTGTATCTCTGATACTCTGAGGCATATCATTAAAGCTAACTTTTAATTTTCTGTCCCCCAAAATCAGGCTTACGATATGCTTATGTCTGCCAACTTGAATAATATTTTCGATTGTCCGTAAGTCTGTCTATATCTATATAGAAAAATGTATTCACGCGATGCCTGGAGAAAGATTCTAAGAAAGCAATAAAGGGCTTACTAAAAAATACCCTTTCACAGCAGATAACATAGAAGACTAACATATCAAAAAATTATTATTATTTATAAAACTATTCACAACTTTTATCTTCATTTCAAAAGAAATGGACAGTGACGGTAAAAGACTCTGATGAAATGTATCAATTTCCCTACACGCGATACACGGAAAGACATAGGGTAGTATATATTATAGATATAAAATTAATTAAATAACTCGCGTCATGATTTCAGTTGTATACAGTATTTTTAACATCCTCGTTTCAATCGAGAAAAATAATAAAACTTTTTTCATTTGTCCTTTATTGTTGTTCCTGTTTAATCGAAATACAGCGTAGAAGAAAAGAAGGCAGTACATAAGGATTGTTCCCGCTCACTGCTGACCTACCCGTATACCCCGATGTTCCCGTCGAACTACTCAATTACCTAAAAACCATTTGAGTTCTGTTTGGATACGAAACTGCTTCCATTAACTCGAGTCCATTATGTGTGTTATCTTATTTCTTTCATTAATCGAATGTGAGCAATTTTTTGAGGATCGTAAATTAACTACAGTAATATTTATTAGTTTGTACTGAGTAAACATTGTTTTACCGACACTGCGACATTATTAATCCAAGTCCTCGATCCCACCTTTTATTGTACTAGGTTTAACCCGTTAATAACGACGAGAAACTTACGATTTTATCTATACTTATATTATAAAGAGGAAAGATTTGATTGTGTGTTTGAATTGAATAGGCTCCGAAACTACTGGACCGATTTGAAAAATTCTTTCACATTTAGAATCCTACATTATCCTTGATAAACATAGGCTATAGAATATTTTCAAAAAAGTTAGAAATCCGTATGAAAACTTCGATAATGTAACCCAACGTGTGAAAAAAATATTAAAAAAAAACATATATCGCGTAGGCTGCGGAAATTATTGACAATAGAGCAAAATGATGTACTACAGTTTTATAGAGGACATCAATATCTACAAAAAAATCTGCAATGCCATATGTCTTACTATTACGGTTATGTCTTAATAACTACTTTTTATTTTAAAATATGTAATGCCGCGCCGGTACAAACTAGGCCACATTATTCGTACCTGGGTATTAATACTTATCCAAATAAATCACTTCATATTTAAGGCTAATAGGTGAACCGTTAATAACTTTTTGAATTATACCATTCAAAAGTTATCATGAGTGTAATAATTATCAAAACTACCAATTACATAAACCATGTAACTTAAGTAACATTTGTAACTTTTTCCGTCCGTCGTGTCTCCCTCGGGGTTCGCGCTCCCCGCCGCCGCCCGCCACTGCAGGCCGGGCCAATGTCAAAAAATAAAGGGCCGCGAGGCCCACTCGCGTAGTCGGCTCCCTACGCAGCCGTCCCTACGCAGAATTTGCTTTAAATTCGTTTAGTAGGTATTGAAACCCAACAAAAAAAGTTCTGTTTAAAACTAAACAAAAGTTATTTTCAGTACTAAACCCATTATTTTGTTCTTTTCAGTAAGTACTAACTGATAATAAATATACATTGTACATTTAAGTGTCCAAACAGCTTAGTAACTTAGTAGTTCTTATAATTTTTCAATTATTTCTTTATATAGGTAATTCCTGTTCAACAGTTAAGCAAATAATTTAGTACGAAGGCACTTCAAATTTTTTTATCATTTTAAAATGCCCAAAAGATCAAGATCTCAGCTTTCCAGAAATAGTTCCCAGGCAAGGGCCGCGACGTATTAAAAATACGTCGTCATGGAGAATCTTCGTCAGAAACTGAAAATCGTCTTGCAAGTCAGAGAGAATACGCGTCGCAATCGCGCGCCGGAGAGTCGAGTATCGAGCGTTCGCAGCGGCTTGAAAAGCGAAATATTAGAAATATACAAGCTCGCGCTGGGGAATCGAGCTCTGAGTGTTCCCAAAGCATGCTTGAAATCGTCTCCCTTACGGACTTCGATTGAAAATTTAAAATTACGGACGAATATGAGAGCTCATCTTCGTGGAATCACAAAGAGTGATTTCCCATAACAACTGTTAAAACATGGGGAAGGAATTTTTTCCACTCCGAATATAAGTAGAAATTGTGACATCCTCCTAGATGAGTCTCTAGGCCAAATAGTCTATAATTTAGAAATTTTAATAGACGCAGTATACCCTGACATCGAGAATTTACACGAAAAGGACTTTCATCGGTTGTGTTCTAGGGCAATAGTGTCACCTAGGAATGATGCTGTCAACGAAATAATCAATCTGATTATTCAAAAAGTCCCCGGCCAAATAAAAAACTACAAATCGATCGACATCGTGACTAATATCGAAGGCGCAGTCCATTATCCACAGGAATTTTTAAATGCACTAAACCCTTCTGGACTGCCATCACACGAATTGACGTTAAAAATCGGAATTCCTATCATGCTTTTGAGAAATTTAAGCCCCCCGAGCATGTGCAATGGAACGAGGCTGCTTATTAAGGAATCGAGGGACAATTTAATTGTAGCGACCATTATCACCGGCCCAGCAGCTGGTCAACTAGCTCAAATACCGAGGATACCAATGATCCCAACTGATCTGCCAATCCCATTTAAACGGCTTCAATTTCCGGTAAAAACATCTTTCGCGCTAACTATTAATAAGTCCCAAGGCCAAACCTTCGAATTAGTAGGGATCGACCTACGAAAATAATGTTTTACTCATGGCCAACTGTATGTTGGCCTATCGCGGGTCGGAGCTCCTGAAAAACAATTTATTTTGCTGCCACAAAATAAAATAACATCAAATATCGTTTACGAGGAAGCTCTGACCTGATAAATTTAATGGCTTATGTTTTGTATGATCTTTTTACAAACATTAGAAATAAATATAAAATAATCAAATGTTAAAAAATAACAAAAGAAATAAAAAATAATAACGAAAAAATTCATTAAAATAATAATATCCAAACTTTCTTTAAAATGTACTCTTTTTTAGTAACCTCCGACGCAAAAAGAAGGGTGTATGTGTGTGTGTGTGTGTTAAAATTTATAATTTTTGAAACTTTTGTTAAATACCCGTGCGAAGCCGGGGTGGGCCGCTAGTTTTTATAGATAAACCGAAAAAATTGAAGAAATCGATATATTCAAATTATTGCCTATACATTTTTTTACATATGAGACATTTTTCTTTACATCTACGAATTTTTAATCTTAAAAAGTACAAAAGTATACAATTATTTATTGCGATAGATTTTGTAATACATTTAAATATAAGTAGTAGAGTAAGTAAATCACACAGATAATTGTGACCTTACCGGGAATCGAACCCGGAACCCTCGGTGTGGGAAACTAGTATCATTCCCACTCTGGGCTACGAGGGCTGCCATGTGCTATGTAATATTTTGAAAAGTGCTATATAATATTTATATTCATTCTTTGTTTCTCAAATTTACAAAATAGTTTTATATTTTTTAGAGTTAATTTTTTTTTACTAGAACCTTTATCCTGTTTCAAAACAAGCAAACACTGAGATAAGAATCTGGATCACTCGATTTTTGGTAGACTGCTCTGCCGATTATACAAAATGAATTTTAAAATTTAAATATACATTTCCTTTAATAAGATATTTTTTAACCATCTAATTTTTGGGTACAGAACCTGCTAGATGTTTTATCTATTTTTTTATCAAGGAACCGCGTTCCAAAATTTGTACTCCACAAATTAAATGTGATTTTATTGAAAACATTTATTCTTGTTTGTTTAAAAATGACTTTTTTATATTTTTTGACAGATGTCGCTTTCCCGTTACATTTTGTAAAATTTTAGAATAATAATTTTTTTTAATAAATAAACTAATTTATGATTTTTTTTTTCGTTTCAGCAACAGTGACAAAGTTACTACCAAACGCAATTAAAGAACAATTCAATTAATCGTATAAGAGAGATTGGCAGAAAGCAAATATCATTCTACGAAAAGGTTCTCACTTATTTCCATTGTGTTTTTACTGACAACTCTGTTTTAATTTCCGTCTCAATTTACAGGTGAGAAAACACCACAGAGAAAGAATTTGCAAACTCAAATTAAACAAGATTCGAACGACTCGAAAGAAAAGCGAAAAACTCGACAAGTTCACCGTTTGAATTCAGAAAGTTGTAAAGAAATTCCTTTTTCGATGGAAATAGATAAATATTCGATATTTGATATTTAAAAATACGGAAGTTGAAATAAATTGAAAAGGAAGACATTAGACGAGATGTTGAAATCTCGGTAAAATGTGCGACTCGACACACGTTGCTGGATCGTCCAAAAATTTGCACATTTCAGCGATTCTCACACGATTATGAGAAATATAATAAGATATTCCAGTTAAAAACAGAGTTGTTCAAATACAGCCGAAGATGAACGGAAACAGCAGCAAGCACCAGGACAGTTCCGGGGCGTTGCTGGGGAACACCAGCGTCTCCAGCGCCGGCGCCGGAAGCTCCGAGCCCAGGAAGACCAGAGACTCCGACTGTTGCAGCGTCAACTTCCTCAAATACGTGTTGCACATTTTCAACGTTGTATTTATGGTGAGTACTTATTTATTTATCTAAATATAATAATTTCGTTGCTTGTCCTTCTGTCTGTCCGCAACTTCGTGTAACATCCATAATTTAATTTGACTTATTAAATTGTGATATTTGTATTATACTACTATTTTACCATATTAAATTTAAAATTCCCCTAAAAGTAAATTAATGAGACACTGTTATGTTGACGGACCGGAATAACTGCATTCAAAGTTATCGGAAATCTAATGTACATACTTATTTGTATATTAAATACACACAGACACATTGGTCTGTTTTGGGTTATAAATATTTCTGTGGAATTCTATATATATCTTTTTTAATAAAACATACACGTTATACGTGGCACGTAAATATTCGTACTTTTTTAAGCTAAACGCTCGTACAATGAAAATAGGACCAACTTCCTGGAACTATGCTCGAACCGCCGACCATTTGATCACAAGGTAAGTGTCTTTTTACTAAACCAACAAGTGCAGTCACGTTAATATATTTAATTACACACGCAGATCGCAAAACTTACCTACGTTATTTTATAAATATTTCTAATTCCTTAAAATTACTTATTTCTAGTTGGCTAAAATATCTAATAAATACTTTTATGCTTCCCAGTATTTCTAGCCTGTCATTATTTCTATGAATATTACATTATCTGTGAGTGTTACAATCGTTATATTATAATATAGCGTTATTTGAAGTATAAAAATTCAATCAAAATTTAAAGCCCTGTCATTAAAACAAAATTAAATGACATTTTCTGTTAAAATACGATGTAAAGTTAAACATTTTAATTAAAGAGATTGATCTTCCAACGAGAAAATTGTACTTTTTATAAAAAAATTGTCTATTTAATAAATCGAGGGCAAAGGAATATTTTCCCTAACCTAAAATTAAATTACATTTTGAAATAAATTAAGTACTTAATCAACCAATTGTCTTTTTCTTTATAAGATAAATTACGGCACACAAATTTTCATCTTCGCTATACATCGAACAATGTTCGGTGCCATTATCAAAGCAATTTAATTAATTTGTGAAGAGTCCATCACTTTATCAAATGATAAGGATTCAACGCCCCCCAAAAACAAAGCTCTATCTTTGTTTTAAGAAGGCGGTATCTTTCACCCATTGTATTATGGAGTAATTGGAGCTTTGGACTGCGGCGATCGAGTTTGCTTCGCCCACGATAAAAACATGTTTGTTTTCTATAACACATAAATTTAATAACGAAATAAACGATTCTCTGGCAATTCCAAACATTTTTAAAAGGGCGGTTTTTGGCACAACCTTACAGAAACCTAATTAACATTTTTTGTTGTTCTAAGTTTATTTACTGTACTGAAATGAAAAATAAATATACGAGTATTACCTAAGAACTGTAAAGTGGCTTATTATAATATAATTATAATGATGAATATATTCAAGCGTTAAGTGTGCAGGACCTGGTCCACCATATGTGTGTGCAAATGACAATATAAATATTATATACAAATTAATACATGTGAAACAAAAGATACAGAAGAGAAATAAATTTGTTAAATATAGACAAAGATGATTTCAAAAGCTCTAAATTGATAAATACCTAATTAAAATTGATTTTTTATTTTTTTTATTTATTCGTACATAAACTATTATGCTTAAAAATTTTATTTATCCTATAATATTAACATTGGCACATGCTGAGGCAAACATTTCATACTTTTTAATAATTTTATTAAGATATAATAAATGTTCTAGTTTAAAAAATAATAATTAAATATCAAATTATAAATGAACATTCAAATTATTTCTTCGAAAAGAGCAAAATAATTTCGTGGTGACATTATTAATATAAGTAATTAATAAAAATGAACTTTGTTTTCACCACTTTCGTATTGAAAAATATCAACATGTTTCAATCCAAAAGTGATGAAAACAAAGTTAATTTTTATTAATTATATTCTAATTTTTATTTATTATTTAATAATAACATCACTTTATAACATTAAATATTTATATAATTTACTTGGTCACTGCAGAACGCCATCTATACCCTGACACTGAGGCTGAGAAGTACACTAATTCAATAATCTTTTCCTTCGTTTCTGCGGCGTAATTTCAAATTACGCAGAGAGTATAGAATGCCACTTTCATCTTCCTGGCATAAATAACATTGTTACCTCCTCCACTGTCAAACATATTCGGTTGTTGAAGCTTTTAACAGGGAAATTTCCAATAGAGTATCTGCTCATGTCAGGTCTTTCGCGGATGTTGATGTTCAAAATGCTTTTTTATAGTATATTTTAGAAAACGTTCACTCACATGTTTAACAACTTCTTTTTTAAATAATTATTAAACTAATAAATAAAAAGAAGACATAAAAATTTGTATTCACAATTTGAAAATAATTTCTTAACATAGGTATTGAATGTTAATGTGTGTATGTTTGGATAACGAGGGTGGCGGTGCAGTGCTCAGGTTTTCTCAATCTTCGTATCTTCAATTCCTTTGTCCCGTCTCCGTCATCTAAAGCGCAGAATCGGGCGGGTTTCCACCTTGCACTGTCTTTAGGTCTAGCATCGTAGGTCGTATTATCGTTGACAGAGCGTATTTTGCTGGGATTATCCCTGTCGCGCTGTTTCGCATCTTTACACTCGAGTAATTACTGTATTTAAAGAATTCCGTTTTCCTAATTTTGAATAAATGATACTGAAATTGTCTGGAATTAAATAAGGTAAACCACTTAATTTAATTTTGCTGTCCTTAAACAAAGTAAATTTTTAAACATTTAATAAGTACCTAAGTATTGATAATTCGCCATTACAGCAAATTTTTCGAAGCGAAACATCTTTCCGTAGGCATCTTATCAGTTCTCTGAAGAGAGAACGTGGCGAATTGCGCAGATAGTCATAACGATTCCCAAAGATTAAAGCGATGAGGTTTAATATTACGGTCTTTCGACACAATTAAGTTATTTTGTTTTATTCTAATGATTTTTTTAAATGATTGTTTTATAAATATTTTAATATGCTTTTTTTTAATTTATTATTTTTTCCGTCATTACACATACATATGGTTCTTATAAAATTGTCATTTTAGTTCAGTACCTTAATTCCCGAAGATTTAAGATACTTCATAAAAAGTAGACGAATTTTTCCCAAGAATTTCAAGTACCTTGAGTATCTTGACCCTGGTCCATAATAACTGATAAGTACATGCCATACCATCCAAGCACTTACACCTCGTACTCTTAAAAATGTCAATTGTTTTGTTTTTTTTTGTATTTTAAATTTGTATATCGTTTCATGTATGTTCAAAAAATGTAAAATTTGTATATCGTTTCAACATACGTATTTTGAAAGTACGGTAGGTACCTAATAAGGTCTATTTTTTAAATTTTATCATTAAGCTGAAAACCACCACAAAAGTATTCAGATCATTTCTAGAGATAAAATGGTTAAATATTTTTGCCGCGCAGAAATATTTTATTCCGCCCTGCTAGTACAAAAATTACTGAGAACATTGGTTTAGAATATTATTCTTATCCCATGCTCAGCCAGCAATAACCCTCGGATAGCGGAGCCTGGAACTCAGCATGTTAAAAGCTGGACTGACTGCAATTTATATATTTGCTGTCTAAAAATATG
This sequence comes from Agrypnia vestita, assembly GCA_016648135.1. Lineage (NCBI taxonomy): Eukaryota > Metazoa > Arthropoda > Insecta > Trichoptera > Phryganeidae > Agrypnia > Agrypnia vestita. The sequence goes on along the minus strand of JADDOH010000116.1, from coordinate 14,565 downwards.
TAGGTATATATTTTTATATTAAAATATACCATTATATCACCAATACAATCAAGCTAGAGTGCGTGAGTGCGTATGGAAGATTGAATAAAACTGTGTTAAATTCAATGTGTGTTACACGTGATAAGTAACGTGACACAATGTTTTACTAGAAGAGGCGTTCTGTGACTGGTGCATTCTTCCCAATCCTTATTGATGATAGTGGAACATGGTCTCTGAATACTAAGCTTATTCAGATTCTCTAGACGACAAAGCGTAGTATACAAAGAAATAAGCCGGGAATCACTTGAATAGTCAGAAAAATAAATACGTGGGTTAGAGCACAGCCCAAGGAGAAAGATGATCTCTACTAAAAAGCGTAAGACTAAATGGATCAGCAATATTTCCAGGTGCAGATTTATGAACCGCGGAATAAAGAGAGATCTGGTTTCCATAAGACAAATGAACTAGAAGACGCCGAAAGTCTCGATGGATAGAGTAAACGGACTGAAGGGAGTGGGAGAGCGACGGTAGCGCCTTCATCAGCAGTGATACGACGATGGCCGATGACTATGATCTGGTGTGTCCCGACGATGGCCTGTAGCGTCGACTAGGTTCTATGTCTGGTGTGACTAAAACAGACAAGCGGCGGGCTCAGAAGATTCTTTTTTTTTATAATAAAGTGTTTGGTAGTTGAGAGCAACAGTATCAATGTATATAATATTCAATAAACTTTCAACGTGCGGATTAATTAATTAAATTAATAAAATATTATTAAATTAATTAGTACGCTCCCGCTATCCATAATTATTAAATTATGATAACCGCTTATATTTTGACCAAAGTCTGATGTAGTTTTTCGCTTTATGAAAAAAAATCTCTCGCACGCTTATAATAGTACTAGAGGTGTAACAAAAGAGACATAATGGAAGAATACTAAAATTTTCTTTATTACTTTCTTTCTTTCTTTGAAAAAAACTTTGGATCGATTTTTAACCCTTTTCCCGTGATCCAATTGAGCTGAAATTTTGCAAGCAGACTCGTGGCCACGATCAAGAAAATCTATCAAATTTTCGTTAAAAAAAATTAATAATTATAGTATTATTTTGGATTTTTCAAATTTTTAATGGTTTTTTCATATAACTCAGTAAGTTGGATGAAAATACTCGGACGCATCTGGTAGACACGAAACCCGAAAATGAGAAAGGGAGTATTGTAAAAACTTGGTTTTTATGGGTTAGTTTTTTATTTACTCCCTTTCTTTTAACTCGTGACGTCTGATTGCTTGCTTGTCTGTCGAAAAAGCTCTCTGGATCGATTTTTAACCCTTTTTCCGTGATCCAATCGAGTTTAAATTTGCAAGCAGACTCGTGGCGACGATCAAGAAGATCTATCAAATTTTCGTTAAAAAAAATTTACGATTACAGTATAATTTTAGATTTTAAGAAATTTTTAATGGTTTTTTCATACAACTTAGTAAGTTGTATGAAGAAACTGCGACGCATCTGGTAGACACAAAACCTGATTACAGTATATTTTTGGATTTTTGGAAATCATTTTTTACTCCCTTTAGTAGCGTCGTCCGACCGAAACCCAACGCGTAGGCTAAGCGCCAAACCAGTTTCCACTAGTAAATGAGAAAGGGAGTATAATAAAAGCTTGTTTTTTATGGGTTTGTTTTTTCTTAGGCAGAAAAGGTTCACATTCAAATCAAAAATCGCCTCGTCCTTTTTGTTGACATAATTTGACTTATTTCTGTTTCGACCTCGTGTTTGGTCATTTCATTACGTAATTGCATTCTCGCACATTTTATTTTTTAAATTTTTTTTATTTATATCTGGCAAACTAATAGTACAAATAAAAATTAGGTTAAATAAGAACATTAAATAGTAGAGAGAACATCTTACAAGTTTCCATGGAATTAACAAACTATGTATTCATATTTAACAACAATAACTTAACAATATACAAAAAATTGAGGTTTAAGTTGAGAACAATGGACGAATAAGAAAAAATATACAAAAAAATATAAAATTAACAAAAGACATGTGAACAATATATCTGCATAAACATATACGAGGCCTGGACAAAAAAAAGAAGCTCCTTAAAAAAATTACCGCATTGATTCCGTTATCAAAGATACAGAAGCTGAATTCTCAATTCTTGCTCCGCTACATTACTAAATAATACCTACTCACGCACTTTAGGTAAAACTTTTAGGTAGAACGGAGGATTTCTATATATTAGGTCCTTACATATGAAATTGGCGTTTAGTATGGGAGGAACATAAAGCCGATTTTTTTTATTATAATATATTTATTTAATCAAAGTATGTACCATTGCTATCTATGAACTTTTGCCATCTCATAGGTAGTTCATCGATCCCTTTACTAAAAAAACCATTCGGACGGGAATCAATAAAATCTTTGAAGGCGGTTTGGACTGCCCCATCGGAGTTGAATTTTTTCCTTTGCAAGAAGTTATCCAAATTTCGAAAAAAATGGAAATCTGTTGGGCCAAGGTCTGGAGAGTACGATGGATGTCTTAGACATTCCAATTGAAGCTCCTCTAATTTGGTAGCCGTCTGTTGTGCAGTGTGTGGTCTAGCGTTATCATGAAGCAGCAGTGGCCTAGAGCGATTAACCAGCCTCGGTTGTTTAGCAGCTAGCTTTTCCATCATGGTTTGCAGTTGCTGACAATAGACATCTGCCGTAATCGTCTGGCCAGATTTAAGAAAGCTGTAGTGAACGACACCAGCACTAGTCCACCAAACGCTCACAAGTAACTGTTTTGGAGGCAATTTTCGCTTGGGGCATGGTTTGGCTGGTTCGGCAGGGTTCAGCCATTGCGATGAGCGCTTCCGATTATCGTACAGGATCCACTTTTCATCACAGGTAATGATTCGATTAAAAATCCCTTCATTATTGTGCCGGTTGAGTAATGCAACGCAGCAGTCAACGCGCGTTTGTTGATTTGCTTCACTCAATTCGTGAGGTACCCACCTTTCAAGCTTTTTCACCTTACCAATTTTCTTTAAGTGGATTAAAACAGTTTTATCACTAACACCGCAGCCTGCAGCTAACTCGGATGTGGTTTGCGATGGATCCGCTTCCACAATAGCCTTCAATTCTTCATTATAAACTTTGGTCTCCGGCCGTCCACGGGGCTTGTTCTGCAGGTCGAAATTTCCAGAACGAAAACGTTGGAACCAAAAACGCATTGTGTTTTCTTTTGCGGCACCGTCACCATACACATCATTAATCCTTCGAGCCGTTTCTGCAGCACTGGTGCCACGGTGGAACTCGTACTCGTAAATAACGCGATATTTCAAGTTTTTCATTTTGTAAACTGAGTGACGCAAAGAAAAAAACAATTGTGGAAAAAACAAATGAATTATAATTTTCAAAACACAAATACATGAGTAAATAGCTGTATAAGTTTGGATTTGGAATTCCTAACCAAAGAGAAGATATTTGAGATCAAATTTGCCAGTACGGCAAAACGCCAATTTCATATGTAAGGACCTAATATATATGAGAAATTTTTTAATAGTGGTATAATGTGTGAGATTTTGTGGACACAATAACCCTAATAGTTCTTGCAAGATTTCAATAAAACTTTTCTGAAAAATTGATTTGATTGATATCTCTGCTCTGTTTGTTAAATATGGTCTGAACGCCTATCCTATTTCAAAACGGCGCGGCGTATTAAAAACTTTTTAATTAGCTACATTAGTATTGGACACAAAAAAAATAAAAAACTTACAGAAAGAGATAATATCTAAAATCACAAATAGTTTCTAATTAATTAAAAAATATTGATTGTATTATTTGTATACTTTATAATATCGTTTGAAATATTGCATAAATTTTAGAAGTACGATTTTTTATTTATTGTTTCTCAATCGTATTACAAAATGTATACTTGTTTGATAAATGTGGAACCGTAAATCCTCAGTGCAGCCATCCCAGGCAGCCGCGCCTCTTCCCCTCCCTACGCGGTATTGGCTATTGGCGTCACCCAATGCAGCAGCCGAACACCGCCTCCGTTCTCTTAGTTCGTTCGCGATTTTTTCACTTACCTACTGCTGGTCCTATCTATAACGTAATTTCGAGGTATTACGTACTATAAATTCAAATAAATTGTATAGTAAATACCAATATATTCAAATCAGAATCTTACTCGTAAGATGTCGCAATTAACATTGTTATTTAAGGCAATAAATAATATTGTAATATCCGGTAATCATATTATAAGAACTAAACCTTTTTGGCTCGAGCGCGCACTTGCATACATGAAACTAAACATTTAACTTAATTATGCATTTTGTGTACGAGAAGTTGCGAGACGTGTCATTGTCTCTGTAAAGCCGACAGTCCACCTGTTATTTTGGAAGCCACCTCAGGGCGCTTCCGAGGAAATTTCCATTGTTATTTGATCACAGTTGATTGGATGTAGTAAGCTCGGCGCACCAGCAGGTTTAGCTTCGTGATTAATTCGCTTAATTAATATTCCCGCACACGTTACGTGCTCGTTCTGGGGGCTTGATATGAAAGGCGAAATCACTGAGCTAGGTTTGATGGTGGCAGCACAATCAATAACTAGCCTTTTTATGTTTCGACATTTTCTTTATGGTCAAATACTTTTCTTCGAAACTTTTCTTCTTCCAAGAGCCCTATTCGAAAAATTTTTCTTTGACAAGCCCCAATTTAAAGATCCTTCTTTCGAAATTGACACATTTAATATGCCGCACATTTCCAGTTGATAGTTGATATTGTTTGTTTTATGATGCCATGTAAAAAATAAATCAAGGTTAATCTTGTTAAGTATTAAATTTAATATATGACGTGCAGTCAGTACCCGGCATTGCCCGAGATTCACATCCAGTGATAATCTAAAATAGGAAAGGGATGCCTATCGTTCACACAATTCCTAAAGAGTAATTATGCAACATTTGGAATGGATTGGCATTAACATATTTAAGAGTATTTCACGGCCAATTGTTGGGCGGCCAGGGAAAGGATGTTTATATTTTGGGCAGAATCCTAAAGATAATGTACCTAAAAATTGCTTAAGGTCAGTAAGTTAGATATTTTATACAAATCTGACAGACAGGCATTTAATTTATGTACAAGGACATATTAGATGTTGCAATTTCACAAAATGTATCATTCATTGATGACATTATCAAATTAAATACGTCGCTTTATAATACATTAGAGACTGGATACAATAGTTTCGGGACCAGAAGGAATATGTATTTGATTGCGTATTTTTATCGTGCATTTTTATCGATTGTTCCGCGGTGTGATCGATAATCCTGAAATTATGCAGATAACGTCACTGAAAAAATGCAACTGATGAACCAACTACTGAAAACTGCTAGTAGATCCTTTCTTTCGTAGAAAGACTGCTCTTCAAATCGAGCTAAAGCAACACAGTTAATATTCGTCACTTATGTCTTCCACAGTAACAGTAATATAGTCAATTCATTTACCCAGTCGAAAGTTGCGGCACTAGAAAGATCCCGAGTTAAAATGCCGATAGCGACTTAGTTTATTACCTCAAAATATTTGATATTTATCTAATTTCTCTTAATATTTATCAAAATAAAATATTATCTTCCTTGACTTCAATAAATTTAATCAACAATAAATCAGTGGTGCAATTCCACTCCTTGCTTAATTTCGGTTTATATAAACTCCTTCGAATTAAACCTTTATTAATTAAACATCTTTGAAGTTTTAATCTCACGGATAAACTCCGCCACTGACGTATTCATTTTAATAACCAGTTAAGTAAATAATGTCAGTCAGCTGTCACTATCCTCGTTTGAAATATTTGATAATTGGAATTTTTTCCTTTTTTAATAAGTGTTATTTTATATTTTTCGGATGAGGCGTAGCTTCGCATCTTTAATTAAAAGATGGAGCAATTTTCCCGTTATATGTCGAGACTTTTTGTAACAGAAATGAAAAATAATTTCTCCAGCAGATGGTGGTACGAGATGAATGAAAAAAAGAAATATTCACATTTTGACTTCGTTGGGCGCTAATATTAAGAAAATTATTTTTTTATAAGATTACATTGTTTTATGTTAAAATCTGTGAATTCAAATTATATTATATTTAGATAAGTAGTTATAGTTGACCTCATAAAGTTGGCAGGTAGATGATAACTTTACGAATAAACAATATAGATTTAGAAAAATAAAATACAAACGAATTTACTGCGTATACCGTTACATGTTTTGTATTATATATATATGTCTATGCATATATATGCAGTGCTTAGAACAAATTAAATAAATTTAAAAGATGTAGAGAAAAACTATCTATCGAAAAATGATTTGATTAACATCGGAATACGAAGTGAATCATTCGTTTTCTGGGAAATTTGAAATTTATATAATAATGCGTCTTGTGTAAATAATATATCTATTACTTCATTTTGAAATAGGCATCAATTTTATATTGCAATTAATTTCAAAACCGTGCCACCGGGATAAATCGATTATTTTTAAATTATCTTAATCTTTTGAATTATCTAATCTAAAATTATCTTAAATATTATCTTTGTACAAACATAGCTGACCATATTTTTAACTGTAATTTGTATTTTGAGTGAGTCAAATCAGAGGAAAAAAATTGTAATTGCTAAGATAATTTGACTGCTATTTTAACAAAACAACGTTAATTGCTATAGCGTCACATTGCAAAAATTAGACAAGCCATGAAAACTCCCAGACTTAAGAAAATCACATAGATTTATTATGATTCCATGAGGAATCCAGTGACAAGCCAGTGTCATGCCCGCTGGACTATTAAGACCGCCAATAATGAATATTAATTACAATATTCCCATCTACATTTAGATAAGTAGTTATAAAATATGGTTCGATATGAATATATTTATGACTTGTCTTATACAGGACAAAGACTGTATATTTACCAGGTGTGGATCCCCAATTTCACTTTCTGGCTGATTCTGACGCCAGGAGCAGGATGTAGAGAAGGTTTGAGAAATTAAAAAACACTTTAAAACTTGTAGACTGGATCGAAGAGCGAAGACACAATACGACGAAAAGACTGCCTTTGCTCTCCGATTTCAGCGCATTTATTCAATTAAGTACATTAGACCCCGCGTGTGTCAGCCAACCGGCGCGTCGCTCATTTCCGCTGCGCCCCGCGCTGCTGCTGATGCTCCGTTGAACGCGACACACGCTGGGTCAGATTCACACAAATATTCAAAAACCGGCCCTTTTTCAGGGCTACCAAAACATAATATTTTTATTTTCATTTTCTTAAATTTACTCATATAACATAAAAAAGAATTCTTAGAAAAACATTAAATATATAAAATTTCGCAGTCTCCGTGTCGCAGTTGGTTGTACGGGGTCAAGTTGATCGCCGTGGATCCTGTTCGAAACACTCCCCCCGTACAGTTTGCCTGCACCTTCACGGAGAACAGGGTTGTGCCGCCATCCCTGCGACGTCCGGAAGCTGCGTGGGTAGTATGACGACTCGTGTGGCGGGCCGGATGTAATCGCCTGATGCGGTTCTTATACGGACCGCTCGGACTTGTCCGTCAGCGGCCGGTCTGGCCTCTATCACGATCCCTCTTGGCCAGCTGTTTCGTGGTAAGTTGGCGTCGTGATGATAGCTAGCTCGCCTTCTCGAATAGGTGGGGCGGCTTCTTGCCATTTCTGCCTCAAAGCCAGGGCTGGCAAATATTCCCTCATCCATCGACGCCAGAACATGTCCGCCATTTGTTGAGCCGTTCTCCACTGCTTGCGTAAACAAACATTTTGATCAAGGGCCCCGTAAATCGCCATGTGCACGTGTCGTCCGGTTGAACCTAGCAGTAGGTGGTTCGGTGTCAGTGGCGCATCGTCTTTCGTGTCCACCGAAACGTGAGTTAACGGGCGACTATTTACCGTGTACTCGGCCTCGGCCAAAATAGTTAATAATGTCTCTTCACGGGGTGCCTGTTTTTTTAACGTAGCCCCGAGTGCTCTTTTGACAGATCGCACCAAACTTTCCCAGGCTCCCCCCATGTGAGGAGCGAGGGGGGGATTGAATGTCCAATCAACTCCTGTTTCCGCCAGATGTTCGCGCATCCGCGGATCGTGTTGTAGTTCGGATAATGTCTCAGCAAATTCCTTACTTGCTCCACGGAAATTCGTTCCGTTGTCGGAGTAAATGTGGCGTGGATGACCACGGCGCGCCGCCATCCTTCTTAATGCCATGATGGCCGAGTCCGTGTTCAGGGACGCGGCCAGTTCCAGGTGGACGGCTCGTGTTGTCATGCAAGTGAATAGTGCACAGTATCTTTTTTCTTTCCGTCGGCCGATGGTCACCTGTAGTGGGCCGAAATAATCGAGACCGCAATGGGTGAACGGTGGTTGATGGTGGGAAAGTCGTGCATCCGGCAGTTGGCCCATCAGCGGAGGTCGCGGCTGACTTCGTCCGTTGCGACATGCCTGGCATTCAAATTGTATTCGGCGCTCGGTTGGTCTTAATCGCAAAATAAAAAATTTAGCGCGCAGGTCACTCACAGTTATTTCGGTTCCTAGGTGGTTTTCACGTTCGTGATAGTATCGCACCATGATTCGTACATAGGGGTGCGTACCATCCAGTATGATAGGTTCTCATAGGTCCAGTGGTATGTCTGATACTGTTGCTCCAATCAGACGAGTGCCCATCCGGATGATGCCTCGGTTATCCAGTCGTGGTGTCATCGGATAGAGGTGGCTGTTTCTGGGAAGAACCTCTCCTCGTTGTAATATTTGTACCTCTAGACCAAATGAAATCTTTTGGGAGTGGATGATCCAGGCCTCCTCGGCAGTATTTCTTTCATGTGGTGTCAAGTCATGCCCCGTTCCTGCCGAATTTGTTTTTCGGCGACAGTTTGTCACAAATCGTCGCACCCAGACTGTGGTGCGGACCAAACGTATCCACGATGAAAAGCGCCCTAATTCTGCAAATGCGCCGCTGTTTGTAGTGACACTTTTAGTTAAGGTCACGACGTCCGGTCGTAATTCGAGGCACCGTGGATCGGGTTGGGATTGGTAAGCCTCTCGTGGCCAAGCCGATTCTTCTCTCCTGAGGAACTCAGGACCGCTGAACCACATACTGTCAGCGGCTAGGTTTGGTGGATCGCCGTCCCTGGTTCCAATATCTGCGGGATTATGGCGTGTGGGTACCCATTTCCAAGTACCGGTGTCTGTCAGCTCGTCTATTTCATCCAGACGGTTGGCAACAAAGGCGGAGTAGGATCGGGGGTCCGTTCTTAACCAGCAAAGTACCGTCATTGAGTCCGTCCACATGACCGTCCTCTGGATCTGGCAGACGTGTTCTCTTTTCACAGTGGCGGCCAGTCTGGCTCCCATTAGAGCGGCTTGAAGTTCCAGCCGTGGCACTGATAATGGTTTTAGTGGAGTCACCTTGCACTTTGATGCCACGAACGCTACGTTTCGGCAGTTGTTGCCCATCTCTTCCACGAAATATGCCACGGTGCAGCATGCCAGTTCAGAAGCGTCACTGAAAATGTGTAACGAGACTTGTGTACTGCTTCGACTTGAGAGACACTGACGTGGCACTGCGCATTGGCTTGTCTCGAGTAGTCTGTACCACTCGCGCCATTTTTGCGCGTGTTCGGGGATAATTTAATCGTCCCAGCCGATTTTTGATCTCCACACGGCTTGTAGTAGGATTTTTGACCGTATCAGAAGGCAGGCGAGGAAGCCCACCGGGTCAAAAATCCGCATGACGGCGCTCAACAATTCTCACTTGGTTGGTCGATCTCCGGCTTCTAGTTGTGGCAAATTTACAAATTAGAATATAAATTTGTTGGAGCTTGGATCCCATTTGATTCCAAGTACCCTCTCGGTGGTCGTGCTTTCACTAATTATCTCGATTGGTGTCACTGCACATAGTTGTGGATTCACTTGTGCCTTGACCTGTGGGTCATTAGATGCCCAGTTAGTCAGGTGCATGTTTCCGCGTCGCAAAACCTCTGATACTTCCTTCATTAGTTTGATGGCGTCCTCTGTGGTGTCCACAGCATCAAGATAATCATCCATGTAGAACTTGGTTTTTATCACGCAGGCTGCTGCCGGGAATTCCACCGCGCTAGCCTCCGCGATTTAGTTGCGTACAAATTGCGCACTGGTTGGTGAGCATGTCGCGCCAAACACCATGGATGTCATCATAAAAGTGCGTGGTTCAGCGTCTTCATGGTCCCTCCATAAAAATAGCTGTGCACTTTGATCAGGTTCACAGATTTTGTTGCGCAGGAACATTTCCTGCACGTCTGCCGCCAGTGATATATTTTCTTCCCGGAATCGGAACAGGTTTCCCAGAAGTGAAGAAAGCAAGTCTGGTCCGGTCAATAAGGTGTCGTTGAGTGACACGCCTCGGCACTTGCTGGCGGCATCAAAAACTATTCTGATTTTCCCTGGTTTGTTGACGTTGAATACTGCAAAGTGTGGCAGGAACCATCTACGCGGTCCAAGTTTGTCGATTTCTTCCTTCGACAGAGCTCGGGCGTAGCCCTTTTCCAAGTATTCCTCGAATTTTGATCGATATGCGGCCACGAAGGTGGCATTTTTTTTCATTTTTCTTTCTACGCCAGTTAATCGATTTAGTGCGCACTGGCGGCTCTCGGGTAAGTGCGCGTGTTCATGTTTCCACAAAAGTCCGGTTTCCCACTGTCCATTGGATAGCTGACGAGTGGTGACCGACATTATTTGTTCGGCTTGTGCGTCATTGATATTGATGCGGGCCGCACTGGTCACGCCCAGTGAATACACTGAGAAGTGCTGTTTCACTAGTGCTTCTAGGTTATCAGGTGCTGGCGATGTTGCTCCAGTGATTGCCAGTATTGTAGCACTTGTTTGCGGCGACCGGGGGGGTGCGGCTTCATGCACCGTCCATCCCAATACTGTGCGGGATAGGATGCCGCCACTCGCTGCTTCCCTTACTTCACGAGTGACGATGAGATGGGCATGGTCTTGCCCAATTAGAAGCTGTGGTTTCACTTCCAAGATCTTTGTCTGGTTCGTGCGTGAACGTCCTTGCCGATGTGGAGATTGTACTGTCCATTGAGAGGGTAGTGCGAGATCGCGGACCGTACTCGCTCGTAGTGTGTGCTCTGACCCATTTCCGGTTATGGTAATGTTCAACATTTGGGAGCGATTGTCCGACGAGCATATTCCGTTCGCACCGTGGATGCGAAGTTCGCGCACTGGTCCCTGGGCCTCGACGGCACTGGCTACACCTGCCTCGATGAGGGTCACTGTAGAGCCTTCGTCAAGTAGAGCGTACACTTTTACTTGACCCCGGGGGCCATTCACGAACACTGGGAGGATTTTCAGTAGCACCGGGTGTGTGTTCTCCCTATCTCCCGTGAGACCGACCACATCTGAACCACTGGGCCCGTCGTGCCCACCTGGTCTTCGCGACGCGCCCGATGCCATTATCGGTAATGGTGCTATTGACCGGGATGCCTCATGTAACATTCGGTGATGAGGTTTTGCCTTGCAACGCGGGGATCGATGACCACTGTTCAAGCACACATAGCACCAGCCACTTTCTCGCACTATGTTCCAACGTTCCGCGACGGTTTTTTGTACGAATTCACTACACGCGGTCACATTGTGGCTAGCTGCTCGACACACAGTGCACAAATTGTTGTTCGTAACATTGTTCATGGTTGACTCCACTTCGCTGGTTGTGTGAACTTGACCGCTCCTTCGCACTTTATGGTGAGTGACCAAACAGCCAGTGTATGGGGCTATGCCAGCCATCTTCATGAGCCAGGCTGATAAGTCCTGTATTCCGATTTCCTTAGACCCTCCCACTCGTGAAGAGAGCCACATCATCTGGACGCACAGTGGCAGTTTGTCGACCATCTCGACTAGTAGTTTTGGTGACACCAGATATTTTCCTTCCAAGCCCTCCACCGTGGCGACGACGTTCCGAATTGCCACCGCATATTCCATGACAGCACCCGCCGTCGTATTCTGTGGAAGGCGTGGTTGTCGTCGCACTCGGTCTAGCATTGTTGATACGATGGTGTCCGGTTGGCCAAACTGCGTTTCCAGAGTATCCATTATCTCGGTCACATTCCGTGGGCTGATCAGGAGAGGGCCAACCACTTCTCGTGCTTGTCCCTTGAGCGCGCGTTGTAACCGCAGTAGATTCTCAGCTGCCGTCAGATCACAAAGGCTTGATGATTGGTCATACTGCGCCTTGAAGGTTGGCCAGTCCAAAAGGTCGCCGCTGAACAATGGCAAATCTCGAGCGCTTGATTGCCGAGCGATGAGTGCGGACATCCGAGGTTCTTCGTGATTTGGTTGAGACCGCGGACTCTCCGTCTCGCGTGACGATCGGATGGCATCCGAAATCATCGTGGCCATTCTGGCCATTGGGTCAGCTTGGTACCGCACCCAATCTCTGGTGAATGCTGCCCCAGTATCCCTTTCCCAGTATCCCTTTCCGTAGGGTTACGTGTATGGTTTGCATCAAATGTTGGATGTTCTTGAAGTGGTGGCTGCTGATCAACGGACGTCCTCCCCATTGTGCTGCTCATCGGTGAAGTAGTTCTCCGTCGGTCCGGGGCTAACGGAGCTGGCTCACATTCGTCAGCAGCAGCAGCAATAGATCTCGGTTTGTTCCATACCAGCCCCTTTTCAGGTCCACCGCTCCATTCTTGGCCCTTTTCAGGGCCGCCGTTCCGTTCTTGCCCCTTTTCAGGGCCACCGCTCCATACAGGCCCCTTTTCAGGGCCATCAAAAACGGCAGCTTCAGCTGAGATCCAGCCTGGATCCTCAGCCGCGACTCCAGTCCCAGCCGCCGTTGGCGCTTGACCTGCGCCATGCACTCGGGAGAACGCCTCCAGATGATCCTTCTGGAGATCTCGCACGAGCTGCCTGTGGTGACGGTCTTTGCGGCGAAGTTCGGCCTTCAGTTGGCGGATGGTGTCCGCCTCTCGAGCCTGGGAACTGCTTCCACGCTCGGATTGACCGTCTGAGTCTGATGCCGTCTTGACTTCTTCTTCTTCTTCCCGTGCGGTTTGCCCCGATCGTAACCCTGATCTAGACATGCTGTTCAGGAGTGAAGATTGGCAATCCGGCTCGAAGGACCACTTTGTCTTGCACAGGACAAAGACTGTATATTTACCAGGTGTGGATCCCCAATTTCACTTTCTGGCTGATTCTGACGCCAGGAGCAGGATGTAAAGAAGGTTTGAGAAATTAAAAAACACTTTAAAACTTGTAGAATGGATCGAAGAGCGAAGACACAATACGACGAAAAGACTGCCTTTGCTCTCCGATTTCAGCGCATTTATTCAATTAAGTACATTAGACCCCGCGTGTGTCAGCCAACCGGCGCGTCGCTCATTTCCGCTGCGCCCCGCGCTGCTGCTGATGCTCCGTTGAACGCGACACACGCTGGGTCAGTTTCACACAAATATTAAAAAACCAGCCCTTTTTCAGGGCTACCAAAACATAATATTTTTATTTTCATTTTCTTAAATTTACTCATATAACATAAAAAAGCATTCATAGAAAAACATTAAATATATAAAATTTCGCAGTCTCCGTGTCGCAGTTGGTTGTACGGGGTCAAGTTGATCGCCGTGGATCCTGTTCGAAACATGACTTATAAATCTAATAATACTTCGTGTATAATACAATGTACGAGTACATCCCGTTGATAAAGCCAAATCATCAAAAAGTAAAATGTAGAAGTTACTTAATACTTTTGATGACCATACAACAAGAATTACACGGCCATCAATGCAAAAAGGTTAGAGCCCTAAAAGAGTAGAGCTCTAACCTCTTTGCTTCCTGGATGATGCCTTTCCGTTTCTTCCGATCCATTGACTTCTGCTTTCATCCCTCCTTCTCTCCTAGTTTCCCCTGATCAGCCAGTACATTGTACATGAGGCGCTGTCTGGGTTTGGCAAGCGGTGTTTTCCCAGTTGGTTTGGGCTGGTGTATTATTTTAATGGCTCTGTCACTGCTTGCCTGACACACATATGTGGAGGATCTAGGCTTGCCCGGATTCTAGTTCCTCGAGCATGCCAATGGACAAATCGCGCTCGAGGCGAGCCACCAATAGGAAGCTCGATGCCATCGATACCAGCTGGCGGAGCGCCGGTACCACAATTACACTTTCGCCGACCGCCTTAACCTATGCCACGTACTCATTGTACTCCGTACTGCATTACTGTATAACTTGTTCTTCAATAAATCGACAGCATAAATTGTAAGTACTCATTTGTCATCCTGCATCTCCTCTGCCTTAGCTTGCCACAAACATCAACACTCTATTTGATTTACGTAGCATACCTTCAGCGACCATAGATAAATGTGCCACATCATGTTTCGACAGTTTCGCATTGAACTTCCCACAAATACGCAACCTTCATATCACTTCAATTCATTAGGCTTCAAATTCAATCAAAGCCTACATTTTGCGACACACCCAACACATCTGCTAAACATGAACTATCCTCGCTATTCGGATAAATCTGATGGGACTGGTTATGAACGATTGCTGTGTTAAGAACTGAATTTCT